>JAOWBL010000016.1:1629423-1690375 GCA_028564865.1 Zenarchopterus dispar
GGCGGCGGAGACTATAACTTCAGACAGCACTTCCAGTCCTTCAACTTCAACTTCGATGACATTTTCAAAGACTTTGACCCTTTTGGTCATTCTCATCACCAACAGCAGCACCACCACTTTCACTCCCATCATCAGGCTCACCAAAAGAGGCACTTTGAAAGTCACTTCCAGGCCCACCGGGAGGCCGCCAACAGGCAGAGGAGGGCATTTGAGCAGGGGGGCTTCGGCGGAGGACTTTTTGATGACATGTTTGAGGACTTGGAGAAGATGTTCTCCTTTAACACGCACACTTCCAGGACTGAAAGCAGATTTCAGGGCTCGGGGAAGCAGCACTGCAGGACGGTGACTCAGCGGAGGGGGAACATGGTGACCACCTTCACTGACTGCTCCTGAGGCGAGAAGAAACAGGAAATCGCACTTCACAGGGCAGCCACTTTGTACACTTCAGGGTTTTTAGTTGTGGTTTTGAAACTGACTGCTAATTTATCACTTGGTGGATGACAGCTGGGACCCTGAACAGGTTGAAGCAAGTAAAGTAGAAGAGCAATTTTGTGTGTGTGTGTGTGTGTGTGTGTGTGGCTTTTGTAATTATCTGTATACTCATCTTTCAACAACTATCCAAGCTAGTTTGATAAAGGACTGCTTTCAAGCAATAACGTATTTACATTATTGCTCACAAGTCTTAGGATCATTCAGATACCTCTCTTTTGTTTAGCTCTCCTTGTTCACTTTGTTTACTTTGCTTTATTTTGACTTATTTTGTGATGGTACAATCTGATACTTGGGTATGGCCTGTGGTTTTAAAAAAAAAAAAAAGTCTGACTTCTTCATTTTAGGGCATTGAGGCAATAAGAGCTGTTAGAAACAATTAAAACATTGTGAAAGCTTAATTCTGAAACTATTTAGGCCGTACTGTTTTTGCTTTTGATTGCTTTTGCACACTTGTATAATTTCTTTAGATTTAAATGTCAAGGATTTTGAAAGCAGTTGCGTAAAATTGTGTTGCAGTTGCCTCACCTGGCTGAAGAATATTGTGCAGGTTGACCAGCATCAACTGTTACCTCATTTTTAATTTCTTCAGACAGAGTTGCATCTACCTTCACCCAGTCAGGGTTGGAAATTAACGTCAGTCCCATGAAAAATACTGGTAAGCGTGTTTGGTCACTCGGAAGTTGTACGAGCTACAGTTGTGATGATTTAAAAAAAGGAATTGAGTTTTTGCCAGTCAAGCTGAATGGTCTGAAAAGTTAAGTTTCCCAAACTGATGAGAACGTGCAATATTTAGCACCTTTGCTCTTTATGTTGGCTATATTTCAGCGAGAGTGCTGTGCAAATGTTAGTCTAATGTCTGTGATGTATGTTTTGTGTGTGCAGAGTGATGATTGACCGACTGCCTAATGTTTGAGTGATTAAAACCTTAAAAGAGCAAATATCTCTTATTTTCTTTAAAAATCTTTCTCTTGCACAAAAGCTTTTCACCTCAAGACTCAAAAGGTGATTTCTGATGCTTTAGTAATTCAGCATGTTCTAATGTTTTTAAACTGTCAGCAAATCCAAAAGTACAAACTTAACTCAGCAGCTGTTTTTGTAGAAAGCTCCAGTAGAGTGTGTTCTTTCTCAAGATAGAAATTCAGGGTATAAAAATACCAGCTGCAACAGCGCCCCCAAGAGGAATAGAAGCTGATTAGAACAATCTAGAATTTTAGTGCAGGTTCAAAATCATAGTGTTTATATGTAGCATTGTGAGATATTTTATGTAAAAAGACAAGTCATATTCTAGCTTTTAAATGGGATTAGGTCCAAAAATATAAGTAAAATAACCACTTTATTTCAAGAGTAATGGCTGGAAATGTGACAGCAAAGTAGATTGAAATTGTGCTTAAATATGAATTTCATTCAAAATAGCATGAATGTTAAAAATTCACTATATATGAGCATTTTATAGCATGTAATTTACGTCTATGTTAATATAAAAGGCTCAACACAAATGAATCCATTTAAACAAATGCCTCAATGTATTCTGCTTCCCCCGACCAGAGATAATGCAGTGTTTCCAGAAGGAGCTACACATGACAAAGACGAAGAACTGTTTTGCCTTAAAGCAGCCCAGCTGAGCACACGAGATCGCACCCAAAACCTGTTTAAATTAAAATGAATAAATAAAAGTTAACTGCAGGTCAAAGTGGCCTGTCAAACTGCAAAGTCATCCAGGCTGCATCACACCCATGTGTTCCTTGGGAATTACTGGACAGATAAGGCTGGCAATTTAGAAATTATTAAAACCCTAAAATAACTTAGTGTGTTGTGGAGCTGCGGTATCATGCCTGTGATTTTTTTTGATGATGATGAATGCCACATTTGAAGGATAAATGTGTGTGAAAGTGATGCCAGGTACTTTTGAAATTTTTCTAAAATGCAACAAATACTTTTAGTCTTTGATTTAATTCATTAGAACCTCTAGTAACAAGTACAAAGGAAATGCTTTTCAGTGTGTTTATTTGATTGTATTTAGAAAGTGTGAACAAATCGAGAACCTGATGCCAGGAATCCGCTCCAAGAAGAGGAGGTTAGTATTCATGAAAAGTTTCAGTTCGGCTTCGAGCCTCGCTGCAGGACTGAAAGCGCCTCTTTGAAAGTTTTAGCCACCTTCTTTAAACTGTTGATTGAGGTCAATCTGCTGCATTCTTGCCCTTAAATGTGGCGTCTACTTTTTAAGTGTTAAATGGAATCAAATATATCCTTTTTAACCCCCTAAGGCAAATTACATTGTTACTGTGTAAATTATTTAGGAATATAAGTAAGAAAGGCTTTTGAATTTGAGCTTGAACTGCCCAGGTGAACTCTAGGGACTATGTCGTCATGGCAACCAGGAACTACTTTTAGTTGTAGCTCTTTGACTGACCACTAGGGAATGACTATAAACAGAGTTTAACTATTGACCACATGTTAAAATGTCAATTTCTGCAGTAAGAAATAATCATAGTTTGATTCATCCAGGACAGCTGTACAGGGATTTTCTTCTGTACCACATTAGGTAAAATTAAATAAAGCATCAAATTTGCATATTATCAGTGGTGTTGTCCTTTGAGTGACGGCGGTCATAGCTAATGAATAGCTGTCATCATTTTAGCAACTTAGCACTGTCTTGACTCGACTCCTGAGCTGTGAATAAAGACCTAACAGTATAATTATATATATGTCTTATGCAGTCGACTGCATTCAGAGACCACTGCAACCGGTTTTGGGTTTGCTTGGAAGGATTCAGAGGTAAAAAGAAAAGAAAAGCTTCCTTAAGCAGTTATAGGTTTGGTTTAAAAGCTGCTGGTCATAGTTAATAAGAAGATATCAGTTCCTACCTCTTACAGCAGGTGGGTCTTCCAGGTAAGGGCTTTCACCACAGATCGTTTCCCTTCCAAGCTGACTAACCGGACCACAAACTGATGACATCTGAAGAAGCGGAGGTCAGCTGGGACGTGCAGTCACTGGGCTCAGGAGTCACGACTTACTCTGGTAGGTTTGTCTGGACTTGACTAGAACTTGCCTAATGGAATGAGCAGCAGACTGATCAACACCCCATACTCACTGGAGATCCTGGTTTCAGCTCTCCTAGCTCTAGTTTTGAATGTTTTCAGTTGCAAAATTTGAAATGAGGATGTTTGACCAAAGTTGCAGTGACTGTCCTAAGACGGGTGTTTCCCAGTGGGCCTTCGAACCTGCTTGTTCTGCCCAACATTTGCAAAATGGTGTCCTGGAATACAGAAAAAGAGACCTGAAAGACATTTCTTTTTATACAGTCTATGGGTGTTCTGAAAAACTATCAAACCTAAACTCTTTTTTTCATGAAAATAAGACAGAAATAGTTGTGTTTGGTCATTCAGATCAGATGGAAGACTGTACATCCAGTCTTCGTCCTTTGAGGTTTCTTACATATTCATTTACTAAAATTTGGGCGTAATTTTCAATTTGATAAACATATCAGTTCTGCTGTCAAAGCAAGGGCCTTCCACTTATGACTCTCAACCGAAATAAAGCCATATTTATCTCATAACCAGTTTGTAAGAGTCATATGTGCTCTTATAACCACACAGTTGATTTCTTGTAACTCTTTTTATGAAAGTTTCGAACAGCCATCTCTTCATCAGCTCTGGTTACTGCAAAATACTGTCCCCTGGTTGTTAACTGAGACAAGAAGATGGAAGCATACCACTCCAGTTCTGATACTGTTCCCCTGACTTCCTGTCCACTTAAGAGGAGGTTTAAGACTGAATTGCTTTTTTTATGACTTTATATGGCTTGGCGCCAGCCTATTTGATGAGTGTTTTCATCTTCATGTAGTAAATATGACCTTGGCGATTTTGAAGAGATGAAACGAAAGAGAAAACCTTTGAGTATACATCTTAATTAATTGGCGAAAGGGTGTAAGCATAAAAGGAGCATCCACTATTGGTTCAGTCTTTCCATAAAAAGATAGATCATTGCTTCTTTGTGAAAAAGTGGGGACAAAAAAATTTTAATTACAAGATTACAATGTTCCTTCAACCTCTAAAGTGCATTTTTTTTTCAATTTTGAAATGAGTAGCTGTATATTAAGATCAGAAACCACTGTTGGATACGTGTGACTTTTGAGCCCTGAGGGACCAGTTGCATGGAAAACCGTCATGACAGTGGGATCAGTATGGGCTCATGGGGTCTGAAGGAACATATGTGATAGTTTTATAGACGTTTGAATTGATATGGAGACTGGTGATTTCTTAAGTTGATATAAATACATTTTTCTGTGTGTTTATTTCCCAACAAGACAATAAGGAAAACTTCAGTTCATCAACTACCCATTGGCACCTGGCTCTAAAAGTGAGTCAGTATCCATTATTCCCATGTTAAAATGTGTAACTATGCAGAAAAATAAATATACAATATTTACAGTCTGGTTCAAAAAAAACATTTTGGTCTCCACAACCAAATTTCACATCCATGACAACTGTATAGGTAGGTTGTTTTTTTTTCCTCTTTTTTCTTTTTACCACATAAGGAAAAAATATATAAAGCAACAAAACTATGTATAATTAGGGTCAGCATGTAGCTTGTGATAACTGTGCCACTAAACACAGTTATCACAGTTATCTGATGTTCCCATAGAAATGATATTTGAAAGGGGAAGTCCCCTTGTATATGTTCACTGTAAATAGCAGCTGAAGGAGTCGGGAACCACATCCTATCATGTCATGATCCATCCACGTGGAAGTCTGCTGGGACACTGGTGGGTTTGCCCTACTGCAACGGGTCAGACTCCAGAGGGATTGTGGGAGCTCTGCCAGTCCTCATTTAAGCTCTCATTTTGGCAACAATGCTTGAAATGAGGATGTTTGGACAGATCTAATCAAAATGAACGTAAAGTAATGGAAATGATTATTATCATCAGTTAGCAGGCCTACTCGAGGAGGCTTAAAAGCACTCTTCAGAAAATCTATGGGTGACATGCTATAGAGGTTTTAAAGCCAACCCCCAGTGGTCAGTTGAGGAACTGCTATTTTTTCTACTTCCTTGTTGGCCTCAACCACTGGGGATTGATTTGGCAAACTTCTGGTGGGAGGTCAACCAACTCTACACATTATTCCCTCACAGCCACCCTATAATAGCTACAGAAATATTCATTTCAATTTGATCATCAGTCCATTTTATATGGTGGGATGCAGTTTTTTAATGACATGATGGAGGGATGCACACCTATACCTAATTGACATCCCATTGACTGACAACACCAGATTCTAGTTTCACTCTCAATTAACTTCTAATCATTGAGTGTACTGTTTGTGTTTTGAGCAAGTATGTCATTTTAAGCAGAAGTATATGAATTTCAGAAGGATAGAATAACTCTAAAACACTACTGTGAATGCAAATGTGTTCAAAGCCGAACCCTGTTAGAACAGGCAAAGTACTGTTCACAGTTATAGCTTCACTGATAATTAACCGTGCAAACTTTCTTACTGCTCCACATTTGAGAAGAAGACAATAATTGACTTAATTTAAAGAACACTTCAAACACACATTTCCTCATGTGTCAAGACAGGAAAATCAAAAGAAATCAGCCTCAATATCAGGAGTAGCACTGATTTCAAGATGTATGAAGCAGCCATGTTCATTTGTTCAAACAATTATACACAAATAGAAACACCACAGGAATGTCCATCAATCATGCCATTCAGGAAGGAGACAGGCTTTGTGCCCCAGAAATAAACTTGCTTTAGTGAAAAATATGCATATCAAACCCAGAACAAAAGCAAAAGACTTTTTGAAGATGCTGGCTGAAGCTGGTATGATGGTGTCATTGTCCTGACCTGAGCTTAAAGGCCACTCAACAAGGAAGAAGCCATTACTCCAAAACTGATGCAAAAAAAAAAAAAAAAAAGACAGATTACAGTTTACAAATGCACACAGGGACAATCACCTTAAGTTTTGGAGGTCCTGCTGTCTGATGAACCTAAAATGGAACTGTTTGACCATAATGATCATTATTACATCTGGATGAAAAAAAGGGAATCTTGCAACTCCAAGAACGTCATGCTAACTGTGAAGTATGGAGGGGGAAGCATCATTTGTGAAGGTGTTTGGCTGCTAGAGGCACTGGTGCATTTCATAAAATAGATGGCATCAGAAGAAAGAACCTGATGTAGAAACTTAGAAGCAACTTCTCAAAACACCAGCCACGAAGACATTAAGTTAAAGCTGGGTAAAAATGGGTCTTCCAAATGGACAGTGACCCTTGGCATACCGCCAAATTAGTTACGTAGCTTTAGTAGGACAAAGTCAATATTTTGGAGCAGCCATCACAAAGCCTTGATCTCATTCCTTCAGAAAATTTATGAGCAGAGCTTAAAAGGCATGTGCAATTAAAAATAATGTCTAAAAAATCTATTCTAAGAAATACTCATTATCATGCCATTTAGCAAATATAAATAATTTTGGTAATCTAAGTGAGCTAAAAAGTAAATGTTTCATTTGATTTAATGCCACACAGTGAAGTTTAAAAAAAAAAAAAAAGGTTAACTCCTGTAAACGTCTGGTTTCAACTGTATGCACCTCTAATCAGACAAAGGTCGTCATTGTTAATAATTAGCCCGGTCCATGTTCTAAGCGATCATATCTGTTTAGTTCTTACCTAATAACTCTCCACTTTCAGTCAAATCATATTATCGCTCTTTCAGAGGAATTATTAACTTAAACGTTTTTGCTTAGAGTACTAAATCTTTCTTGTTGGTTTTTTATGAAGTCACATACAAGAGTCTTTATTTTAGGAATCAAATGTCTGTATTTTGTAGGAAGTTTGGAATTTTGAATCAACTGTCTTAACATGAGTCTCAGGTGCTTTAAAAAAAGGGTTATTTCTTGTTTTGCTTTTGTCCTGAAACAGATGAAAGAACTAAAGTTAGTTTAGTTGCACACCACCCTTGCAATTTTTTTAAATAATTTTGCTTGCAAGGAATAAAGACATTACTTATCATTTTGCCAAGATTTCATGCCACATTGAGGAGATCTCTTACAAGGCTTCACAGAAATTGAGCAGATTTGAGCCTGCCTTTGTTGTGACTGTCCATGAAAATTCAAAATGATCTGGACACACGATGCTGCAGTTGGCTTCCGATTCACAGCTTCTGATTAGCTAGAAAATTAAAGGAACATTCCACTGCATTTTAGAGCAACCGGGTCCCAGTCAAAAACTACAAAACCTGAACTTCTCAAATCTGGATTAAAATGTGTCTTAGGTAGTAAATAATATGCCAAACACAGTTTATAATATGTGACACCTTTTTTCAGTTTGTGAAAAAGTAAAATTGGGTCATTTGACTTTGTTTTTCATAGTCAGACCACCTAAGACCAGGTCCCAAACAAAAACCATAATATCTAGACTTCTCAAACCTGGATTAAACGAGTAAGTTAGTAGCAGAATGCTGAGCATTTGAAAATCTATAAAAGAAAAATAATCACCAATCAATGACAAATCAGTTTAGAAGAAGTGGAAGTAGACTGTGTACAGTGACAAAGCTCATCAGAACAAGAGAACTGCTGAGAATAGATTTTTTTTCACAATTTGATAAAAGGTTTTTACAAATGCCAAACGGTGTTAGTCATATTCTTTAAGATCTAAGAAACAGTTTAATCCAAGTTTGATAAATCTGGATTAAGTGTTTTTTGACCCTGGAATTGGTCTTAGGTGGTCTGACTGTTCAAAAAGGACTGAAGTGGCCCTATTTTGCGTTTACACAAATTAAATAAAGGTTTCACAAATCTGAAACTGTGTTTGATTTACTATTTACTATCTAAGACATAGTTAAATCCAGGTTTGATAAATCTGGATTCAGTGGTTTTTGACTGGGACCTGGTTTAAGGTGACCTCACTGCTTTAAAATGGGGTGGAACATTCCTTTAGTCGTCTGGCGAATTGGAAGCTGTGAATCAGGGGCCAAAGTCACAGTTTCAGCCCCTCCCACCGCTCTGGCACATAAAAGACTGCCTGTTTCTTTGGTTAATACTTTAAATCTGCTTGTTTCAAGAGTAACTGTGCTTCACTGAGAAATAAGATGATTTCTGCAATCTCACTCAGTAATGGAGCGAAGATGCCTATAGTCGGTCTGGGAACATGGAGGGTAAGGCTAAACAATTTTTTAAAAATATATTTAGCAGCCTTCTTTCCTCTTAAGTCTCCTTCATTAAAATTCGTTTTATCAGTAATCTGTATTGTGCACCCTACTCATGCATTGTGTTGTTCACTCAGTTCAAATTCAAAAGTAGTACAACTGTACCATTACACTCACTCTGTGAATTAACAGTTTTATTACCGACTGGAAGAGGATAAATATTGAGATTTTAATGTGTGTTGATCTCTGATTGCAGCATCATACAAAGATGCTACAAATCCTTTAAATTATTTATGGAACTTACATTTATAAAAGTGTATATCTGCATACTTTTTCTTGTTGTCTTTGGAACATTTTAATTCAAATGTGACTGGTAATGTAATTGGAATGATTTGCAAATCATTACTTTCTAGTTTAATTTATATTTTAAACGACATTCTAATTTTTTTTTAGAAAACTGGTTGTAACTAGATTTTGAGAGCAAACATAAATGAATCACTGCCACATATTTTGCGCTGTGTACTGATGCCTGTATATCTGCATTTTCCTTGCTTTTGCATCAATTCTGCAGACAGAAAAAGGAAAGGTCAGTGAAGCTGTGAAGGTGGCTATAAGCTGTGGATACAGGCACATAGATGGTGCGTTCGTGTACCAGAATGAAGAAGAAGTTGGTGCTGGAATTCATGCCATGATTGACCAAAAAGTGGTAAAGAGGGAGGATTTATTCATCGTCAGTAAGGTAAGCAAAAGATGAAGATCAAAGGGGACTTTAAAGACAACTATAGGAAAATAAATGCATTAAAGGGACTCTTTTTTCCCCCTCAGTTTTTTTCCCAGTGTTTTCCCCAGATTTCTTCTAAAGCACTTTATCTAAAAGTTCAATTTAGTTTTATTACGTTCAGGAAGGTAACACAGTAATAAAGTTACATAACATCGAGTCTGTGACAATAGGGTCACATGAGTATAACCTTTTTTTAAAGGTTATGCAGAAGATGTTGCAAAGGCATTTAATGAGTTTCTAAATCTTTGTATATGTTACTGCTGCATTGCAGAAAAAATGTTCAGTCATACAGTTGAAACATAGCCTGTAAACTGAAAATTAAAAAGTGAAATTCTTTCACCAGTCTTGTATTATCTCTTAACAATATAACTACTGTATTACAATGTTTTGCTAACAATAATTATACAGTAATGGTGTAATAGTGATAACATACACAGACACACACACACACACACATATATATATATGATTTTTTATTCAACAAATAAACAATGAAATTACACATACAGTGAATACCTTTTTTTGTACCCCAAAACCCTCCCCCACCACTTGCCCCAACCTTTACCATGCTGCCAACGCCACACAATATCTCTTGGATGAATGGGGTCATGTGCTCTTTGAAGTTGACACATTGCTTAGAAAGTTCTGAAACCAATTGGGTGATGGAGTCAGAGTCTCCAGGTGCACTGTCACCACTTGCTTCGGTGGATGTAGCTGCTAGGGTGGCAGTGACTTAGGGTTAACATTGGCCATTTTGCTGTTGCGAGGGTTTGGAGAACTCTCTTTAGTTCAGTACAATGCCTACTGTGAGTCTAAATTTAGGTTATGATAAGTTTTCAGAGACTTGATCTGGAGTCTATTTACCCTATGTCTGCCGGTAGCTTGTTTGCTTTAGGAGATAGCACATCTTTTTAAACACTAACACTGCAGTTTCACCCAAACACTGGTAAGAGATAAGTAGTGTATCTTTGTGTTAGTTTATTGATGTTTGACAACAACTTTATTGATGCATTATTTCCTTTATCAAGATGACACAGCATTTCTTGCAGCAGCTCCTCCCACAATCAGTTCTCAGTGGTTCCAACATTGGGAAAAGTCATTTAATGGAGCTATGCTGGTCTCAGTTCATTTGGAACTGGTATCACTACTTTTTCTCCAGTGGCTACTCATGAAGCCAGTTCTAGACAAACCATCTCCGCTGTGGAAGAGATACCCATACCCCTGGAATCACAGATGCAATGAGTTTGGTAATACCCCTTTTTTGATTTTCTAGTTATGGTGCACCTTTCACGTTCCATCCCTGGTGAGGTCGACGTGTGAGAAGACTCTCAAAGATCTGAAGCTGGACTACCTCGACCTTTACCTCATGCACTTCCCAGTAGGGATGAAGGTCAGTCCACAGAAAACAGAAAAAAAAAAATGTTCTAGCCAACTTCATTCTCTGAGTTTAAGACTTATCTTGCTCTTGCAGCCTGGTGATGACCTTTTTCCATTAGATGAGAATAAACAAATCATTCCTGATGACAGCAACTTCTTGGACACTTGGGAGGTACCTGAAGTGACCCAGCTGTAATGGAACTAACCTGCTGGCACTTTCATCTAACTAAGTATTGGCACGTAGGCTTTGCCACATCTTTAATGACACTGTCATGTATGTTGTCTAAAAGGCTATGGAGAAGCTGGTGGATGATGGGTTGGTTAAAGCTATCGGTATCTCCAACTTCAACAAAGACCAGATTGAGGCCATTCTCAATAAACCCGGCCTCAAGTACAAGCCTGTCACCAACCAGGTGGAAAACAAGATTCTCATTTTTGAGAGTAATGTACTTGGGGGGGGGGGATAGTCTAATCTTTTTTTTTTTTTTTAACAGATTGAGTGCCACCCGTACCTCACCCAAGAGAAAATGATCAACTATTGCCACTCAAAGGGCATCTCTGTGACAGCTTATGCCCCACTGGGATCTCCTGACAGACCCTGGTGAGGACGTGCAACTCACAGAGTGTTCCATTACAAAATCATGAACCATTCATTTCTGTAATTTCTTGTTTCTAAAAAGGGCTTCCTCGGATGATCCATCCCTGCTGGAGGAACCTACGATCAAGGCCATTGCAGCAAAGTACAACAAGACTCCAGCTCAGGTTAGAAGAAACAAGATCTACCTCAAGATTATATTTCCCTCTATTTCAGAGACTATAAAGCAATTAAGATTATCTTCATGATTTAATGCAAAGGTAATTAATTAAAGTAACAAATTTAATTCCCATAACTAACGTGGAAAAATGTGTAAAATTAGTATGTGGGCAACAGTACAAAATGCTTCATAGTGGGCTCTAAAAGGTCATGTACCAGCCTGAAGCAACATCACAAACACGTTAACAAGCAGACATTGTGTTGTAGCTATGCCTTGCGGTCAGAATGTACATCCAGACATGTCCGAAAAACCTCAAAATTTACCTAATTGTCTAATAAATGCAAGGAAACCAGCACTCACACAGAATTTTACAAGACTTGAGTAAAAAACCTGATCATGGCAAATTAAACCGTGCAATTTCGTGGTGGTCCACCTCAAATGTGATCATGCACAGACAGGCTTAATGATTTCCTCACATTTTCATGGCAGGTTCTCATAAAGTTCCACACCCAGAGGAAAGTGGCTGTCATTGCCAAGTCTGTAACTCCCCACCGCATCAAGGAAAACATCCAGGTATAACTATCTACGCCACCTTTCAGATGTCTATTTTGGAACTAGTGTTGGGCAGCATGATGGCTGTTGTGCAACAAGGTTCAAACCCTGGCAGGGACCTTGGTGTGTGGAGTTTATGTGTTCAAAAGGAAACATAAGCAAACCACTGTTTCTTTAAGGCACTCAATGATAAAACATGTTTTTTTTTTAAATTAATATTGTCAAAATAGAGATCCCCTATCCTTCTTTGCTTCTCAAAGACTCAGTCTTTAGCAACCTTTACTTTTGTACCAAACTGACAATAGTCAACTGCTGACATAAACTACAATAACACACTACATCAAGTACCTTGGGATCATTTTTCACACCGTCCTACCTAGTCCTGACAGATCCCTTTAATGGTCATACACGTTGGAGGTGAACCCTTTTCTCAGCTTCTGCAGTTTATCACTGGTTTTCCAACAATAATTATTTATGTTTCAGCTGTTTGACTTTGAGTTAAGCGAAGAGGACATGAAAACCATTCTGAACTTGAACAAGAACTGGAGAGGTTTCTCAGCATCGTGGTAAGTAAAAATGAAGGGATATGAAACGATTACATCATTAAGTAAACCCTCTGTTCTAATAAATGTTTCCTTTTTTTTGACAGGGCATCAAAGCACAAAGATTTTCCTTATAATACAGAATACTAACTAATCAGTTTCAACACTTGTGTTGTGGTTTACGTCAGACCTCAGACTTTTTAATCCAAAATTAACAAACTGATCAAACTACTTGATTAATGTGCCTCTTGAAACAGACGCTGAATTATTCTTGCCTGTACTGAACTCAAGAATTTAGCAAATTGACTTTAAAGGAGATATGTAGCCTTTATAGCTCTGATTTGTTAGGAAGTATAGCAGCGATACATTTTGTTTGGATAAGATGAATGACTGAAATGTGATGATGCTTGTTGTCTCAAAGTTTTAGTCGTTGGGGAGTTAGGGCATAATTTCAATAAAAATTTGAAAATAGCTCCATAAAGACTCCATATAGGTACTATGATAAAGTGGTAATCACATCAAGAGGGATCCTAGTTCTGTGTTATACATCTGATGACTAAATTTGATGGGATGATGGAAAAGGCAGGGATGCAGAATAAACAACCTGTCAAAATAATTTGTTTTGTGTAGCAGTAATCACGTAATGTGGTGGTGAAAAGTCACCAATGTTGACAGTGAGAGCAAAGACCATCACAACACTATAAATAAGCCTCAACAGGTCTTTACTGACCCTTTCTTTTTTACGATATATTTATATTGACATCTGGTTTCCACTTTAATGTTTTTGTTGCACAAACATTTGGAAAAAGTGTCAAAAGTGCTGTTGAAATAAACTTGTTGTTCCAGAAGTAAATCTGTGTTAGTCTCAACAACTGGAACAGTTTGTGCATACCGAGCACATGTTCTGTACTGATAAATTTGTTCCTCGCTGCCTCCTCAGATTTGTTTTAAACTTCTGCTTCAGCTTTTTTCTGCTTTCTCAAGGACTTGTCTATGATGACAGGATTAATTTCCTGCCTTTTAAAGTAAACGGTTTACAACAGGGATGTTTATTACTGGATTGGACAGATCATATTAGCTAGCGTTGAAGGCGACGTGCGCGTAGCGACGCCATTTTGAAGAGTGTTAGTTCACATGTAAACAAACAGCTGTCGATAGTGCAGGCCTCAAATAAACGTGTATTTTACCTCGTTCGTGATAGTCAACCTGAATCAACTTTGCGTTACTGAAGAACTATCTGGTATATCTGAATATGACTAAACTAAAAATTACTACTTACTAGTGAAAGGAGATGCCCTGCTGTCTTAAGCGTCCATTAGCATAGTTGTAGCAGCCGAAAGTAAAACACTGGATGCCTTTAGAATGATAATTCCCTTGGCTGTTGCTGCTAGCCGCCTTGCTTGCGCACGAAAGTAGCACTTTTCAAAATGGCGGCGCTGTTGACACGTCAAAAGTCACGTAGCGTCCAATCCAATAATAGAGATCACTGGTTTACGATCACTGATTATTGTCGTTTGTTTAGTATTAAACATCAACATACTTATCTTTTATACAAGGATCCTGCACCGTCTCATCTGTTAATCACCGAGTAGTTTTAATTTTAAACTGTAACGTAATGAAAATTGACATTCAGTCCTATCAGCATTATTTAAAGCTCATTAACGCATTCATCACTCCACTTCTGGGGATTTCTCAATCATTGTATGGCCTTTCAGAAAAACACATCTCAAGTCTTAACTCCAGAGTGGGTTCTCTGGGAACTTATTTGCATCATTTTTCTCCCACAGGACTTTATTGTAAAGCTTTTACAAACAGAGGTGACACAGGAAGTGAAAGTAATGATTTTGTAACATGACATATGACTCATCCTAACTTAAAGCAAGTTCACACACTGTAACACGTTTTGTCTTTGATTATAGTGCTGTAAAATTTACAAATGTCTCTGAACATAACAATGGCCGAAAACTGCTTTTATATGAATTGTACGGAAAAAAATACTTTAAGTGAAATGAGGAGTATATCTCTGTGTGGATCACACTTTTAACAACAAAAAAGTTAAGTTTATTCCAGGGTTTGTTTTGTCTCAGAAATGTAACACAAATAGCTATTTTCATAGATACATCCTGTTAAAGAAACTTTCTTTTCCTGAATATGGCACAATTAGTAACACTTCAGTAACAAAATGCACAGAACAACAGAACTTAATGAAAATGTGTAACTGAGGATAAAAAAAATAAATGATATCCTCTTGATTTAACACCCATCAAATTTTATCAAGAACTATCACTTTTGAGAATTCCAAAATGAATATAAATTGATCTTTGGAGTGTGCTTGTAAAACTTTCCAAGTAACAAAATAAACTGACATTTCTCCTTAGAAATATTATTCAAAAATAAAAAGCAAAACTACAGTAAATGTTCAAATGGATATAAAGGACATAAAAGCAAGCAAGCTTAGAGGGGAAGAGTAGAAACTCCCAGCACCTGGGGAATATCAGCGGATTTTGTTTCAGAATTCAGCATTGAATGGATAATCCTTGTGTTTTAAGCACCTAGAGGGAAAAAAAAAGATGGAAAAATATGCCGAATTAATGTCAAAAACATAACAACAGGTTCATCGCGCTACTAACATAACCTTGCAGACTCTCACCACTGCATCGGACAGGCTCTCCAGTTCCTGTTGAATCCCAGTACAGTCTTCATTTCCTCCTCAGATAATTCAAAGTCGAACACCTGGTTATTCAAACAAAGTGTTTTAAAGCAGGACACAAAAGCAGCTCACATAAACCAAACTGATTCCTGCTCAGCTGTTTACCTGGAAGTTCTCCTGAATGCGATGTGGTGTGATGGACTTGGGGATCACGATCACATTTCTCTGTATGTGGAAGCGGATCAGGACCTAGCAGGTGACGTGGTACAATTACTACCGGGATATACCTTTTTTTGTTTTTTTTTTAAGTCCCCGCATCCGTGTTAATTTTATGGACACATGCATGAACAAAAGAGGAGCAAGTAATTGATTTTTGACGGGGTGGAAGTGCTGAACCTGAGCAGGTGTCTTGTTGTGCCTCTTAGCAATGGCTTTAATGCTTGGATCATCCAGGAGGGACGGATCATCTGGTTTAGCCCTGCGATTGAAAAATAACATTAAAGCTGGTATTTTGCTTAGGTGAACAATGATTTATGACAGCATAAAAAACAGTTTTTATTCACTGAAAAAAAACCCAAATCCAATCAGTGCTATTATCTAACCCTAATCTCGTGAGAATATGTTACACAAAGACAAAGAGGAACAACAGTCACATGTTGAATCTAACCAAAGACATCTTCCAGGAAAAACAGCTTCTATATACGGTGAAATAGCACTCAAGCAAATATGATCCACTTATCAACAGCAGAGTGGAGATTCAGTTACTTTCAAAGTAAGACTCTTATATTATTTTGACACCATTATGATTGCTTACTAACCAGGGTCTGTCAGGGGACCCGAGGGGGCTGTAAGCTGTCACTGCGATACCTTCAGAGTGGCAGTACTCAATCAGCTTGTCCTGGGTCAGGTATGGGTGGCACTCAATCTTGCAGGGAAAACACAAAAGTCTTTTTAAATAATGAAATGACTTCAATATTGATAATTAACAGCTAAAATTTGCATTTAGTGCTTTGCTAAAGAGCACACGCACTATATGAAGTATCCCTAAAATGTCCTTGAGATCATTTCAGGAGATGAATTTAGTATGAAGAGATGAAACTTCATTATTCTGCTGAGTAAATATGATATAAAAGGGCAGAAGGAAGATGGTGCTTTAATTTTATTTCAAAAACCAACCAGACAAAGTAGGACACTGATGGTGAACAATGACTATCAAGAAGAACAAAAATATAAGGTCACCTCATTGAACTGGTGTAGCCTGAAGGCAAACTGCTGTGGCCCACTACGAATTACCAAGTCTCAGAGATCTCAGAGTGGATTGGAAGAGGCAGATAATAACATTATGGTCTCTTGGCCTTTGAGAGCCTCAAGCTTGAAATGCATCTGCTTTCCTGCTGTGTAATACTGTCAAATCAAATGTGTCACATCCACAACAACTTTTAACCGCTATCTTTTACTAAAGTGTGCTTCCCAGTGCTGTGTACCTGGTTGTTGGCAGGCTTGTATTTCAGGTCTGGCTTTTTGAGGATTTCTTCAATCTGCTCCTTGTTGAAGTTGGAGATGCCGATAGCTTTGACCAGACCAGCATCTACCAGCTCCTCCATCCCCTGAGAAAATGGATCATAAGAAACATGTTTAACTTGCCGCCTGCAAAGCTCACGTGTCAATGCTAAATCTCTGCATCTGCGCGGCGCTGCGGCCCCTCCCAGTCCCTTCTGTCTGCTGTCATCACAGTGATTGTGCAGTTTAAGTTCCCTTTTTCTAACTAAAGACTCCTCAAGAACATTTTGTCTTCACTCTTTTTTTCCAATACTTGGAAACACCTTTTCTAGTTTTGGTTACATCTCCTTCATGCCATGACTGTGCCTTTCCAGTAAAAGGGCTAAATACACCAAGCAATGACCCTATAGTGAAAGAAAAAAAGAAGATGTTTGTGACTCGGAGAGTTTATTCATGACAGAGTACACCCACTAATAAGAATGATAACTCATTTATGATTATTGAAGATTTCACAACCGATAACAATATCAAGTACTTCTGAGAAATAAAGGCAAGGCATTAAAATATTATCACAGAAGTGCCTCAGACACATAATGGATACTCAGATTCCTTTTTCATGCCCTAAAAGAGTCACAAGTATGAGGAATCACATTTACAGTGAAAACACAAGGTTTAGGCACCCTAAAGCTTTTTTTTTTTTTTTTAAATCAGCTTATCAGTGTTTGAAATCGATCTCAATGGATTCAATTAATGTTTGCCTGAGAACTCCACAGTTAACAGGCATCAAGGGGAATTTTAGAGCATTTTGTTCACTATCAGGAATTTAAAAAAAAAGAAAAACAAACAAAAAAAACTGTCCTAAAACATTCAGATGCTCGACTTTGTACTTGTTAAAAGCACTCATTCAAAAATGTACTCGCTGCAGAGATTCTGAGAACTTTAAAAAACATTTACACTGAGCATTAGACTGTTATAGACAATGTTATGTAATAACAAAGCTTACATAGACGTCTGGTGGCCTGGGCCACTTTAGAGAGGATATTCAATTCCCACGGGCCATTTTTTTTTTTTTGTAGAAGAAGAAACAGACGATTGTTAAATAGGTTCCATCTACAAATCATCTTAAAAGTGTTCAAAATAAATATTTCAAAAAGAATCTACAGCCTAATTAAAGGTGGAAAGCTGTAAAATGTCTGCTAAGTTTAATTATATTCTGTATGATTTATAACTTCATGTTTAATATTCCTACTTGTTGCCTTTTCTTTTTCATATCAGAAAAACCTTTATTGACAATAAAAAATTTGCATCAACTTTGAGCAGTTTGATTCTTATGGCTGATAACTTACCTCCCAGGTCTCTAGGAAGTGGGTATTGTCACTGATTGTCTCTCCGTCACTGTCCAAAGGAAAAAGCTCACTGCCAGCCTGCAACATGACAATGAATTCAGTTACCTTCAGGCTCACAAAACTAATCATTGGTAGAACAGAGTTGATCTCATAGAGACACAGATTCCACAAGAATAATTTTTAAAAAAATGACAAATTGTGGTACCTACTTTGAAACCCATGGGCCAGTGCACTAGATAAAGGTCTAGGTAGTCCAGTTTAAGATCGCTGAGAGTCTTCTCACAGGCCTGCCTAACCATGGACTTAGCATGAAAAGTACACCACAGCTATGAACAGAAAGGACACAGCAGAGTCTTAGCACAAAGAGGACACCAGTACAAACATGCACAATGTAAGTGGGAGACATCAAACAACATAACAACTCACCTTGCTGACTATGAAAAGATCTTCTCTCTTGACCACGGCGTCCTTGATCATGGTTTGCACAGCCTCACCCACCTCTCTCTCATTCTGGTAGACATATGCCCCATCGATATGCCTGTAACCATCTATAATCGCTGCTTTCACTGCCTCCGTGACCTTCCCAGGCGGTGACTAAAAGACAGAATTAACACGTTTCCACTAGTTCTACCTGCAAATATTCACCTGATATCAAAGCTGACCTGTGAGCAGTACATAATGATCTGTGGATCCATGACAATAAATATGCTTCTGATTAACACATAAAGCAACTGCACAACAATGTTGCTCTCATTTACTGACAGAAGCTATATTTTATAACTAGCTACTAAAACAAGGAACACAGGGAAGAGGCATAAAAAGTAGCAGAGACTCCTTTGTGATGAATCTCCAAATATTTTCCCATCAGACTCATGTGAACTGGATATTTTGACTAAGATAGTACAACAAGTACACAAAACTTGACCTTGGTCAACTTGACCAAGGGACGGGTGCAATATGTTTGTCTGTATGAGTTTTTAATTATTAAGGTCTATTTATTTATTTATTAATTATGTTTTTAAGCCTAATCTTCCTGAGCACCAAATTGCGTTGTATATGTTCATTGATACAATGACAATAAAATATCTATCTATCTAAATCTCACTGTCAAAGTTTTTATTTAAAACAGGAACTTGACTCCTGGAGTTAAGCAAATGTGGTTTTGGTTTAATTATTTCACACTCAAAGCCCTTGACAGAGCTTAAACTATAGTTTTTATTAAGTTTAGTAGATAAACATACAATGTAAACAATATGAACTTCCTGCAGTTTTGTGTGGGTTAGCAGGTTTGAACACCACCCGTTTCTAGAAACTACTGTATTAGCCACGGTCGGTGCCAGACACGACTCTAACTGGGATCCAAATGATGTTAAATTCGGATGATGCTACGTTAAATCCGAATTATACATTTTATTCCACTGAAATACGAGCAGCTATTTCGCATAAAGTTTGCTCCAACCTAAATTACGGGTAACCCCGTGACGCTCTCTGTCGGAACTAGCTTCTTTAACATGTGAACTATAAAGTTAAGCGAGGCAGGATAACATTAGTTTGTAAAAAAAAATAAGCCTACCTTCCATGTCCCCAAACCCATAATGGGCATGAGGGCACCGGTGTTCAGTTTCACGGCTGTTCCCATTTCTGGAGAGGTCGAGCAGAGTCTGAACCAGAAGATCGATTCGCAACGGCAAGTGTGGAGTGTCGAGCAGAGAGCGCAGCACAGAACGATGCCATCGTCGATCGATTAATGATGCCTATTACATAAGGCGTTGCGAAATGAAAGCAGACGGGGCAACAGGCTCCCAGTTACTACACACAATCATTTTACTATTAAAGCTTGTTATGCATATGAACTATGCAATACTATTTATCCATCTAATGTTATGATAGTTTGTACAACACGGCAGCAGTCGATTTGTACAGATTTATGACAAAGTGGTGGTGACTGTAGCACCCATCCTTTACCAGTACCTCTTTATTCTTTTTCTGCGCACTAACAAAGTCAAAATTACTTTGCGTAGTTATTAGGGATTCCATCTGTCTTCCAAATTTTAAGTTAAAATATCTTTATTTTCACATAGCTGGTTGGTCCAAGTGCTAACATTAATTTTCATTTTGTGGTAAGCGCATATATTTAGTTCTCACTCAAAACTATTTTATTCATCTTATTTCAGTCCCAAATAACAGTTTACACACATTAACCACATAATAATAGACCTGGAGTTGTTTTAACTCCAGAATGTTCCTTTAGGAAGCTGTTCAGAAGATACAATTTACTCCTGCAATGACAAAATCATCAGGCCACAAACAAGATATTTGTGAGGTCCTGATGTGAGGCATCATGGTGGTCAAGGAATGTCTCCTTCTCACATGACATCAAAACCTGATGAAGCAGGATGGTTGTAGTCAGGTCTAGGAACCACTCAATAGATGACACAACTCTGTCCTAAGTTGATTAAGGTTTCACCAAGAAATGTTTGCTATCAGCTCTTTACATCTGCTTTTTCTACCCCAAAATGAATGTAATCTGATTTTTTCCCCATTTTTTTTGTCAACCCATTTTCTGCACAGTGCAAATGTGTCATCTAGCACTAATATATTGAGTCTCAGGTGTGATCTTGTCTCTTGCTTGATAACAGCTAGGATGGTCTCCAGCTTTGTGACCCCAAACAGGATGAAGATGTGATTAGTTCAAGATTAGTTCAAGAGTTTCAGCAATATTACTTGACAAGAACAGATATATTTGAGTACTTCATTTATTGGGTTTTGGGATTTCAATTTGACAGTATTTTTAGTAAACAAATAAAACAAGGCCATTTTTTGTATTCCTGTTAGATCAGCAAGTGTTTGAAGCTCAGCTGCTTTAGTAAAGTGTGGTTGACTTTTTAACTCACCATCGTCTGCAGTTCCCATCCACCATAAAATCAATCACAGGCTTATAGAAAAGGCACTCAAGGAGATTTCCCAACTTATTTCCCTTACCATATGTGAAGCGTAAACATTTTGTTTTCTTTTTTTTTTTTACAAGCCACAGCCTGGTTTTCTTTGAAAGAAAAGTGAGTTTTATTATAACTTCGTGGAAACATAAACTACTAAACTATTCAAATCTGAGTTTGTGGGGCCAGAAAATGTACATAATACAAACAAGACTGAAAATCAATGTTGGTGGTTGACAGACCATATACGATACAATATTAGTGTCAAAATGTTATTTTCAGAACATAGTAAGACAAGTAAAAATGCAACACAGTGTACAGCTTTTGCAGCAGTTTAATGTAGAAGTTTTCTTCTTTTAATGAGCCAGTACTTTCTTTAATCTTATTTGTTGTTTTGGACATGTCTTGTAAAGAAAAAGAAACAAATCTTCTGACTTTGCTGTAATTTAATTGGTTATATGGTTAGGCTTAATAATCTCTGACTACTGTTGCTGTTCCTCTTCATTCCTTCCATGATGAGATCCATCTGTTTCCTTCAAGGCTCTGTCTCATCAAATTCAGCACAAGCTAATCTAGATTAGCTTTTGTGCCATTAGTGGCGGCTGTGTCTCGGGAGGTACAGAAGTCAGTGAGGAGAGTCTGACTGCAGACTGTGTTGATGTAGAGTTTAAATCCAGACCAAGGGATGTCCTCCTTCCCCTGAGTGATACTTTATCCTAACCACTTAAGAGTGGAGGTCACGTGATTGTGGTTGCATATTTGGACTTGATTTATGCTTGTAAACCAAACTGCCCTTTTAGAAGTGTTTTTCATTATACCTTATTCATTTAATTTAGGACCCAAATTGTTTAACGGCGCGTGAATGTCAAAACAAAGCCGTTCTCTTGTCGTTTTAAATCTGTCAGTTCTCATTTTTAACCACTAGAGGGCACAATTACACTTTCCAAACATCTCAAACGCGCATCCACAAACGACAACAGTGGCTTCAAAGAATTATAACCACCTAATTTTATACATTATCTAATATGTATAATATTCACAGCAGCTGCTACTACTGATTACTTCTCTAAAGGTTTCCAAAAATCTGAAGCACATTTCTGTTTGATTTATTCAAAATGACTAGTGTTTGATTAGGATGTAAACTTAACCCTGAGACTCTTAGTCACTAGATTTTAATATTATAACTAAGACTTTGTCGCAGCATGATGTCTGTAGGGGATGTACAGTGCCGTGCACACACAGACCAGCCTCACGGCTCCACAGACAAAGGGAGAACACATACAGGGTGACTTATTTTGGCAAAATCAGATAAAAACCTCACAGACCTTTAACTGAACCATTCAGCACTCTGAGCTGAAGATAAGAGAGGCAGAAGACAGCCATATAAAAAGAAGGAGAAGGAGAAAAAAAACACACACAAAGGTAAAAGTTACGTGAGCCAGCGGCTACTGTGTACCTCACAATGGCTCTCGCCAAAGTTTGTGTCTCTTCTGATCTTCCCCCAGCTGGACGCCTGCTTTTCAGGCCCCGCTCTCCTCTGATCTGACTTCAGACACCGGAGGGCCTTTTGACAACCTCCAAACTGTCAAAGTACCCCAGGAATCAAACACCGTCACACGCCGCCAAGATCAAAGAGCCACAGGTAAACCAGACGAAGACGCAGCCACACACAATCGCTACCTAAAAGGGGGGTTTCATTTCAGAGGCTCTTATTCGACGTCTGCAGATGGATAGTGTTTCACAAGGACGTCGATAAGATTAGAATAAAGGGTGTTTGAAATAAAACAGAGGACCCCGAGTAACTTTTGGACAAAGACAAAAGAGTTTGATTTTAGGCTTGTGTTTTAAGAAGAATGTTTCTGAAAACAAGGGATGGAAAGAGGAAAGATGACAGTGTCACAATTAAATATATAGGTCATAACGTGTGTGGTCATAATGAACGCTCTGTGTGTGGCGGTGCCCAAGTTTTCATTGGTTCAGCATCACACAGTCAACCACTAAGAAACACCGTAACCAGTCCCGGGGAGATCAAATAGCACATTTCATTTCTTGGCATTTGCACCACTCTCTTTGCCTTTTCTCTCTCCACCTCGTGTCCCCCCCCCGGCCCCCGCCCTCATTGGACTCAGCTTTGCCGTCTCTTTCTCTGTTTCTGCCACAGCGCCCTGGGTCATATTCTTCAGCGTAAATCTAATTTCCAGCGTCAGCTCGTGCTGGGTTCACTCACACGCTCACATTCTGCACATTCAGGCTATTGAACAATAAGAGGATCAGGGCGAGGAGCCCCGACGTCATAAGCAAATCATAGTCTGTTGTCAGGTGCATTACATCTACTTGGAGGCAGGGGAGATCATTCGAGCTGATTCGAGTTCATTTAGTTGAAAGATAAGATTTAGAATAACTCCACTGATATCTGAGTTAACTTGACAGTCCAACAGATTCAGCTCAACAAGATGACAGTCATGTTTGCTGAAATCGGAAGTGATTTGTACGACTCCTATGGAAATCTGAGTATCTGCTTTGTTTTTGTAATTGGCTCCAGGGTGCAAAAATGAGTCTTTCACACATGAAAACTTCACCTCTCTGTGGAACCTGGTATAAATAGTTAAGACGAAGGTTTTAGAGTGTGAAATTGAAAGGAATTTGGGTGTCTACAGGATGTAATGTCATTAAAACATTCTGAGAAATTACACAAAGGACAATACTGAAAAACAGTGGTGCTGTTCAGGTCCTGAGATGCTGCTGCATTTGAGTCTGATCTCGCACAAGCTCAGGACCAATCTGATGACCTTTATTATGTAAAGCACTTTGTTGTTTTATCTGTCAGCGCACGCCTGTCCTTAACATGCAAACAAAACAAACAAACAAAAAGAAAAAACAATAAAAAAAACCCCACGAAATTCTCTGGGATAAAAAGTTAACAGACTCTTAAAACCGCATGTGAAAGAACTCGATGTTTGAGTGTTGGGTGTTGAGTTGGAGCCATGAAATGAGTTAACGTCCCGGCAAAGCTGAAGATTGTTCTTTGTTTTGCTTTTACAAGCTTTTGGTTAAGTTTGGGCATCTGTGATTATCATTTGGATTAAATTAAAGCTAACACTAAACCTTTTCTTTTTTGTTTTACTGAATATGAGATTGGGGAAGTACAACTCCACCATTTCCTTTTGGCAGCTGAGCTGAACAGCATCTTTATTTAAAGGAGACATATTAGGTACTTTTCTTTTCTTAAATACTAAAAAAGTGTTGTTTTCTTTTTTATTTCATACATCCCCTTTAAAGTGGACTTTGGTGGAATTCAAATTTATCCTGGAGAAGTAAGATGTGAAATTCTCAGAGGAAATTATGAAGAGCAGATCCTCTACACTAACAAGGGGAGGAATCATCTCAGTTGTTCTGGTGCACAGTTCCAAAACCAACATCTAAGAAGGTATAGGAATACATTTGTGTAGATGATGGTAAGTTCATATGTATCAGGGAAGCATGAAAGATGAAGGACATACAGGTTCTGAGGAACTCCTGATGCCCTCTGGATGAAGTTTTCAGTGAAGTAAGTCAATATGGGAGTGGGGAAAAAGGCTGGCTTCAAAGCAAGTTAATCCCAACAGACCCTGCATTATTTCATCAAGAAAATACTAAACCACAACCTCCTTCACATAACAGCAGCAGGACTCTTTAGGTACTAAGGTATCCTGACACTCATAGACACAGGAATACATCGACGCTGCGTCCCGCTGTTTGTTGTGGGCTCAGCCTACGTCAACGAGGCTGCCATATTGGACTGGGCAACTGTACCATGCCTGTCATTTATACAAATACAATTAAACTAGAGAGGTGCAATTACTTTATTCAGTTGTGTATTTGAGATGAATCACTTTTAGATTCAGCTAATTGTATTACGTTAAAAAAAGTCAAGGTACAAAATTAGTATAAAGATGTTAATTACAATGAGATACTTTAGCTGTAACTGAATATTTTTCCTTCTTGCACTGAAATCGCATAAACTCAAAAAGAAATACAAATGTGTTCCACACATGGTGCATTTCAATACTATACATGGCACAGTGATCAATTTTAAGTAGAATACTACTGAAAATGTTTGTAAGACACTTAAATTAAATAATATAGTAAATACCTCCTTTAAAATACCACTAAAAATTAAGTTGAAAATATAGAAAAATGAGTTGCAATATATTCAGTATGAAACACTGCATACACAAATTCATGAACACTTTATTGGTTTATGTACATATCCAACATGAGACACATGGCTGTGTTTATCTTCCCTTTTTCTATTCAAAGTCTTGAGACCGGGCTTGGCATCAACAGCACTCGTCCACCTTCTTGACAAAAAATATTAATATAGTTATTTGCTTTGGGGCTAATAACTATTAAAAATACATATATTATTTTGATCATGACAGGGAATTTGGTCATGGGGAGGGAAATCTACTGAATGCTTTTCGGTTATCACAAATATTAGGAAATTATATTTAAGTATGTTTACATTTTTCACAATACTTCAAAGTACCTCACATGGTAAAGATGACCTCTGCAGTGTATGAGGATGTGGGAGATGGAGGGACTCTGAGATAATTGTAAGCTTTGGGGCTATAAAGATGCAGTGTTAGACTAAACTCTCTGTGCCTTAATGTAATCATGGTCTTGTTTGCAAAGGAGATTAAGTGGAAGACCTGAAATTCCCAATGTGATTTGAAAACATGGAGAATATTAATAAATGTATTAGTCACAGAAGTATCCGTGATATATGTCTGCATCCCAGCAAGGATGTTTGGTAAGTCAAGTTTGACAACAGCTTTCCATTGCTTAAACAAGCTATGACATTATAATGATGAAATAAAACCAAATATCAGTTCTGTCTTACCTGTGAAATGTTATTCCCTGGGATCTGGTGGCAAATGTACGGTGTGTGACCCAAAGCAGCACACAACAGAGGCGCCTTGCTCCAAGAGTTTGTGGTGTCGGTCTCTTGACTGATCCAATATGGCCGACTTATTAACATAGGATCCGAGAGGCAATGAGGGATCTATGTATTCTTACGTCTATGCCGACACAATTCCTTGATATGTTATTTAAGTATCAGTGCCACACTTTTATGAATATATCACAATGATACAGTACAAAATAACTCTTTTCAGCCATGTCTTTCTGTTTTTAGCATCCGTTTTTTAGACATGGAGATACACTGAGTTCTCTACTTCTCTCTTCTGCGAGCTGTGCGAATGTTGAAACCAATGTTGTGCTACTGACGTGAGAGTCAAACAAAGAAATGTGGCATTACATGAAGTCAGACAGAGATTAAAATAGGGAAACTACAGCTACAATCAGTTATGACACCAAAAAAACCCAAAACCATTGCATTTATGATTCCTTACAACAAGAACAAAAACAGTTTACAGATGATCAATAATTATACAAATTTTTAATTTCAATTTTTTTTTCTTTTTAAAGAAAGAAAATCCCACGATGGTCACTGAAATATCTTGAAACGGACAAAAAGTAATAATAAATAACTAGTAACTGAACAATAACTCCTGAGAAATCAAACATTACCTTTGAATTGTGGTTTAACAGAGTTATTTAAAAATAAAAACATGAATAAATGAAAATGGTCAGGACAAATTAGTTGGTACTCATGAAAAAGATTGAAAGTTTGATTATAGTGACATGTTAAAGAACAGCATGTCCTTTAATCTGGAAGTCAATCAGTCTGGCTATTTAAAATGTGAAAAATCATCACTCTGATGTTTTTTATTATGGAGCTCACCACACTGAACATATATCACAGAAAGCAAAGGGGAGATATTTGTATTTTATTTTCTGAAGAGATATTTGAGAAATATCCAGACAAACATGCTAAAGGTGAAGGCAGGTGGGTGGTGCAGCTGCTACAGTGGGAGCTCTCCGGTTCAAGTTCCGGTTTACCCGAAGAAACCCCTCAAAACTTGAAACAGTTGGAGCAGCTTAAGATGTGGGCCAAAATACCTACAAAATACAGAATTCACTTGATTGCAGCAATTGACTCAAAAAGTTTTTCAACAAATAGTAAGTTGAGCATCCCATTATATTGAATCTACCCCAGTTTCTTTTTTTAAATGTTCTGTTGAACCTCAACTCAAAAACAATATCTGATTTCCATCACTCAATTTTCAGTGAATTATTCTTATCACTTTTGCTAGTTTTGAGTTATTTTAGTGATCATTGTGGATTTGTATACAGGCTTTAGCTTTGGGGCTCAGTATCAGAAAAGATCTCCATCCACATTATGCCAACGTCAAAAAATATTACACTGCTATGCTGGTGTGCACACGAGCAAGAACAGGCTGAAAACTCAAAGGGAAACAACATCTCCTTCAGACTGTTCTTAAAAATAGCTTATCATGTCTTTCCTGCTACACGTGAAGGCAGTTGCTATGTTATTAAGTATACACTATT
This sequence comes from Zenarchopterus dispar, assembly GCA_028564865.1. Lineage (NCBI taxonomy): Eukaryota > Metazoa > Chordata > Actinopteri > Beloniformes > Zenarchopteridae > Zenarchopterus > Zenarchopterus dispar. Next base: position 1,656,949 of record JAOWBL010000016.1, read on the forward strand.
GTTGCGTAAGAGCTAATGCCAAGAACAACAACGTTGGCTGCGTTTCTTGTTCCCTCTCCGAGTTGTTAAAGGGCTTTTTCTTCAGACTTTACTATTGGCTTGTTTTATCCGTTTTAATGAAATCCACATTTTCTTTTACTCTCTTTATTAAACAAGCAAAAAACACAGTGAAGTTCTAATTAATATCATGGCAAACATATTCATGAGACACTCCTTAAAAAGAGGAAGCTCAGACTAAATACTTGAATTTTGCTTGTAGAATCACTTTGTCCTGATCATCGTGCCGTGTGCTTTTATTTTGTTTGCGTATTATCTCGATAACTGTGGGTTTCTTCATTGCTGATGCTAATCATTTAAAATTGGCAGAACAAATTAACTGGTCTGTCTTCTAAATTATCACTGTATTTTCAGTTTATGTCTTAAACAGACTGAGAAATAAATAGGGAAATGTAATCACTGATTTATTTATTTATTTTAAAAAAGACAACTCAGGGTGACTGTATAAGACGTTTCCACAGTACTGCATGTTCAGAATTACCACATCAATGTACAAGTCCATGTAAAAGTGAATGAAATACTTCTATGGCTCAAAATCAGTTAAGGCAGTTTTAGCGAGACTTTACCCGTCAGGTTGCATGCCGGGATATTTTGTTAACGGATCCGGAGTCAGACAACGGGGGACTTGTGCTGCTGCTGCTGGCGTGTGAATGGTCACATGGCGTTAAAATTGTGTTAAGGCTCTGGTAAAAGAAGAAAGAGAAGTTTCTGTCACCAGCAGAAGAGTCCAGACAACCAGTCTGGGTGATGGTACCAAATGAATGTTTAAAAGTCACTCAATGTAAAGTCAACCTTAGACCATTTTACAAGTTTTTTTTTTTTTTAAATGGCTAATTTTCTGGATTCCTGTCTTAAAGTTCAAGGATTTTTTTTTCAGTTGTTGATCTTAGACATTTTAGATACTTATATCTTCCTAATTAGCTATGGATTGAAAATGTGCACATTATTGTTTTTTTAAATTTTTATTGCACTTAAATGTAGGAAATTCTCTGCATGCACTCAAAGCTTCGGGCTCGTCTCTGACAAGAGGTGTCTCCTCTCTGGCCCCTTTAGACATGCTTTAGTTTTTTGGCTTGATTAACCACTTAGTTCAGTCTCTCAGACACAAGATTGCAGGGAAAAAGAAAGTAATGAAGTGCTTTTGAATTTGCATCCCTAAGAGCTTTTGCCGACGCCTTGATTTCAGCCTGCCTTCGCTGTTTGTTCTTCCTGGAGAGACGTCTGCTATTTTAACAGTAACGCGTAACAAGTGTCCATCCAGCCTCCTCCATATTGCTCCCTCATCAACCTAACTGCCATGAATAAACACAATCAACACGCATCTGAAGGGGAATTTGGAGGCTTTTTCTCTCGAATCGCCCCTGATGGCTTGTTCATCATTGTCATTATGCAGATTAGCATGACCGTAAAAGTGATGTTGGAGCCCCTTTTTCCTTTTGGAGGGAGATGTCACTGTTCCACAAAGCTGACCAGAAAAAAAAAAAAAAAAACACTTGTGTGTTTTCTTCTTAGAATTCAAGCAGTGCTGATCAGTTATGGACAAACTGTCTCAAGAATATAAAATTAACAGCTTTCACTCCACTCTTGAAAGTCAAGCCTTTGTTTTCGGTGTTGCCCTTGCCAACACAGTGCAGCTGCATTACAGCTGGAGTATCTGTTGTAATTTACCAGGTAAGTACCTCAGATTAGTTGAGAATTTCCGGACAAATTCTTCAAAACTAGACACAGCAAAACAAAGTAAGACTTTTAAATCCCTTTTTTGGTAGCCCTTTATAACCATTTGACTCATTGATGGTCAATCGGGATTATGTCACACGATGACTTGCCAGAATCTGATTTATTTCTGTCTCGGGTACTGGGGGTGTTAACGTTGAAGCTTCCCTTTGCGCCCCTCTCCTGGGTGTGAGAAAAGAGGAAACACAAGTTGGTTTAAATCTGGGGCCCTTTCACTTGCCTCGCTTCCAAAAATGTTTCAAGCATCATAGGAGGCACTTAAAACTGGATCCTTTTGAAGGACGCAGAAAGACCAAGAAGAGCAAATCTCCACAGACAACGAACAACAGGTAATTGAGAATTTAAGAATGATTTCTCTTTAGATATTTAAAACAGATAGAAAATAGAATATTCCAGCAGCTCAGGAGTGATCCACTCATACTTGATGTGTTCAACCTGTTCTACCTGGAATTTGTGACGATGGGAGAGGAAGCCCATCTCTCCTCAGCAGGAAGTTTATTGGTCGCAGGTGAGATCGCTCTGGGACTTGAACTACTCATTTTTTTTTCAGCACATACTTCACTTCTAGCTCACAAGGATGTATTTATAGTAGTTAGGGTGTGCACAATTCTTTGGCTCTGATTAGACAAACCGAATTTCTGCAGTAAATGTGCATAGTTATGAGATTATGTTAAAAAGAGGTTCAGAAACAGTTTGCATGTGTTAATTTAAGTGTATTCATGCACGTGTGTGCCTGAGTTGACGGTGGCAATCACTGCTAACAACAGCAAAATAGCACTGATTATTTTTGCATTAAAAATATAATTACTTACATTGACCTCTCATTGAGAAATCAGTGTTTTCAACAGGTTGTTTGTTCAGCTTTTTCCAGGATGACTCCTTTGCAGAGCAAAATATAAGTGTAATAAAATTGCTTTTCTTAAGGATGTCACTTTGAGTCTGATAGCTCCTTTGTTTCCCCGCGTAATTTCATCAACATCTTATTCCAGCGTGGGCATGTTTTTGACTGTGTGCAGTTGTGGGCAATCACAATGACAAAGCAGGAAAACTTCCTCATTGGGCAACTTCCTCATTCTTAGTCATCTGATATTATTTACAATATGTGAGGAAAACTCAGAACTTCCCTTATCTTACATCACGGGAATGTTGTTTTCTGGACAGGGTCAGACCAGGACGGGGGAAATCCGTGTGGACAAACTGAGTTGGGGGTGGGACTTGGGGTGGGGGGGACGTGTGTAAAGGACTCATGAGACGAGTCACCAGCAAGATGACTCATTCTGAACTACTGATATGGCACAAATAAATCCTGGAAAGAGAAAAAAAAAAAAGTTCAGATAAGCATCAAATGATTAATAGTTGAACGTTTTGCTTTTTCATCAAAAACATGAGCTCAAATGTGAAGACGTGCCTGCGAGTAGCTTGAGGAGGAGGTGTGTGGTGTGCAGCAGCAGAGATATGTGCAGTCGGTGCAGCCTTGGTGGTGTGGGCTCCAAGGGAGGAGTGCAAAACTGAGGTGGTGTGCAGCAAAATGGAAAGGACAGAGAAACTTAGACAGAGAAATCATTCTTGTTTGAGTCATCACTTGTGTCACTTGGGCATTTACTGATACAGACACCCACACAAAGACTCAAGACTATTTTTTAATTCATAGTTTCCGGGATGTATCATCTGCAGATTCAAAAGAGATATCTCATGTAAATCATCCTTTTGCAGATGCTAAGAGTGTGTACACTGCCCTCTTGTGGTTAATCTGCAAATGGCAACATTTCACTTCCATATGAGTTCATGCGTTTTTACTTACCGTCTGTAACTGTTAGCATTACCTTATTTTTTCACTATTCAATTACAGCTTGTGTTGTAAATAAGAGAGATGCTTGTAACAAGAGGAGGGCTGGAGAGCGTAAAGCTCTGGAAGAATCTCAGCATTGTCTGCTTTGAGGACTGACTTCAAAGACAGCCCACGGTTGCTTCCTCTCAGCAGTGGCGTGCACCCTTGACCGATGAAAAGTGAAAATGAATGCTCATCCACAGTCTGCAGCTTCTTTCTGAAACTGCTCTTTGATGTCACAAAATAGATCTGATTGGCTTGTGAAGTAGGCACACACATAGACACAGACACACATTTACATAAACAGCAGTGGTTTGAAACTAGAAAATATATAAATTGTTGTTACTCATTGCAGACAGCTTGAACTCAAGATATTAATTTGATTTCTTTGCTGAAATAGCCTACTTTTTTTTGTTTTACCTATATATATACTAATATATATATACTAATATATATATATATATATATATATATATATATATATATATATATACTCTTTTTTCCCCTATTTAGTGTAACACGGATATGCTGGAGTCTATCCCAGCTCTCTTAAAAGTTAAAAGTCGGGGTTACACCTGGGACAGGTCACTAGTCTACAGGCAGTTCACAAATCATCCAGATTTCCATGTATTTGGTGAGAAGACACAAACTCCACCCAAAAAAGGCCCCAGCTGAGATTTGAACCAGGAACTTTGTTGTTGGAAGGAAAAGTCCCTGTAAATCATGTCAATCAAGCCTGGCTACAGCACAGCAAAACTTGAACAGTGTGAGTGGACCCTAAAAGACATTGCACAGTCGAGGACACCAAGCAATGTGGCTTTTCAACTGTTACTCTTCCTGCAAACACATCTACTAATACAAACCAAAACCATTGATTTAAGGCGTGCAGCAGTGCTGAATGATTGTTGTTGCAGGCTAGTCGAGTACCTGTACCCTCGCCTTGCTGAACCATGCCTTTGTGGTTCTTTGTTGTCTTGCTCAAAGTCTCTGAAAAAGATAAAGTCTTAAAGGTAGCATGTAAACCTTTGTTGCTAAGGGCACCGAGAACTTTGTTTGTGGACTTGTTCTGGGATGGTCCATTTTAGTTCCTGGAGCAAGTAACGTCCATTTTTCCAAAGCAAGATACTGATGCCTCTGACACATCTGGTGCCTCTTTCCACCATGCGGTGTTCCATCCCAGATGCTTCCTGATGGTGGTACCTCTAAAAAAGTAAACATAAAATTTTGAGTCACATTTTTGAATCTAACGCTGTAGAGCACTTTGTCATAACTGTGATTAAAAGATATCATTTGTTGGGGAAAAAGTAGACAGTAATTTAGTTCTGTTGCGTAATATGAAGAACTCACCAAACTTCTTTGTTTCCATTTGCTGAATTGTAAAATGTTTCCAAGATACTGGTGCATCTCTCTTCCATCGCCAGGACTGTTTATGTCCTGATCAATATTGTGTTTCGGACTCAAAGTTCATCAAAGTTCATGTTATATGAGATTAGCTGATTTAATATTATTGTTGCCCAAAAAACAGATTCAAATGGAAAAGGAGGTAAATGCTTGAATTATGATGGATTCTGCAAATAGAAAGTTTAATTCACTGTATTTGCTCTGCAGGATTCAGTGTAGTTTATTGAGTTTTCGTGAAACTATAAAAGTCAAAATAAAGACAAAAAAAATGAACTTAATTATTCATATTCCACATGGATTCTTGGTATAAATTAGATAATGTCATATACCTATTTCAGCAATTAGAAAAAGACCAGAAAGTTGACCTGCAGCTGAAGGCAGGTTTGAAACGCAACTCTGAAGAGTGACCTCAGCCCTTGAGACAGCCTGAATGGTGTGATCAGCGATCGAGGCTGGATCTGGTGTGTGTCTGAGCTCTTCATCATTATCTTGGCTCACTGACTCAAGTCTTGAGCGCCGAGAACAAACCTCTCGCGGAGGTCTTGTTCTCGACGCGGTGGGACGCCATGACGAACAATAAGAGAGTATTAGAGGTTTGGAAAAGCAAATAAATACATGAGAGCCCAGCGACAAAGCCCACTGCGGATAAGAGGGTGAGAGAGAAAAGGCGAGGGGGGTGGGGGGGGGGCAGCCTTGATGAGAGTAAGTAGTGGAGCTCAAAGGGACGCAGGGGTTGAGCGGATTGGAGGTGATGATGAGTGAAGAGCTGTACAAAGTGGTACATCTATGGGAGAAGTTTTAATGAGGCACAGATCAGAGTGTGTGTGTGTGTGTGTGTGTGTGTGTGTGTGTGTGTGTGTGTGTGTGTGTGTGGGCGCACACTTTTCCACCACTGTAACATCAATACAAAGAAAATGCACAGCAATAATACCTCAATTTCCTGTCTTCACGTGGGTGTTTGAGAATTTGTGTAAATGTGGACAGACAGAAAAATCTCTTTAATATTAGAAACATGAAAACGACCTGATCTTAAAGGGGCCTTGGAAAATACAGCAACAGACCAACAACATATAACATTTTCACCATGTCAATGTTGATTTAATAGAAATCAAGATCACATAGACATTACTAGGTTAGCCATGATTCAACAGCTTCTAGATCTAGATTTAGGGGCAATAGCTTGAAGTAGTCATCTTGTGTAGGACGTGATCGGTTTTTCACACCACTGAGGAGGAATTTTGGCCCATTTTTCTTGACACTTTAGATTAAGTTTATTAAATTTCCCAGGGTTTTGTTAATGTACAGTTCTCACAGCATTTCTTAGTGGGCTTGACCTGGACTAGGCCACTCCAAAACCTTTTTTCTCTTTCAGCTGTTCTGATGTAAATTTGTTGTTGTACTTTAGATTATTGTCCTTCACCCTTCCAAGACTGGCCCACTCAGTGGCTGCAAGTGGATGATTTGGGTTTGTAAAAAAAAAAAAAATCCCAAATTATTATCACTTCACTGCTATGCTTGACAATGGGTAGAAGGTGTTTCTGCTGGTGTGATCCGTCTGGTTTTTTTCCAAACATTGTGCTGGACAATAAAGCCAGACAATTCCACCTTGGTTATGTCTGTCCACAGGACTTTTATATTTTCTCCAGATACAGTCATTTCAGTCGTGCTTCAGTGTTTCCTGTAGGTAGATGAGGCTTTCTCCTGGTAATCCCTCGAATTAAACTCCAATCTTCTTCTAAATGTGCTGTCATGAACTTTCAACACATGACAAGCTCAGCAAGGTTTCCAAAGTCTGAAATGTATTTCCTGGGGTTTCTGTTAGTTTTCTCCAAGCATTTTGCAGTCTGACATTGTGGTAAAAAAAATCTGCTTGCGCATCCAGTCCTGGGAAGACTGGCAACTGTCTCGAATGCTTTCAACTTGTGAATAATCTTTTTCACTGTAGAAAAAAATACAGTCCAAATTGTTTGTGAATGTCTTTTTGAATTACTTTGCAGATTTATGTGCACAACATTTGTTTCTTTTACAGTATTGCTTATGTCATTCCCTCTTGGTATTATGTTAATACAGACCAGCAAACAGACCAGAGCAGCAAACTGCCAGAACACCTGCTTTTATAGAGTTTTGCACACCTGCAGGTGATCAATTCACCTTGATAATCAGCAGCACCTGGCTGCAAGTTACCCTCTTAAGTCCTTTGGAAGCAGTAAGGGGTTCATATTGTTGCCCAAAAGATTATTGTTTCTTCTTTGGCTTTACTTTTGTTCAAAATATAATAGAGAGGAAAAAAGGTATTGCTTTATATCTGAGGCTGCATTTGCCCAATGCTGAGATCAAATGTGAATAAATCAGATGACCGTCAAGTAATTTCGAGTAAAGCGAGTTCCTGAATTTGCGTTTTTTTTTTCCTGGTTGTCTGTGTTTCCTTCCAGTCTTTCACGTTATTGTGAACACTATCAGTTTCATGATTTCCGCAGCTTCCTTCTGTGTCTTCCTCCCAGGGGCAAAAATATTTCCTGTTGCAAAAACAGCCAACAGTGGACGCTGTCTGGACCTTTTCTCCAGACGCTGTCGAGGGTACACGAGTAAAAGAATTGCTGCGGTCTCTCCAGGCAAACGTTCATTAAAAGTGGCTCAAATAGGCTGGCTTCATTCTAGAGGGAGTCTTCGATTGTCAGCTCTGTGGGTCTGATAACAGTCCCAGTTTTATATATTTCTTGTTGAACTGATTTTTCTGTGTCGAGTGGGGAAAAAAAAAAAAAAAAACACTTTATAAGCAGACCTGCTGCCGAATGTAAAGAAGAAGCGACGCACCTTGCATCCTCCGGTGGCCCCGAGGCTTTCTGTATCTGTAGGCCACATCTTCAGAGCAGCAGGAGGCCTTTAAATCTACTGTTAGCTAAAGCAAGTCAAGCTGGCTCAAACAGGGATGACGCTTGTTGAACAACCAGGGGATCACAGAGTGGTGGGAGCGTGAAATCAGGACATCAAACTGTTTGTGGCGTTACATGGCCATTCAGCTGAGAAACAAAGACTAACTAGGGTAAGCCAATTAAGATGGCAAGAAGAACAGCTGATGCTCTCAGAAGCTTCCTGTTGAATAAAACATGCGCAGAACTTGAGAGTAGTTGGAATAGTAAGGAAAAAGAAAATCAGTGGCTTATACAAGCTCATGGACAAGAGACTGCTGTGAGAAACCTTTGTAAAGCACTGTTTGTGCTCAGATGAATCATTATTGCTGTGCTCTTTTTTTAGATTCTTACAAGCTGTTATTAGAAACAAAAAAAACAAAAACAGGGAGCATCCAAAATGGAACATTTTGCAGGTCCAAAATGCAAAAATGAAGGACAATTAATCACAAAGCTTGCATCACAGCCTTTGTCCATAGCTTAAAAAAAAAAAAAGAAATAATTACAAAGCAATTTCCAATGAACCCTGTTGACAATGCTCTGGGATATTAACAGCAGCTGTAGGATATAATCAAACAATGGATAGATGATGCAGCTGAGCCACACTTTATATTTAACTGACACCATCAAGGGGGTTTCTTTTTATCAAGCGATCATTACTTCACCTCATGAACTGATATGCAAGAAAAGAATCAAGGATGTACGAACAGAGGAGCAAGAGGAGGAGAGCAGCTTTTGGTTTGAATTTCGAGATAATGGACAAATATTCATGCACGATAAGAATGTAAATATTATGACGTTTATCAGTCTTAGCAATCCTACCTTTTCAGTATCTCGTTGTGTATAAGGTTTTCTGCAAATTACTGAAACTCTTTCCATGCAGAAATGTGCAGTTTCATTTGCAGACATTAATTTGATCTCAATTCACACTTCACGGGTTAACAGTGGAGAAGGGATAACTGGGTAATTGTCGTTTGAGAAAGATGCTTGCTCATGGGCCTAACAGAGAGGCGCTCAATCCCGCGGACAAAGACTCGGGCTCACCGCACAAGTGAGCCACTTGTTCCAGGCGAACATCGTCGCAGGAATGCAGCTAGGTGGACAAAACCCGGTCTCTGCGTGAACAAAAACCGGCTTTCTCATGGTGGACCATCGTCATCTGCGCAGTTTTAACACAGTGTGTAAAAACGCCTGGAAAATTCTGCAACGTTGGCGACAGAATAAAGGCAATTAGACGGCGTTTGCTCCGTGCTCGGACAGCCAAACGTCGTGCCAGTTAACCTCCCCGCGAAAGGAGGAAGGAAGGGAAAAAGAAGGGAGACGCTTCAAGATCGGAACTGCACACGTTCTGCTACTTTCTAACCTTAACCTCTCTGTGTTCAGTTTCCATTCAGCTAATTTACGCTTGGATATTGTTATTTAGATATAAAGTTCTCGCTCACCTTTGTAACTTGCTCTCTCCGCTTTGCTCCATGTGCATCATTGCTGCTTCTGGGCTCGTCTGTCCTCTGAGGTTCAGAAACTTTATTTCAGTTTTCAAAAACAGTAAAAAAAAACCTCAAACATTTTCATTCCTGCCATGCCACAAGTGACACTCCACACCAGACTTGAAACCCAAGGTTGAAGGATAAATCCAGTAGCCACTAAGTACCAACTACAACTGAAACCTTGAATAAATACACTAAATTTCACATTTATATTTCACTTGGATTATAAGATACTGACATGTTTATTCACTGAATTTAGAAAATATTGGACTTCAAGTGATGATTGGTCAAGAGCTCAAATTTGATTGGCACATAAATAGTCCAGTAGTCTACATGATTTACAAACTATACTAGGAAGATTTTTGGTTTGCAGAACAGGTACATAAGGTTTTGTGTGAATTTGAGAAGTTTGTTTTACATCTATTTGCAATTTTTTTGCAAATGGCAGGAAAATTATAAAAATGGAAATGGGCTTGGCAGGTTAATTAGAGAAAGAAAGAATGAGGGGAAAAAAAAGATTTTTTTGTTTGTTGTTTTTTTGTGTCTAGCACACATGCATTTTCAACATCAGTCAAAGATATAAGCCAAAAGCCCAAGAACATGCTCTAATTAGGAGTCTATGAACCGACTTTTGGAACAAAAACAACTGGGATCTAATCCAGGAGATTTCCTGCTAGATCCCCTTTTAAATGTATATAATGTATCTAATTAAAATTGCTTGTGTATTTTCCATACACACACACACACACACATATAAGGTTTTTTATATATATATATATAAATTCTCTACATTATGTATATAACCCATTGAGAAAAATTCACAAAATGAAAATGTTTTTACATACTAATCAACCTAATTTATAGGTAATGTTTCCATCAAAAAAGAACTTTTCACGTAGAGGTCTTCTCGTAGCCTTCAGACATATTTGGAGGACTTGAGAGCTGCTGTTCATTTATATAAAAAAAGACTACTTGACAGCAGAGCGTTCCCATTCAAATCTGCAGCTAATGACACATCAACTGATTCTGGTTAAGCCACCACCGCTGAGAACCTTTGATCCCAAACATGCCGCTTGTTATTTCAGTCACACCAGTAATGAAGTTTGTTCATTTGTTCACTTCATATCAGCGATACCAAAACTTTATACAACTAAATTCCCTGCAAATCAAATAAGGATCTATTTATCTATTTCATTGATAAACTGGAGTGGGATGCTAATGCCTCTGGATTGAATAGATTTAAATAAATCCTTTCAGACTGGTTATTTGTTTTTTAATCTCCTCATGTCAGCAGGACTGTCAGAGAGAAGAATAAAGACGTGAATGTGTTTTTATTGCAGGTACTGTACTTCTTTGTCAATCCTCTGATGTTACAGGAGTCCTTTCATGTGCCAGACTGTAATCGATACGTACCCGTTCGGTGTTCAACCTTCGCGTTTCCAGTCGCAGCAAGTCAAACCAGCTGGTGTAATCAGTCCAAGTCTGAAGTTATGTCAAGCAATCGGTGTTACACTAATGAACACGATCCCAAGCAAACTGGAAGACACACCCATATCCTCTTATGAAATCATGTTTTCCTTTCTTGAACAGTGTTGACCAAGAAATCCAACTAAAAATTATGATTTAATTAGCATAATACAACTATTCCATTACATAATTAGTTAATCCACTGACTAATTGTTATGCCCTTTTCTCCCTCCGCCTGTCTTAGGTCTTGTTTTGGGTTATCAGAAATGTTCCAGTCGTGCTCCAGCCCAGACAGCCAGTGGGTGATTAGTGAAAGAGATGAGCGACGGGGCTGGTACGACTGTGGACCGCATCCCCACAGCTGGCCTCAGTTCTATCAAGGCGCCACCGTGCATCGTTCTGGCTCGCACCATCCCTACGGCAGAGCCTTCACCAGAGCACAAGCACCGACGTGGTGGCAAGCTAAAAACACGTGGAAGGTAGGTAAACCAAAAAAACAAAAACGAAAAAGAATATTACGTTGTTGTATAGGCTCTGGCTGCGTACGACTGAACAGCTCACATGGAGAAACAAATAAATGGTGCACATTGGTTATCCTGCAAGCAACTGTCCAACAACTTATGTTTTCTTCCTTTATAAAGGAAAAATGTGATGTGCATCTAGGTACACATTTTGCCCTGGTACTTGTTTTTCCACACCTGAAACCATCAGTGAAGGCCACAAACTAAAATATCTTGACAATCAACAGCTTGCAATTAATTTAATCACCAATGCATTTGAAAAATTGTGAATAAGCAAAAAACAAAATTGTGACCGTTCTCTTGGTAGGATAGATTAAGTGGATCTCAATCTGATTTTCCTCAAATAAAAACAAACAAAACCCCCCCAGAAATATCAATTGTGCTATTATTTTTCAGTGAGTGATATCAGCATCTACAATGTGTATTTACTTACTTCTACCAGTGACATCTCAGTAGAAGAGAGTTTGACAGGCAAACCATCTAATGACATTTCTTGGGTTATACACAATAATTGGATAATGTTTTTAAAGCCTTGTCACTTTCAAAGAGGATTAATATTGCAGGTTTTAACATGGGAGGATTTAATTAATTGTTTGCTTTTGGTGTGCAAAAAAAAAAAAAAAAAAGCTTCAGAAAAAGATCCCCTAAGCAACCCTTAACAATGTTTTGCCTTAATTGTGGTTGCTACATACGTTTATTTGACTACAGACTTGTCTCTGACACACAAAGAAGATCAAGACCTGAAACTGTTTTTCAACTAAATTTCCAGGATGAATATTTTATAAGTTTACAAAATAGCACATTTTTTGTGAACTATGTAAAAAACTGTTCCTCTGGGATATCTCAGGACAATGGATGAACATGAAACAGCAGCATAGGGGTTGGAGGTAAAAATTTGATCTGAAGTTGCACAAATCAAAGTAAGAGAATGTTTAATAACTATAGCTGCGATTACACTTTTTTAAATTATCGCTTCTACAATAAAGCATAATATTCCATGAATCCACTCCAAATGTTTTTTAAAGCAAAAATATCTTTGCAAATGTGATAAGAATATTTTTCTTGGCTAGAATTCATAAAAGTAGCAAAATAATCTGTACTAACATTCCAATTGTCCCGAGATTAGGCTTTTTTATTTTCTTAGAAATGGGTTTTTGCAGTGTAGTTTAAATAAAAATGGCTGCCGTCTCTCTCAGGAGCTAGCTGACATGTTTTAAACCATTTTAGAAAGATTTACCCTCTCTTTTTTCATTGAACAGAATAAAACAAAACCGTTATTAAGTTAATGCAGTGCAGCTGTGTCCCCAAATCGATACGCTGCTAAAATAATCTTAACTAGCAGTTTGGTTTGATGCAACCGCCACATGAATTGGAGCTACAGCAAGAACGCTCAACTAACTTTATCTAGCTCATGACATTCAGATATTTTTTGGCTTTTGCAGCCTTTTTCATGTGTATGAGTTGTGTTACATCATTCCTGAACAGACTGTCATTAATAATATTAAATACATATTAAATATTATTGCTCTTCCCTGAACATAACAGCTACATTCACAAGTCAGTATAAATGTATAGTAATGCAGCAGAAATGAGATGTTAAAAAGGACTTTTCTCTTTAAATCTGGAGGTTCTCTTATTTTTTTTTTGTATAGTACCATTCTTTTGTTTTCTCCCATCTCTGCATATTACAGCTGTGATCAGCGTAATAACAGTGACTGACTGATGACAAAGACTCACCGTGACTGTGAGTTTTTCTTATCCACCACTAAAAGCCCATGCATCACAGCAGGTACGTAACCGCTGAATTGTCAGGTTAATCAAAGGTTTTTAAACGTATAATAACAGAGCTCCATTAAGCTGATCCCCTGCCATGCATAACAAAACAAAGCGGGTCATAAACACAGAGGTGAACCTCCTTCTGCTGGCTGTGTGTCACTTACAGTGAGTCGCTGTTGTACATTCATCACGGCTTTTTAGACTCTTTTAAAAAAACAGAGAGAGAAGATTGCAACTGAAAAGGAAAAAAAAGTAAATTTACTGGGAAAACCTTTTAGCCACGTTAGAGCTTGAAATGCTACTTTCAGAACAGTCAACACTGCAAAAAGCCATTTTCAAGAAGGTTTTTTTTTTTTTAAAGTGTTGTTTCAGGAAAATGAGAAGACTTGTTAAGACTTTTCTAGTCAAGAAAAATTTTCTTTCCTCACTGGTGAAGATTTTTTGCTTAAAAAAAAACCCATTTTGACTAGAATTATAAAATATGAGACTTATTTCTATAGGGGCTGTTGTTGCAGTGTAACTTTAAGTCTGTGTTACCAATTCCTTCAAACTTATTTGTGACTTTTTTCGAGCATAATCATTATATTCTCATAAGTGCTTGCATCCTTTGTCTGTGCAATCTTTTTTTAGATTGCACAAAGATTGCATGCTTCATCACAGAAGAAAAAGAAAAAAATATATTACGATTTATCTCCTGCATTGCTTTGATGCAAGAGTATGACTGAATTTTAGATGTTTGGGTTACACTGGGACTACCAAATAACTCCCACACTGGCTTCGGTTGACTCCTGGCTTCAGGGTGGGAATTTCTAGAAGGGGGTATATGAATCAGACTTTTAGAGGAGGAGGAATAGAAAACATCCCTACATTAGATGGATAACTGGTAGACTTCAAAGCATTGTTGCAGTATGTTTTCCCTTCAGTAGGAAGCCTTTCATGTGCTAAAGTTGCTCTGGTGTGTGTTTGTGGGGACGCACAAATGCTTGTGGGTGTTTGCGAGTGGGTATCAGCCTCAAGGTAGAGGCTCCCCTGTGTGAGGAAGAGAAGTTAGAGAGATGCAGGTGGAGGTGTTGGTGGGAGGAATCAGGAGAGTCTGGGAAAGGTTCGCTGGATACGGCGAAAGATGGGTATGCGAAAAGGTGAAATCGGAAATATACAGCAATATTCACAGTGGTCGCTCGTTTGAATTGCAGTGGTCAAAAGATTAGTTGTCAGATGTGTGTGTTTTTTTTTCAAAATTTAATATTTATATAATATTCATGGAGAGCATCTCTAATATGTTCGTCGCTAAGGAAACAAACAGAAAACTCCACAGCGTCGCTTTGTGGAGAATGAAACCATGCAAACTATTCCACAAATGTACAAATAGTTTCTCATAAACTGTCACCCTGTCTGAGAAAAAAAAAAATCTTTGCACCATGAAACCTAATTAGACATAGCTGTAAAGACGCTAAGTCCTGCACAGTGGAGTTTTTAGCAGCAGATGTAAACGTCTGATCCAAACTGGAAAACCTTTTTGAGTTAGTATACAACAACACAACACACACGCTGCCTTTACGTCTAGTAGACAGTGTAATGATGCTTTACTGTGTCACTAGGTACATTTACATTAAAATAATAATAAAAAAACCCCACCACAAGTTAAATTTACAAGTCGGGAATCTGGATTTGTCAACTCCATTTTACTTCAAAAAGACAAATTATCGAACAAATACCACAACTCCTTGTTCTTGTAAAAATAAAGTATTTTCTTTATAGCAAAGCAAAAAAAAAAAGCATAGGATTGTTTCTTTCCCCACTTTGTGGGAGGTCAAAAATGATTTGGTTCTGAGTTCTAACCTCCAAAGTTCTGACCTCCCACTGACTGTGAGTTCCACTCAGTGGGAAGCAGGATGGATATCTGGAAAATAAATAAAGTCATGTTTTAGAGGTTATAAAGAAACTAGAGTAAATTCTGAGGATTGAGAAGTTTAAAAATAAGCTCGTCAGAATAATAGCCCAGGTCAAATGTCTTAGATATAAAGTAAAAAAGACTAAATGGAGAAGATTTGGACACATAAAGAGGAGAGATAGTGGATCAGTTGGTTGGAGGATGCTGGAGACAGAGATGGAGCTGTCTGGCAAGAGAAAAAAGATTTCTGGATGCGGTGAAACAGGAGATGTATGACAGAGGAAAATATGCTGAAAACGTGCCAAGATGGATGAAGGGAGATTTGAGGTGGCGACTCCTAAAGGGAAAAGAAGATAAAAAGATGTAGTTATGGCTTTGGATGAATACAAACATGGCAACAGCATCATGTGGACATAAGTCATTAATCAGACAGAAAAAAAAGTCAAGAGCAAGCATTTTGTGAAGATAAATGTGAAATAATAGAAGAGAATGACGATAAATGTTTGAGGGAGGGAAAAGGTTAAGAGAGAAGGTTAGAGAGGAAACAAGGAAACTAGCTGGCCGCATCTCCAGTGGTTGTCTGGACCACCCAGATGGACTGGCTGAGAGCCTGGGTTGCCTTCTGTTTGCCTGCAGGACTGAGTACATGCCAGAGTGAAGGCATAAACAGACCAAGGTCACATGTAATCACTCTGATGCATGACAAAATATGCTGGGCGCATCACAAAATAGCAATAAAAAAAAAAAACATGCTGTCACCAACACACAGATAATCCAGAGACAATATAATGATTAGGCAAAATTCAACTGGATCTTCAACTTCTGCATATACCTTCAAGAGAGCGTATTCTGAATTATTTTTTCACTCCTTCTGTGTGTAAAATCCCTGAAAAATGACAAAAACCCCAAACGTACTCCAGAGAAAGTTATCCTGAACTGCCCTGGAACACCTCATCTGTTGTCCAGGCTTTATTGCCTTTACTTCCACTACTTTCATTCACAAAACCTGCTTTAAAATGTGATCATAAACACCAATAAATTAACCCTAGTCAACATCCAGACTCATTAGTGCTACATGGGATATTTTTCTTTGTTCTAATTCTAACTTCAAACTAAATGTGAGCAGTTTGGATCAAGAGAGGCTGAAACAGAGTCCCTTTCCCTTTAAGAGTCACCCACTGTTTGTCAGCTCTTCCTGTTTAGTGATGTGATGTCAATGTATTAATCATGTGCAATTTGCTCCTTTTGCAGAGCATTTCATCAATTTTATAGTAAATAACTCCATCAGCTAATCTGCAGAGGAATTTCTTCTGGTACAAGACGATGGTTTTGTTGTCATTCCAGTTTCCTGTCGTGTCTTTTTCCATATTTGTTGCATTTCCAAATGAGAACTCATTTTAATTGTGGTGACTACGTTTGATACGTTGCATAGCAACAGTTAGTGTTTAAATTTCTATACATGAAAGATTACTGCTAATTATACTAGGGTCATTGACGGTCCAACCAGACCACCTTAGGGACAAACTAGTGGGTTTGTGCCTTCTGTCTAAAATGGGCATAAAAATGTTTCACCATGAAACATTTTATCGCAACGTTCTCCTGTGGTGACTTCAAATGAAAAAGAATGGGCCCGTGTGTGTTTGAAAACAACAAGACTTTAAATGCCTGTCGTGACTAGCCTCACAAAAAAAAAGAAAGAAAAAAAAAAAAGAGCATGGACTTTTTATTATGAGCTGTCAAATAAGTGCAGCCAGGACTTTTTAGGAGGTGGGCATTAAAGAGACAGGAGCTAAAATGCAGCTTTTCAAACAAGTTGAAAGGAAATAATGCAAATGAGACAACAGGTTGGGTTTTTTTCCCCCTTTTTTTTGAAATAATAAAAAAGATAAACCTATTTTATCAAACCCCAAAAATGAAGATATACTGGATAAACACTGAATGAGTACTATATGGACTCTTTCATTAATGGGTTTGTCATGGAATGTCAATCATTTTTCACCTCAGTGATCCCTGAAAGCTCAGCTCCCTTGAAATATATATAATTCACAATCTTTGAATGAATTTAATAACAAATGAATTACATGTTTCAGAAGGTCAATTTTACAAACACACTCTATATTTTTTCTATACTGGGCACTGACTGACAGCTTAGTTCATATTTTCCACTGAAGAAGGTTCAGGTGTATCAGAACGTGCCATAATTACATCTCCAGTTTATACTGTGGCCATGAAAGTTAAACCCTCCCTCTTGATGGTTTAACTTGTTCAAACTAATCTGTGTTTTTTTAAATGCAAAAAATGATGGCAACTACAACTTAAATTTCATGACTTTTTTCATCAGCACCAATCCTAGCTTTTTTAACACCCTCTCTCTGCTCTGCTGCCTGCTTTTTAAAAAAAATGTACACCAAATTTTTTAAAATGAAATTAGCGTGATCTGCAACGCTTCTCCCTTTAACAACAACAGCTTCACTCTTTTTCTTTAGTTAACATTTACAAAAGCTACACACATGTAAAGTCCTGTAACTTGCTGGCACGCAGTTGTCATTAACTTAAGTGAGGGAAACTTTGTTTTCTCACTCTTTTTTTAGCACTTAGTTCCACTACTAACCACCTCCACCCCCACCAACACTCCATCCTCTCTTTTTTTTTCCAATGTAGTAACAAGATGATGCTCTGATAGCAAGTGCTCAAAGAAATCAAAATAAATGTAAGAGGCCTAACATGAAACGCAAAACAAAAGAGAATACTATTGTTAAATGGATGAAGATAAAATATTTGGTTGAATTTGTGCTAAAGTTTGTTTGGACCAATAGCTGTTAATTTATACTGTAATTCTTCCCTACATCAAAGATGAACTAGACGCAATAACTACCTCCTGATATAGCATTTTATTGAAGTATTATCTTCTTTTTGTTACTATCTTTTTGTTAAAGTTTGCTCAATGTTCCAAACTTGACCCTATCTGATAATCTGATGTTATCGAAGACACTAATAGGATTAGACAGAATAGCCCACTAAATGCCTCACATTAGAGTCTTAAGGGTTTCACACTGGACATTACTCAAACTTAACAACATACTCATGCAAACACACATCAGCACCTGTCCAGCTCACCCCTGACCTCCTCCTACAGCAATTACTCCAACAGCAGAGATAAAGGGATCAGAGCAAAAAAAGAAAGAAAGAAAAAAAAACATGGGCTACTTCTAGCTAAAACATATCATAATCCCTCAAGGTGGTGCAGTGGGGGGTTTCAAGGCCACCAAGAAAGCTATTCACAATATCCAGAGACATGGAGAGACCTCCGGGAAAGACATTATGAGGTGCTGGTATGAGACTGGGTGTGACACTTCTGGGAAGACTGGTGATTAGCCGTGACAAAGATCGACTACACCCAAAGGTTTCTGTTACCAATAACGCCTACTTAAGGCCGAGAGGACCATACAGAGAAAAGGTGTTGCATCTAAAAGGAGAAATTATTTTGTCTTCTATGCAGGTGAGCTCTCAGTATGTCGTGTAACTGTACGGTTTAAAAAGGGAAGAATCCAAGGACAGACAAAAAAAGGAGCGCCTTGAGCATCTGTGTAAGATATGCAGGCTTAACCACACAGTGAAGCATGGCCCAGTGTGACTGCAACTACAAAGTATGCAGGATTTAAGTCACAGAAAACATATCAAGGTTAAGTCTCACACCAAGAGTTCCTTAAAGAAAAAATGTACAGCTGTTAAATCGGTGGCATCATTCAGCCACTCAGACTTAATTATCCTTATGTATTAACATATGCATATAAAAATTCATGCAAAACTAAAAAACAAGTCATTGTTAAAAACATGTTTTAAACACGTTAAGGACTATTCAAGCGGTTAGAAGGAGCTAATAATTTCTTATTTGGAAAGGTTTTATGGCATTACAGTGACAAACTGCAATGAAGAAGCTGTTTACAATCAAAATCTTTAACTTTTTGTTGAATCTTTATTGTTGTTTAAGAGAGTAAATGTGTAAATATTCAGATTTTCTCTGGATTAGAAAAAGGTATACATTAATGGCTGTCCACAGACACAACTACAGGAACAAATGCCACTTGTATCTGTCCCTCATCTCTTTAAATTTACACCCTTGCTCCTCTTGACCATGTACATCCTGCGCATCAGTGTGCTCTTTCATGCACTCTTTTTAGGTAGGGGAATTTTTCTGTGTGCTAGTAAGATTCTATACTTTTTTAATAAAAACAGGTTAAAACATCTTTTAGCATCAGTACTGCGATGCACAGGCTGCAGCAACATTTGACACAAAAAATAAATGCTCATGTGGCAAACAGTTGAATCGATACTGCTGACAAAGCAAAACATGAAATACCTTGGATCTAAAATGAAATAAAATTCAAAACAAATGTATCAATTTAGTGACAGCTTAGTTAATCAATGGATGTGACGTGTGTTTACATGGATTTTCACTCAAATCCATCCTTTACATGCTTTAAAAAAAATATATATATATATTAACATGGTGACGGTTATACAAACTTTACACTTTACCAGCCAGTGGGTGACTTCACAATGAGAAGGCCTTTTATGTGGAATCAAACTGAAAATAAGTACATCTTAACATGTTATTATACCTTTGGACACAAAAGGTACATCCAGTGCTATTCAGTGTCTTTTGACTCACTGAGCCTCTGGTACCAACACCATCACAGCTGAAGCAAATGCACTTAAAACAGCCATTCATCCATTCAACTCTGGGTATCACTGGGGCCCCCACATACTCCATAACCTTTATAAGATTAATGCAATGGATTGAGCCGGTGTCTGCCAAAATTCCATTCCTATTTAAACCTCCAGGCCCATACCAGCAGCCTAATCCTATTAGGCCCAATTGAGTGAAGTCGACAGTCTTTTTCAGCTAAACTAAGTTCAAGCACTAATAAGATTCAAGAGGCCAAAAAAGGTAGTGTGTGGAGAGTAGTAGTATTGGCCTGTGTCTAAGAAAGTGGACAGTGTGCGTCAGGGAGCCTCTTAGACTCTGTGCTGGGTCTGAGAGGCTTCCTGCTGAGTTTGGGGGATACGTGTTTAAGAAAAAGGGAAGGAATGGGCTGGAGATCTTCCCAGAGGTGAGATTAGCTCAGAGGAGGCAGCAAGAACATGATAAAGGGAAGGTGCAAGCCCAGGTGTCTGTGTGTGTTTAAGATGTTTGATTTGAAAACTGTGTTAACTGCGAGGCAACACAAAAGTTATGATTGGGGGCAAAATATCTATTATGATCATCTGAATGTGTATAAACAGAGAGAAGGTCATACCACTAAACCCCCACACCACTGTAAACTATGACAAAACAATCCTCTGGACCGTGAAATAGGAAAATAAGAAATTAAGCGGTTTAAAATCATTAATGAAATTAATCATAATAAAACTTGAAGCTGAATGTCATCACATGCAGTGCGTTCTCAAGACACATATTACATTACACCCTGTTGTACGTCACAAGAATGCATGTATGATTTGTTCTTCTCATATTTAATTAAAATACAAAAACGATTTGTTATTTCATTACTCATTTATGAATCCCCCACACATAAACTAAAATAAAAAATACAAACAGAAAAAAACAATGGCCGTCATTTCTTTCCTCTTGAGTTTGGGCTCTTGTCAAAAATGGATAATTGAAAAAAAGGGTCATGGATTAAATTTAATTTAGAAGTTTAATCTGTAATTGAAGTGACGTTATTGACTGTAATTGTGTATTGAACTTCATAAATGTGGCAAAGGTGTTACCTCTTTTATTTGGAATAAAACATTTAACAGTGAGCATTTTCTTTTTAAAGCAAACTTGTTTGTGTGAAGATTTAGAACTTTTATTTGACACAGCAAATATAAAATGTCACACATTTGGAAAGTAGCAGGTGTTAATATCCAACCCTGCTTAAGAATCCCACATATATGCACTCATATCCCATTTAAGCACTGGTCCACTTTCTACAGCATTCCAGCTCCTGTCGGGCTAGTATTTACTGCAACATTTTGTATTAAAGAGAACATTTGGGGTGCATTCACACCAGAGCTATTTGGTCTGCTTTAAATGGACCAGAAAGCTCGGTCAGTCCGGTTCCTTTAGGTAGGTGTGAATGGGGATTGGTGCAGCATCACAACGGGTGAGGAGAGGAATACAGTATTTAAAAGGTTTGGTTCGTTTGACAAAGTGCAGTGTGAAAGCAAACTCCGACCAACTAGAAGCTGCAAACCCAGTCGAACCGAGTCTGCAATCATAAGGAGTCTACTGGACTATTGGGTATAAAAAGGACATTGTTTTCCCAACTCCACAGTCTCTCACTCAGGAGAGTGTACGCTAGTTCACCCAGACATTTTAGTTAAACCACGACACTGTAGTGATGTTGTACCAGCATCTCTTTAACATTATGTACTAAAAAAACCCACCATGGTTTCTTTACATAAAAAGAATGTGGCATTACATTGCAGGAGTTAAAAAAAATGTGTGTAGTGGGAAAGAAAACCCAGGAGGAGACAAGCGGCAAGGAAGCAAAAATTAAAATTCAAGTTTAATTGACATGTGGGAGACGTGTCCCATCAGCTTCCTGGATGACATGGCAACCAAACTATGACACATACATTTAACAACTTTTTAAAAAAGGGCAAAATATTTCTCCTTTAAAATTAAGTAATCATTATCTATTATAACTATCATTCAGTGACAGTTGTGATAAGATGTTGAAGTTCGTACAAATTAGTTGGTCAATTTTCTCAGTTTTGACTGAAGGAGATTTTTGACTGGAAAACAAAAGTTAGGAAATTAAGTTATGTATATGAAAACAATCAATTTTGAATTCACTTTTTTTTCTTTGTATTCCCATTTAAACATGAAAACAATGAACGAATAGATTATTGTAAAACTGAAAATAGAGATGCACACAAAACACTGCCATGTGACGCGATTCAAAATAACTTTCCTTTAGTCACTAACAGACTTTGATGTACTTTAGTTCAAAACTTCCTCAAGTGAAAAGACGACGAAAAAGACAAGTGTAAGTCTTAAAGATTCAAAAGGCTTATCTTATCTCCCCATTGTTTTCTTTTGTTTTTGGCTTGTGGGTACTACTTCACTAATCCCAGCAGTACCTTTTCCTATGTTTAAAAGGCAAACTGAGCAACTGACACACTTTCATGCACAAGAAATTAAAGAGGTCAGGAAAGGACACCTTGTTTAGCCAGTGGTGTCAGTGACAGAGACGTGGCCTCGGGATCTTTCCTTTCAGGCCCGGCTGTAGCCAGAGGTGCTGAGTGGGACTCCCTTTGAAGGAATCACATCCAAAGAGACTTGAAAGACAAAAGGTTAGCACAGGCTTTCAGTCATCTTATGTGGCTTTATTTCTTAAAGAACAAACAGAAAACAAAAGATCTAAAGAGAAAATTGAATTCTAAGTGGAAGTGATAAAGAATAGGTTCTTTACAAATAAAAACACTAATAGATTATTAATCATATTATAACAAGATGATGATTTCTCAAGGTAGACTGACTGAAGCATTCTTTGCTTTCCTTGCAAAGAAAGAAAGAAAAACTAAAAAAAAGCTTACACTGTTTTACAATGATCCACGCAATGAGTTTACTGAATATATATGTGTGTGTGTGTGTTAAATAACATCACTTGCCTTTACTTGGAACAGAGCATTACACAATAGTTATTTGGTTTTACATAAAATGTTAAAAGTAAGTCCTGTATTTGAATCACATGTACAAAGCTGTTTCTTTGTTGTTTCCCCAGTCAAATATTCTGGATCACACACACATGTGCAATTTGCTGTGAAGTTTGCTTCAAGAGATGTTGAAAAAAAAAAAAACCAACCACATGTGATGAATCTCGGCACATCAACAGTTCAAGTAAATGGTATCACAGATTGATGGACAGATAATCATTGGATCTGTCTGTTTTCATGATGAAGTTAAAAGGGGCTCTAATCTCACCACATCACTTTTTTTCCCCTTCTCCAATATTGTTAGAAGAACAGCATTGTCTTTGTTTCCTTTTCACGGAATCCCACATAAAAAAAAACTTAAAAGTAGAGTTTAACATTTTCCGAGTGAAGCTGACTGGATAGTTTAAATTAAATATGTTCACTTACACTATTATTAAAGGCCTTCAGTCATGGGTATTCTATGCCCTTTCTATTCCTTTACAAGAAAAATAACTGTATTTTCTTTTACAAACTGCTGAGACTCAACTTCGTTTACCTCTCTCCAGCTGCCTCCAAAAAAATGGGTCAGACTATGAAAAAATCAGCCAGAATCACTAAGCTATTCAGTTTAAAGGCAAACCTCTTAAAAGTACAATTTAACACACACACGCATAATACATGAGGTATAAATTACAGTAGCAGAATATTATTATTGATGCTGATGCTATTAATGCCGATCATTATCATCAGCACTGCAGACACTGGTCCTGCTGTTCCGAGTTTCTCTTTTCCTGGCTTTCATATTCTCACTCACGTGTAGAATTAGTGAAACCATCAGAGGACTGGTTGGTTAGGGGGATTAATTCAATTACTATAACTTCGTCTGCTCACGACACGTGATTTTGTTAGGAGAACCACTACTTGTTGTAGCCATCCACTTAATTTAATCATAACTCCCTGAAATGACCGATGACAGAACCCAGAGGAGCAAAGACAACTAGTTAATGCCCTAAAGAGTAACATTTTGTAAAAAAAAATACACCGAGATTTCCTCTCTTGCCCATATGTTTTTAAAAATAGAGCAGGCAGATGGCTGCTATGCTACATTATGCTACGCTTAGCTTAGCTTACAGACAGGAAACAGCTAGCTTGTACTTTACAGAAGTTGTACACATTTTATATATTATATATATTTATATACACAACAAAACTCCAATTATTATATTTTTGTTCTTTTAAAAAAATGAGAGCAAAGTAAAAGGAAAATAACTTATTGTGTCATAAGAATAAGTACAACACAGTTTTGAAGCTATAGTGGTGTGATATTTAGCAAATATGAGAGCACTTTTAGCAAAGAAGCTGAAACACAACATTTTGTCAAAACTGCACTTGTGATGTGCTATATTAAGTTAAATCTCAGTTTTAGCGAGTGTGTTGAGTAATACCCAGACTAGAAATTCTGTAACCGCTCAGTGAATCGTTGTGTAATAATAAACCTTGAAAGACTTTTAACTGTCCATCAGAAACACTCATGGTCCCTGCCAAATTATTACTTATTTGCGTGTGTTAAGTAAATACAGACAGATTCCTGTGATGGAGGACTGAAAAGGCAGAAAGGAGGGCGAAAAAGAAATACAATGATAGAACAGACAGAGCAAGGGGAAAAAATATCAAAGAATTGGAATAATTGGCATAATTCAAGGTGGCTGGGCACAGTCAGGGGGAGTGTCAGCGCTGAGCGAATCTTTTGCCATCCTCAAAGAGAGACGGTCTGCACAATTAGCCACACGAACTCTGACCCCGCTCAGAATAATTAATGAATAACAGAGGGGATAAAGACAAAAGGCGCAGAGCGGTCTGCTTGAGTGGTGAGCGAGGGTAATACATCAAAGAATGCCGTTAATTGGCCCTGTGGCTTTCATTCTTTGCCCTATTTCTTTCAATTCAATGACTCAAAATAATGGGTTCAGGTTCATTATCAACAGGTCGTAAGCCCTGGGAGTGCCAAAATTCAACAGGAGAGTCAGGGGTGTGTGAGTGGGTGTGCATTCGCTTGCCAGTCCATGTGTACAAAATTTGTGTGTTATGGTGCAGCTTCCCTTGGGCCTCCCAAGTCCTGACAACAGCAATTCCACGCAGGAAAACTAACAGTTATATAAATGTGCTGAGAAGAGAGCAACAGGCCACAGTTTTCAATCTTTTTTCCTTTTTTTTTTCTTAATCTGACAAAGAACTTGAAAGGACAGCTCTTTTTGTGTGAATTTGCTGCAATAGCTCCTACGATGTTGGAATATCACTGGTATGGACAGGTAAGTGAAACTGACTCATACAAATTTAAACATCTGCTCTTATACCTGTGAAATACTGGATGTGCTGAGTGTCTGTGGAGCCATAATACTTTCTATTGAATCATACAGAAATGATCAGCTTCTGTAGACAATCAGAAAAACAAACAAACAAACATTCTACTCTTATAATCATCCTTACAAACTGGAGTGTAACCAATATTGAAGACTTCATTTATCATTTTTGTTATTTCAAATGAAATTTTTAGACAACTGTTTTGCCTGTATCGTAAAAAGGCAGCTTTGTTTCAGATGCCTCATTGAAAGTAAAAAAAGATGTATGATTTACTTTTAAGGAAGAATAATGTGGATTTAAATGGCAGCGGAGTGAATCAAATCCAGTGTGGTATTCAAATAATTCATCTCTGTTGGGAACTCCAAACCAAACAGGATAAACTAATCAGAGAAAAAGAAAACGTTATTAAATTTTTCACAAAGCAAAGCGGATGTGTAACATAGTGATCTCCTACTTTTTGTATTGGAGCAAAACTGTGATACAACTTAGTTACAGTTAGTTTACTATTATGAATATTGACATAGTCATTGCTTGTGAGTCTTGTGAGACGGCACGGATTCAGGTTTAGTTTAAAAAAAAAAAAGTTTACTTATCTGTTTGAGAACCCCAGGTGAAATACTCAGATTTGCATGCAGACGCAGAAAACACGAAGGAGTGAGGGGTAAGAAAGTGTAGGTGTAATTCAGTCACCAAAACTTTGCTTGCAAACACGTGACCCACGAGGTTGCCACTGGTTACGCTCTCTGAGTATTTCAGCCATCCAGTTGGTCCATCAGTCTTCTCTCACTTCGAGTTCTTCAACTGCCACACTAAAGGTTGCACATACCTAGGCCATCTATGATGAGCAATTAATACCCTGAAAAATGTCTTTTAAGTGGGTCTTTTGGTGTTTAGACCTTCCAACTGTGATGAAAAGATCAGTGTCATCTCATGTTAGCTCAGGTGCCCTATCTGCTCTTCAGAAAAAGAAAGTAGAACCAATAGTGAAAAGGAGAAATAAAGGACACACATGAACACACACACACATAGAAATACACACATGGGTGTTTTCTGAGAACAGAAAACACTGTCACGTATCAGGAGTTCATTTCAAAAGGTTTAAGACAAGGTAACAATGCCAGAAAGAAAACGTGGGATTTTTCTATTGTACAACAACAACAACAACTCAGTGCTTTCTTTTATTCAAAACTTTACCTTCTCTGCCTGTTTGCCTCTCAGAATTATTTACACGTTTTTTTCTTTTTTTAAAATCAACTTATTACTTGTTCAAGTCTCCAAAGATAGTGTGCATTGCCAGATGTCAGTACACCTCAATCAAAAACTACTTATAGAAACATTTCACATCACAGCCATGGTAATGCACAATGTTTCTATCATTTGGATGTGAACAAGAGAAAAATTATATTAAAATTGCTACATATTTTCATCAAGCTTCGAAAATAAGGTGAACTCATCTGAGATCAATGCTTCCAGGAACAGCTACAAAAGTATGCTAGCTTTGCATTTTACAAACAAGTTTATGTATATAGCATAATTCAACAACAAAGTGCTTCAAAGGTTAAAGTAAGAACACAAGCACGATCCTTCAATGTCTAATACTTCTTTACCACACACTTTTCATTGTGAATGATGTGTTCTCTGTTGCTCAGATATACTGTGATGAATGTGGTCACACATGGTAGATAATCTTATTTCACACACAAACTATTAACAAATAAGTATTGCCATGCATGCTTGAAGTGGACATTTGTGGGAGCAGAAGTATGTGTGGAGAAGATGCTCATCTAAAGGCCAAACATATACAAATATGTTTGCTCTAGAATATTGTAACTCAGTAATTCTCAGATTTGATCATTTATTTGAAAAGTTTAAGGTTTCCCAGAACAACAGTCCCTCAGACAGCAAATGCCAGAACCTCTACTGTGTTTTACTGTCGATGGGCCTCTTCATGGTCTTTACTTTGCCACTTTGCAGCAAACTGATGTACTGCATTCCTTAAGATCTCTACTTTGATTTTTTATGTCCATCATCAGTGTTCATGTCTTTATTTGCTTTTGATTCAGCAGTTGGGTCCCTCTTGCCTTTCAGTTGTGTAAAATTAACTTGGTTCAGTGCACAACATGTGGTATGTCCAAACTCAGCCTTTCAGGCTACTCACAGTCAGTTTGTTCCCCAGTCCAGATCCTTGAGCGCCACTTCCCTGTATTTTAGATGTTTCCTTGCTCCAACACACTTGATTCAATGAATTTAGTCATTAATATACTTATGCAGAGCTTGATGACTCACTGAAAATGACACGGAAATAAAAATATTGAATAATACGTATTTAGGGGTTCTTTCGGTTTTTCTCTCGGTTGGCGGTTGTAGCCGTATCAAATGAAACCAGTTCATGTTTAGTATTCGGTTCAAGTCTCGTGAATTTATTGACTTGCAGTAATGGCAAACCTTAAAGGGCGAATAGGAATTGGTGGCGTGCACAGTGAAGGGAGTGAGGAGGAAGTTTGTTATGGCAGAGACGTTGTAACACACTTGGAACTGGCAGTGGCTAAATGAAGAAAATAAATTGAACTCAGGCACAGCTAATTACACAATTTAGACAAGATTTGTAATTGGCGTGATGGGAGAGGTTGACTGAAAGAGTTGCATGATTCAATAGGAATTAGAAAATAACAGAGACATTTTTATAAATTAGACTGATTGAGTTTAAGATGATGCATGCTCTTTATTGTATTGACTTAGGGTTTATACAGTTGTGCTTCCCTGGTGTTTCAGTAAGCTTCTCACTTGCATGCTTTGGGTTTCAGTTTTAAAAATTGCGTTATGTTCACCGAGTCCTCGGTGGCCTTTCACTGCGATGATCCTGTACAACTTTGGTCCGGTATCAGATGTGTTTGTTGTGGCTGCTGTCTCTGGGTAACATCCGTGAGAGCACGCCAGAAGCTGTCTGACACAGGTCCTAACCAGAGCGTTTCCAGACCAGATATTTTTAAGGAGATGATAACTGTCAGAGGTTTTCATGGTGTTTTAGTTTTGGAACCAACACATGTAAGTACCAGAGTGTTAACAGCATCCAGAATGCTTCCCACCCATATAGATAACATACGAAAGCGTAAATGGCTCATATACAGAGAATGAAACCCGCAAGTCAAAAAACTATCACTGCAAGGGTACATATCTCCCTACAAGTGTACTGAACAGTAATCACAAACTGGGAAGTATGCCCAGAAGGGTTAAAATCTGGACTTTTGAGACATCTTGAATTTGAGACTCTGGAATAAAGGACAGGGTCAGGCTTCTCTTTTCTTTTGCAAGTCCCGTAGGCCTCATGCCAAGGACCAGTCAAAGAAGAAGTATCAGACGTTTTAAAAGTCAAGGCTGTGTTGAATAGAGGGTACAAGCAGGTGCAAAAGGTCCAGAACACAGCGGCCCCCCAGGAGGTCCCCCATCTCACCTCTGTTCTCTGAGCTGCACTGGCTACCTGTGGATGCCCGAATAAAACAAAAGGCCCCGACTCTCACCAACAAGGGGATTTCAAGGTGGGCACCTGCTTACCTGAACTCAAATGTAAAGGCTTGTGGCCCTTCCCAGGTGTTATGTTCATCATGAGAACGTTGACTGAACTGAACCTTGCCCTCTCTTTTTCACACAAGGCAATCTCATTTCGAGATTGTGCTCCTACATAGTCGAACAAGTGACCAGTGTCCTCAAGAACAGAGCCGTCCATCTCGACATTCGAGGAGCTCTTGAAAACTCTTCTTCCTACAGTGGCTCCGGTTTAAACTGCATCATCTCTTGATGAAATGACTCTCATGAATGGCGCCTTACCGACACTTACCTGAATCTTAATGGTTTCTTACTTTAGAACTGACCGTGTTTACTGTTTACCTTGTCTTGATGTTTTCTGCGGTTGTAAATCACTTTAAACTTCTGCGAAACAATGTTACATGAACACAAATGTTCCCACATGATCCTTGTGGGTTTTAAGCTCTTATTGTCACATTTATGTATTGTCTGTAGGTTTTAAAACAACCAAATGTCAGTGGGTTTATTTTGACCACTTTTGTCCTTTTTAAAAAAATAAACATTCAAAATTAAGATAGTTTATGCATATCTAAATCAATAAATTTGAATTGATCATCTTTGTGGTATAATTTTAAGATAGATTAGCTATCAACCTTGGATATACTGATAGTACAAAGTGTTTTAAAAATTCAAAATAAAACTAACTGAACTAAACTAAAACCACGTCCAATCGTGATCAGAACTTTCTTATGCTATGATTTATATCTCCATGTAAGTAAGCGTCTGATCAGAGCTGCAGTGCACATCCCTTTTATTCTTCATCCTCCTCTGATGCTGGGAAAAGGCGCCCTGGCACTCGTCTTTCCATCACAGCAGCTCACTCGTTCAAACGGCTGGGGCACAAAGATAGCCAGACGCAGCAAACAAACAGCCCTTTGACTGCAGAACAAACCATATATTATTAGCTACGGTAAGGTCAAAGTTGATTTAATTTTCTGCTTAGTTCTCATTAAACAGCTATTGCATTATTTAATTTCCCACAATCGAGTTAAGGAAAAAAGGGCGGGTGAGTGTGGAGGGTCCAGCTAATCAATATATGCCCGCCAAAAGCTTTTGAACAGGGTTCTGAAAGTCTCGCCAACAAAATGCACTTTATATTTGTGACAGACATCCGGATCCTCACACTTATCCCAGTTTTAAGCTTTAAAAAGGTCAAAGGGACTGAAGTCAAGTATGTCTGACTATGCTCGATTTGTTAGACACCTGAGATAAACCGAGTCTTTGTAAAAGTATTCTTCTCTAAAGATCTCTGTGTTATCTCCTCTGTTTGGTCTTTGTATATGATAACCCAGTGATTTGCTGGTGTGTGTGTGTGTGTGGAAAGGTTGTGAACTCGTAAATTTCAAGCTGAAAGCAGAAGTGATCAAAATCTTTTTTAATGTTTGAGGCCACAATAACACCTGGACACTCCGCTGCACCTGAGGCAGCCAGAACGCAAATAAGTCAACATATTTACATTCAAATGAGAATAAAATGATTCAACCAATAAGCTAAACGGAGAAAAAAGAAACTTTTGCAAATTGTTTAGCTCAAAGGGTCCCCCCTATAGGCGCGGAGGTCAAATCACTTTTACGACATTATCCTAGACTCACCCTTCTTTACCATTTCTCGCTCGCTTCCTTGATCGTGCTGTACTTTTGTCGTTCATCGTAACTGAGTCTTTTGGTCGCCTCTGCCACGACATTCACTGCAATTCTGAGCAATTTTTATCGTTTGTGAAATTGTGCAGGATGAGACCGGGACAATAACATTTCTTGCTAAAAGGAAGAAAAACATTCCTTCAGAGGAAATTGAAATTAGTATTTTAATATGGAAGGGGGGAAAAAAACAAAAAAACAACTTTTTGTGCTCTGCTTTGAAGAAGCACTGGTCAAAGGACGGAAACAGATCTACCATATTTAAGTGTTTAAAACTCTGAAGTTGCCAGTTAAAGTTATGGATACATGTGCTTGTGTAGTTAGTTTAAACAAAAGTAACAGCAAACAAAACATGTGACATTTAAGATGAAACTGGTTCAAGCCAGACAAGATATAAAAAGCCTTCAAATAAAATGCCAAAGACATTTAACCTCCTTTGTTGCTAGAAATGTGATATACTGCCTGTAGTATTTTCTTTCCCACTTTATCAATATTAACATCTAAAGACATCTTTCTTAATAGATATTTAATTCCACTTAAACTCTGATTATCTTTACTAGCTTGTCATACTGAGTACTACAGCTAACAAGAAGCTCATGACTAAATGAAAGAACCTCAAAGAAGGGCCTCTTTCCAGTATGTCTTTCCATTTTTAATGTTTCCTCTCCCTGATGTTGTTATGTTATTGGCTTTTTTTTTGGCCATATCTTCTATTTTATTGAGTTGTTCTTCAATAACATTAGTCATTTTCTCTGCTTAGCAAAGATCCGATTTACTGTGTAATCATTAGTTTTAATTTAATTATTCAAAATATTTTTCCAAAAGTTGCCTTTCAGTCAGTTCCGCCGTAATGACGTTTTCGAAAACTTGGGCTTGTTTAAGCTTTGGATCTGTTTACATATTGATCACTGCTCCAAATGCTGAATATTTATGGTGGGCAGTCTGAAATGAGGCAGCAGTGTTAAGTATTTCACATTCAGTTTTAAACATTGATTTTTTTTTAAAAACTGCTCCAGTTGTGAGAATTTGAAGTAGAAACAAACAGCCAACAAAAACATATATTTAATTTGGTCTCCCCAAGTTTTTTCTATATATTTAATCTTATACTTCCACCACAAACTAAGACTTCAGTTACACTGCTTTTAGGAAGTGATCGATATCTGATTTATTTGATGTTCATGTGATTTTTTTAGATCAGAACTTTGTGGTCCTTGATCAGACATTTGATGCACGGCCTTATAGAAGGGGTGAGATTGTTGTGGTATGAATGCGAAGCATCAAATCAGACCAACTCAGAAATGTAACAGAATTGGACAATGTGTTGAATTTTGCAAAAGTTTGCTCATTTTTAAGTGTCTCAAAGAAGCGCAAAGGAACCTCTGCAGTTTTTGATCTCTTGCTTGGTCTCTCATTTTTTTCTTCCATCCTGACTTTTTACTGTTTTTCACCTCTGCCATGATGTTCACTGTGTTCCTTTAAATTAAACTGAAACTGATATTTTAATGAGAAATTCTGCGGTTTTCAACACGTGTCACTCCTCCAGTCTCAGGAAGGACTCTTTCTGTTGAGCGGCAGCCGTCTCTTGCTACTGATGCTATACGTTGTGAAGGCATACAGATGGTTCTGGCTCAAAGTATTAGGCCTTATTAATACACTGTGCGAGGCTGCTTTTGTTTCAGTTCCTCTGACAGACAGCTGGCTCTGAGAGGAGTTCAGTCTGTGTGGATAGAGCATTGTGGAAGAACTCACTCACACTCATGAACTTAATAAAAATTCCAGGTAGCAGCCTTTAAATTTAAACCATAGTTGACAAGCATTCCCAATTTAAAAAGACTTTGTTGTACCAGTTAAAGAAGTTGTAAAGTAATACTTGAGCAAACCTTGACTTCATTCTGAGAAATTTCTTTGTCCAGAGCATTAAAAGCCTTTAGCTTCCTGAGCAGCGGCTGTCTTGCAATCAATCATGTGCACAGTTTTAATAAGACCTCATCTTAATAGTTGCAGTTGAGCTCACTGGGGCTCCTTTTCACTGTCTGCCAAACGGAGAGATTAAAGTCTAATGTCCAGCTTTCTGACATCATTGAAGAAGCAATGCTAAACACTGACCTATCCTGTTCCAGCTCACCAGACAGTGAGGGTCAAGGATGAGATTCCCCTTTCAGGACTACAATACAGTGGTTCACCCACAAACCTTGTCTCTGCTGCTTATTTTAACCTGTCTTTGAAAAATAGCTGAAACTTGAACAATTTTATTCTTTTTTACTTTGAATATTTTTTTTCCTTGATCATCAGCAATTCACATTGAGCAATTGATATTCCTTAAGAATATGCATCTTTATGCCTTTAAAATAGAGTAGCAACAAAGATTTCCATTTTTGGATTAAAAAAAACAAACAAAAAAAGCTATTTACACAGAGGAAAGCAGAAATTACATTTGGCTGTTTTTCTACCATGCATTTTCTCCACTTTAACCAGTATTTCTGTGTAGGGGTCTGATTCTTTTACTCTGTGATGCAAACAATTAGTTTGGATTTTACTTTGAGTTCAAGGGTGATTTACCAACGCATGTAGAATAAACTGCCCTTGGATGCCACTGAACTGGTATACTGCCAATCACAGGAACAAAAAAAAGAGCAACAAACAGACTGTATCAACAAAATAATCCAAAAATATCTTACAGTTGAGTAGAGAGGCTGGCAAATGACTGATCAATTTGGAAATGACATCCCATAATTCTGCAACAATATTGTTTGATTTGAATTATTGCTTTCGTATGAGTCATTGTATAAATCCCGCCCCTTCCCCGCTGTGATTGGTTCGGTACATTGTGTGCCGGTAGTCATGACTGTGAATGGGAAGCGGGTGGTACCAGAAACAACTCACCAGGGAGCTTTCACGAAGTGACTGGTAGATTGAAATATAATTTGTTGACAATTTCACAACAAAGTATAATCAGTGTGGATTTTAAGTCTTGCATTTGTGTCAACATGCCTGAATCCACGGTAGATTTCTGACACAAGGTGATGGGGATTTGAGAAGTTGACCAGGGTCAGTCTGAATCATAAGTGTTGGCATCCAAGGTAAAAA
>JAOWBL010000016.1:1691987-1723785 GCA_028564865.1 Zenarchopterus dispar
TAAATATTTAAAACTGAGCTCTTAACACTTGTTTATCCTTTTTTTAATGACTCAGTTCTGAAGGGGAAGGGAGAGACGAGACAAGATATACTAACAGGACTGGTGAGACACAGGTGCAAACAATCAGGGCAGAACGAAGCAAGGGAAGTCAAGGACTCAGAGTTTCAAAATAAAACAGGAACTAATTAAAACCCGAATCCATAACATTGCTACGAACAGAAAAAACTGGACTGCATGGAGGTGTGCAAAGGAGTATATCGGTTCTGATTTGGTTTAAAGCATAACTACCACGAATCAGTTGCAGTACAAGGTATCATTTCACTAAAAACACATTGCCTGTACTGGAGTCAGGCCTGGCAGAGTCAGAGAGGAAGGACTCAGTAACATATCGTAAATTCTGATTTTGCATGCATTTCAGCTTGGCAAAAAAGTCTGAAAAATGTATCATTAAAGATATGCAAAGTTACGTCTCCTATAATGACACAAAGAAAGGCTCAGCCATGACACAAATTTAACCTCTGTTTACTACGCGTCAGTCTCTGTGAAGTCCTATGTGCACACAAAAGTCCATGCATGTGCACAGAGGATCTACAGCCTCTCAGGTGTTCCTGTGAACAGGCCCCTTTTCTCTGCTCACAGAGAAAAAAAAGTGCTCTAACTGATTTAGAAGCAAAAATTGTATTACTCCATTTCGACTAATTACATCTTCTCTGAACCGACGGAGAGGATAGACTGCACTGCATCCGCCTTTTCCCTCCTCCCTTTTTCTCTCATCTTTCTGAAGTTGTTTATATAACATTTATTATTTACACAAATGGAGGGAAATGAGACTGTAGGAAAGGTAAAAATACTTTGAGTATCTTTCATTTTTCATAATTGTGTTGGTGCGTTAACAGGATTGGCCTGTTTTTGTTTTTTTTGAAGAAGAACAACTTCGGGTTCCTTTTAAATTATCTTACAGCGAGAAGTTTGACTTCAAACATAAATCAAAATCATTTTCACTGCACTGCTGGAGCAAACTATTTTCATAAATTCAATATTTTATCAAGGTAACAAGAACGCACTATCAAATGTAATCTGGTTAAAATAGCTGTAATATTTAATTCATATGAGAATCATTAAAAGTGCAGTGGTGCCGTGTCCATTATGCATTCCTTTTCTAGCAGGATAAAACACTCGTCAGATGTGGGTGCTGCACTTTGAAGTGTTGTCTCAGAAGCAGGCCAGCTCTTACAGGAAGTGCCTGATGTTTAAAACATGCCGTGCGGAGGGACTAACAAAGGTGAGCACTTGTGGCTCGCCCCAAGACGGGCCAAAAAATGGCCAGTCAGGAATTTGGATAGATCTGCCAGACTGTACACAAAGAGGACATCAAATAAACAAAAAAAGCAGACAACTACACACATGGGTAAGGGTGAAGAGAGCGTAAACTAACACGGTAAAAACACTGTATCAACAGATCTGGTCTGTATTTTATAAAAGAGACAAGAAAAATGGCACCGCGTGGGCAGAAGTTGAAATCACAGGAAACATATTTCCACCGAGCAGCGTTAATACTGTTCACGTTTTTAGCTTAAACTTGGACAAACCTTCACTCATATGTGTACAGTAGTATGAAGACTGGCATTCTCCGTGTAATCAAATCATCCTCCATGAAGGCGTGCAGAACAAACTGCAATTTAAAAAAAAAAAGGACTTCCTCTTTAAAAACATAATCTATGTCGGCCCGATTTAACTAGATCATTTGTGATTCAATTTGCCTTATGACATTCGGTGTCCTCAAATTAATTCTGATGTGTTTATTACAGTTTATCAAAAAATATGAATCCCCCCAGTTTCTGTTTGCAATCATCACTGAATCAGCTATGAGTATAAAACTGTGGCTGAGCGCAGGCCTGTTCTGGGTTTCAGAAGGGAGCTGTTTTCTTGTCTGAGCCGCCGGCCAGAAAATTTGTTGGGTTTGACATTTTCGTATGAGAGCAGAAATATATGCATCAGACAAACTATGCTTTTTGCAGTCTAGCGTGCCATAAAAATCTCATATTGAGTCCAAAAAGTGGCAGAAGGAGCCCATAAATATTTGGAGGAATCGGTAAAAAAAAAAAATTGGCTCATGAGTAGTTGCTTGAAATACTTTTCTCTTCGTTTTTTTTTTCTTGTTTGTCAAAATTGTTGATTTACACATATAGTATATTTTAGCACTAAGTCCTGCTTCCAGGCTCAAAGTGTCACCCAGGCGCAACTCGAATATTTCTTCATGAGAAACAACCAAGAATCAACAGCTGTCAAGTACAAACTGTGAACAGATGAAGTCCAAATCTGAAACTCTGACTTTTCTCCTGCAAAATCCAAGAGTAAAGGATTCAAAGAGGCAGGGATACTTAAGCAGTGTCCTTTATTTTATGAAAATAAATAAAATAAAATAAATGAAAAAATACTGCAAGCAGCAGGGTAGAAAAGCATGAGGAAAGGCAGATTGTCCAAGCAATGCGGAAAAAACAAAAAACAAAAAAACAAAAAAATGAACAGAATTCAAAATGGACCATGAACTCTTCTGGTGAATGTATTTGTGCCCATTACTTTTAAATGTAACAAATTTAAACTCAATTTCAGTTAAAAAAAAACAAAAAAACAACTTTGCCATTTAAAGGCACGTTGTAGCAGCTTGATATACACTGCCCGGTCAAAAAAAAAGTCACCACCAAAAAAAGGTCACACACTCTAATATTTTGTTGGACCGCCTTCAGCTTTGATTATGGCACACATTCGCTGTGGCAGTTTGACAATCTTCTCAATGTCACAAGATTTATTTCCATCCAGCGTTGCATTAATTTTTCACCAAGATCTTGCAACCATCATGCCTAGTGCCTACTGTACAAGCCTGTGGCGGCGGGGCTATGATCTGGGGTTGCTGCAATTGGTCAGGTCTAAGGTCAGCAATAGTATGTGCTCAAAGAATGAGATCAGCTGACTACCTGAATATACTGAATGACCAGGTTATTCCATCAAAGGATTTTTTCTTCCCTGATGGCATGGGTATATTCCAAGGTGACAATGCCAGGATTCATGGGGTTCAAATTGTGAAAGAGTGGTTCAGGGACCCTTGAGAAATGCATTTATGGATTTTTGCTGTCCACAAGAGCCCAGATACAGACGTCTTGTCACAGGGGAAATATACTTTCATAAAAAAAAATTAAAAAAAATCAGGAAAGAAGGCAAGAGTTAAACCAACTCAAAGAAAAGAGGCTTCACAAAGACAAACACAAGACAATCAAAAGTAACCTAGATAGGACTTGATCAAAACAGAAGTTTGAATCCACTCCAGGTAAAACAAAACAAAACAAAACAAACAAAAAAAAAAAACAGAACAGAGCCTGTGAAGAAAACATCAGGAAAATCAGGACTAAACAGAAACCTGATGAGGTCTGAGTCTTAACACATTGGGCAAATCTACCAGGAAAAAAAAAAATCATGCAAAATTCAGAGAAAACAAGATGGCAGGAAGTTCTCAATTACCTTGACAACCTTACAGTTTTTTAAGTTCTGATTTAGATGATTTTTATACAATGCATTTTATCTCATTCAAAGGTTGAATGATAAAATGCACTGGGGAGGGGGTTTAAAAAAAGGGGGGGGGGTAGTGCATTTAGTTGAGGTTGTAATTGTGGTGCTGAACTGGTCTTCCAAAGGAAGTGGGTGTCATGGAGATGGCCTGGGAGAATGTGCTGATCCGGGCTGGATCTTCAGCCGGCAGGAAGGCATCGTGGTCCACGGGCAGGAACTTGCATTCTGTCAACTAACTTTGCTTCAACACACACATTTTCCAACACCCCCAAACTGCCATCTGTATTTTTGCCTCTGTCAGGTCTTTTTCTGACCAAAAGCACACATACACACATACAGGAAACCGCCTGTGTGGCTCCTAAATAAGCTGATGTGTCATGCCTTCCTTTCTGATATTTCTGCAAAAGCTCAGGAAGGAGGCTGCAGCACCTCTCTTTTTCTTCCTCTTCTTGTCCTCGGTGTGAGACCCAGCGACAGCAGTGACAGTTGTTCTTCTGTAAGAATTCGCAGCTCCTGTGGTGGGAGACGCTGCCACTCTGGAGAGCCATGAGCCACTGCTGTGTGGTCAAAGTGATCACCTTGACAGAGATCCAACTCCTACAGGTAGGGGGGAATGACTTAGATACAGGAGTTTAGAGGAGGATCACATGTTGAAAAGTGCATTTGTCTGAATTTGTTTGCATGCAGGAGAGATTGTCTGTCCTTGATAAAAAAAGGCATGCGATTAAAACCAGAATAACTGAATAGCAACCGTGGAATGTAAATCTTTTTGATCTGTTCTCTATCCCAGTCTTATCTTCCCACATATTTCACAATCAAGACTGTGGTTCCAGCTTATTTACCGGTTAGCAAGCTCAGCAAAATCACAGTAAGCATGACTGAGAAGGATTTTTGTTCCACTTTCGTGTTATCACTATAGATTCAAGATTGGGGGGAAAAAAGAAAGATCATTAAACATTGCCACTATGCATTCCCAAACTGTGTCAATA
This sequence comes from Zenarchopterus dispar, assembly GCA_028564865.1. Taxonomy (NCBI): domain Eukaryota; kingdom Metazoa; phylum Chordata; class Actinopteri; order Beloniformes; family Zenarchopteridae; genus Zenarchopterus; species Zenarchopterus dispar. Next base: position 1,696,541 of record JAOWBL010000016.1, read on the forward strand.
TATTGTGAGGCGAAGCGATTTTGCAGAAATGAATCCGTACCTCCTACAAGGTTTGTCCACAATTTGTACAGCTACCTAATGTCACCATCACCCAGAGTTTCATAAGCTCTTGGATTTTTCTGAAGTGAAAGGAGAACTTGGGCAAGAATGAAACTGAGTTTAGCAAGAGCTTTTTCATGTAAAAGAAAAGCCGGTGAGTTTGAGCATTACAATGGCGTTGGGAGTGCAGCATTTCAGCACGGACTAGACAAATACACTTTTTACCTGCGAGAGAAATAATATAACTATTAATGCATTGCACAAATAGGGGATAAAGAAATTGTGCTTTCAGAAGGTACATAAATTTAACTATTTGGTTTAAGAGAACGTAAAGCATTTCACTGGTATCCTTTTAATAATCCTGTGCACTTGTGATGTAATTTTACTGGTGGACATCGGTCTTTGGGTTGGACCAACATTTTGAATCATATAAAAACTCGTTAGAAAATGCTAGTGACACAGTAAAGAGAGGTTTCATTGACAGACAAAGGAAAACAGGGTATGCATGGGGCGTATGGACACTAACTGGTTCAGACGGGGATTAAACATTTCTAATGAGGACAATGGAATTAGGAACGTGCAGATGATTTCCTGGTGACATAAAAGTTTAACTCTTTTTATCTGGATATAGGAAGTACCAATGAAAAGTGGAATAATATGAATGCCGTTTCAGGTTTGCATGTCAGTGTGAACAGTGCAAATGTGTGTAAACGGAGGGTGAACCTGTGACCTCTTCGCTGCCAGTAGTCCAAACACTGGCTCAATTGTTGAAGCAGGTGCTGGCGGCCATGCTGGAAAAAGATGGCAAAACCGAAGGCTCTGAAACATCCACAGCAATCCCAAACTCGGACCTCGATTGATTAGATTCTTATCTCATTCCTGCTCCATGTGTATGGAGGGCACTGATCGTTTTCAGCATGTCCACTTCACACATGCACAGGCCCGCCATTGTCACGGCTGGCCTTGGTGACTGAAGCACCATTACTGCTCAAATCTAATCAGATACCCTTAAGTGGATAACAAGCGTGTCTCCGGCATTTACAGTAGTGAGAGGGCCGAAGTGAAACCAGGACAATCCGCTGTCACACAAAGCAGATGCGGTGTGCAGCAATTCTGGCATCTCTCCTTCTACCCGTAGTGGAAAAAAAATGTTGATTGGCTAACAACTGGGATCTTGTTTGGCCAGGAGAAATCAGATAAGAGCTCTCAGTTACTACCGACAAGTTGAGTATTGTGATGAGCTTGTTCTTAGTTGGGTGGACGATTGTGAATAAGGCCAGCTAGTCCAGCTGACGAAGGGAATTTAATATATGTTTGGGTGCGCTGGTACATTGCTAGTTAAAAACTAAAATTTCTGAATGCTCTGCCAGTTGACATTAAATGAATAAAAAAAAAGCAAGTTACATAAAAAAATAAAAAAGGAATTAGTCTGTGAGACTAATTTCCTTACTCTAAGAAGTAAAAGAAAAGGAAAATCAGTGTCGCTGTTTTTAGCTGCTTTGCGTTAGCTTTTCAGCTGCAGCAGCTAAAGCTAACATTAGCTTCCCAATCTAGCTCTGTGCACATCTATTTTTAATTGTTTGTTTCATAAAAGGCAGTTTTTAAGACTTGGTAAATACTTTAGGTGTGTCCTCATGACTGTATGAACAGATGAAATGAGGAATCTCTTCTAAAATCAGGTTTTGCCTCCCTACTCTGTGACGTTTCAAGCTACAGGCAACTTCAGCTGAATTTGCTGCTGCAACAGCAGCTTATCAGCTTCCTACAGTTCTGATTGATTAGTTGTGGTCTGTCACAGAAAAAGCACTGAGTTACTGATTTAAAACAATAGTTCAGACTGAAACGAAGTGAGTAAAATCTGGAGAACAGCCCAAACTACCCACAGCTGAGCAAACTAACTTTGTAAGATCACTGGTAAAACAGCATGTTTTCTTTGTTTGTTGTTTTAGGTGCCCCCCAAAATATTCTGCAGGTCATTAACTAATAAAGCAAGTTCAAACAGTAAACTTCTTTGTAAGACCATGAGAGTAGGAAACTTTGCCATTTTAGGTGAGATGTCCCCTCTGAAAATAGTCCCAATTTCACAATAATGAAGACCTCAAAATAGCTTTATTGCCTTTTTTTTTTTTTGTAAACTGATAACGCTTAACTGTCTACGTTCAAACCAATGAATGAATGAAAACGCTTGGTTAAAAATGGCATTAGAGGAGTTATTTAAAACCCTTATTGGAGAACAAGGGTCAATTGTGCTGCAACAACCCCTGAAGCAGGCAGCAGAGGACACTGGGAGATGACCACCGATTGGTCAGCCTGACCAAAAGAGGGCGGTCCTGATGATTAGTGATAGACACTAAAGGCAAATATCCTGCAGTGATCAAACCCTGGGTGATCTAACAGTCTGGCGTTTGAAGTGATTATCATGCTACGCAACATAAAGGCTTACGCCCAGCTGTGGACCTAATTAGTTCACTTAAGGCTCTTTATAAAACACTGGTGGGGGGACTGGAAGGGACAGACACTCACTGGGAAGTCAGCAACCTAACAAGGCAGCAGCAGCAGATCTGGATCCCTAAAGCTAACCTGCTGCCACACAAGATTAAACCAATCTGAAGATTTCCTGAGAATGCCACACTTAAGCGACTGCAGTTACTACAAAATGCGGGATGCAACCAGAGCTTCTAAAGTAAGAAACTCCAAATTTGAAGTGTCATCATGTTTTTCTTTTCTTTTCTTTTTTTTAAAAAAAGGTTTCATAAGTTTTTGCTTATCGTGGCAGGGAGAAATACAATAAAATATGTAAAGGAAAATAAAAAAGTTTTGTTTTTGATCTTAAATTCAGGGTTAAGCTGCACCAAACTTTTTCCTTTTTGATTTTTCTTTTTTTCATGAATAATTAATTCAAGAAAATTAAAAACATGAATGAGTCCTACATGTCAGGAAGATATGTTTATGACAGAAACATCATTTTTCATAACTGGGCAGAGGTGGGCTTTAAAATGAGTGCTAAACTGCATTTGACAAAATACTTGTGGAAAACCTGTACATTTGCACTGTCGGTCTGACTAATAATGGAAAAATCTATATCTGTGTGTTGAACGAGATGATAATTTTGCAGCTGCTTTGAACAACTCCAGTGAGCACATTCTTAGTCAGCGCTGTCTCAGCACATAAGAAACGATGTGCAATCACCCACATCCTGATCGGATTTTCTCTTTGGTCAACGGACTAAGCGATTGTATTTGTTTTTGCTTTTGCTCTGCAGGTACAAAGCCACCTGGAAAACTCCAAATTCCACCTCCACCAAAGCCAGAATCAGCCGGTGAAGCAGTACCTGACGCTGGGCTCCAAGTTAGCATCCTCCGCCGGGTCGGGTCACGCCGTGCCACATCCTCACACCCCTGGGCAGCCGCTGGGCACAGTTCCAGTCATGAGGAACGGACACATGGCCCCGGTCAGTGACACCAGCAACCCCAACAGCCCCGTCACCCTGCTCACGATGGCCAACCACGACAGCGAGGTGAGCAAGCGAAAGAAATGAAAGAATCCTGACTTTGTGGAACTGAAATTGGCAGAGCTCAAAATGTGCGTGGTGCTGAATGGAAAAGGGTGAAATCGCAACAAAAATACTGAGCCACAGACACTGAGTGAATTGTGAACTGTGGTTCATAATTTTTGAAAATTTCACAACATCCTTGAGACATTTCTCTTTCAACGGAGCAAATTCCTGTAAAATATTTTCTGCCATCTGTCTCATGTAGGAGATCCGCTCCAGTTTGAAATCGTTTAAAAAGCGATGAATCACTTTGTTGTGATGGATGGGTAACGAGGACTAAATTTATATGCAGCTATAACTAATCATCTAAACAAAGTGGTGCCACTATTGATCTCCCCCTTCTCTCTGATGTGCTCATCAATAACTTCAGACATGCAGTTTCTGATGAGAGAATCCTTTCAAAAAGGAGGTTATCTAGTTTGGCAACAGACGCGCGTTTTCCCGCCAACATGGCTGACGGTCACCCGAACATGGCCGGGGAGAACTTGTCTGTTATGGGACTAGGTTCTAGACGGTTCCCCCCCTGTTTTCATGGCTACTATGGTTTGAATGTTGAGATCTCAGAACACATGGACAGTATACCAAACGTCATCACCGTGTCCACGAGTACACTGAAATTACTGTTTTCTTTTAGTTTCCAATGGATGAAGTTATTGATGACCTAATTAGTCTTGAATCCGGTTTCAATGATGGAGGCTTGGATTGCATGGAGTCTAACATCATAATGCAAAACAATGTAAGTATGAATCACATTAAGTCTAACAAACCCATTGAACCCCTCCTTTAAAAAAAACCCCCACCAGACTAACTACAGTTTGCATGTTTTTGTTTCGATTTCCTCATCCCTCCCCTCCTCTGCTCCGTAAGCTGTTCCCTGGTGTTGTCACGTTTGTTAACCAATGACTCTCTTTTAAAGACTCGAAAGCAAGGTTCCTCCACCAAAAACATTTAGGTGTAAGCCCGACTAGCTTGGGAAAATGGGGACCCAACTTACTCCGAGGTCAGCTTAAGTCCAGGGAAAAGTCAAAGTTCATTTGGGCTTAGCGACGTTTGTCACATCACTAAAGACATTTGAGTGAAACCGGGCCACAGCCTAGGTTTACTTACTTGGGAAAAATTTAAGTTTTTTTTGTTTTTTTGAACTTGCGTGACAGCATGTATCAAACTGTTGTTGCTATTTTATAGATATATCACAGTTTTTTTTTGTTTTTTTTTAAGTATTCATCATGGAAATTCAGTTAGTGGATATTTTCAGAACGTTTCCTCTTTTCACATCAACAGCAGGTTTGCACTAATATTATCATGTCCTAATATTATTTTGACTAATCAAACATTCTGCTATGGAATTGATACTGAGTCAGCTTTTCTGGCCTTTTTTTTTTTTTTAAAAGATTTGTCCTGAGTTTGGTTCTTTCATCAGAAACACTTCACACTCCAAACCAGCTCCTCTAGAAATAAGTTTATAATCTCATCCCATCAATCTCAAAGCTGTCCTATTTTAAGAAAAAAAAAATCATTGTCCATGTAGTTTAGAAAATTTTTCTTAACTAGAACTTTCATAACGAACAAAATGGTTTTAAAATAGTCTTCAGATTTCTCAAAAGAAGTTGTTTTTACTCACTTAGAAATGAGTTTTTGCAGTGTACAAAAATTAAAAAAAAATAGTTCAATCTGCAGGAACTACAGTGACATTTAACTTTCTATCTTTCCATTTAAAGGCACTTTTAACTCACATCAACAATTACCACCAAAGTGTATTTTAAATAGCTTTTGCAATGCTTTGTTCTCATTTAATGCCCCTCTGAGATGATCCGGGGACATTTCTGGCACTTTTTGCCCCCCTCCCACCATAAAACAGTCATCTGTCAAATGGAGCTACCTGTCCTAGACTAATAGGTGGCATACACCCCAGACGAGTCCGTATTCAGAGGTTTATGGGTTTTTTTTTTTGTATGCTGGGAATGTCACACCAGGAGTGTTGCCAGTGATACAGAGAGCCACACAAAGGCTCCTACACACTGTAACGGCGAAGGAATGATGTGAGGGGAGGAAAAGATAAGGGGAGAGGAGGAGGAGTGGAGGAATCAGAAAGTTTCAGAGATAGACAAAGATGCAGCAGAGCCACAAAGAGTGAAAGATGTTGTTGGAAGGAGTTATCGGTTCGGACTAATGCTTACACTCCCCACGGGCTTGTTCAGAGATGATACCATACTTAAATGGATCAATTCATCCTAATTAGTCATACAGTGCGATGCATCACATTGTTTTGCCATGTCAACACACTCGGGAACAGACAGGAGAGGGATTGAAATGATTACTGTAGTAGCAGGAAGGGGAACTGTTGCAATTGATTCATTTTATATGCATGTTTTCTACTTCTCATTGTTCTCATCCAGTTTTTCATCTTGAGCACAAAAAAACATTTATACATGCAAACCAGCTTCAGATATCTGACACACAGGGTTCTTTCTCCACCTCGTTTTCTCTGGCTTGTACATTCCGACCCATCTCCCGACTCGACATGCAGCTTTATCCCATTCGCCGCTCCATCGGTTACATTTGACACACATGTCATGGATAAAATTGGCCGTGCGCGTCTTGGAATCCGTGCCGACTTCTGTAGCATCTTCCCATAAATACACAAATTAGACACACATGTGCGTCAGCACGCTATATCCCGACATGTCCCCGCTCTGTGAAAAGGCGGCATTATTGGAGAAGCGAGGCTTGCTCCGGCCAGACGAGAAGGGGCCCGTAGGAAAACAGTTTTGCCTCTGTTCACGCAGTTGACCTGGCTAGCCTTTTCATCTGATAGCATGCTGTTTTTATGCACAGAGCGCATCAGTGTCGGGGGCATTTTTGGGTTTTGAAAGAAGTGCCTTTGGTGGATCGAGGACAACGCCTGGTTTAATGGCCCTCTCAGAGAGCAGCAAACTAAGGTTGGAGGTCAGCAGTTGAGATGATCTGGCCAGCTCAGTTCTTTTTGTACTCTTTTGTGGTGCAAAGACAAGAAAGTCATCTGAATGTAGCAGTAATTGAGGGTTTGTTTGTCCTGTCCCACTGGGGGCTGCTAACCTCTACCAGTCTCCAGTTGTTATCCTCGCCTCTTTTCTTTTTTTAAAATGCTTAAACAAAACAAAAACTTTTTTGCTTCCTGTCTTTTGTTGAAGCTGCATATGAGTCTAAAATGTAAATGTACCTCCCTTTGAAATGACCTTCTCTCCTCCTTTCTCCGCCTCCCTCCCCTCTCGCCCCTCTGTAGGTGTCCCTCAGTGGCAGCATGCTGGACGTCTATGGGGGTGAACAAGGTATGAACCCCCCTAATGGTGGAATGAGCCCCACATCTAACCCCACAAAGCTCACTGTAAAAAGGGAATACACAGGTATGAACTCATACCATAGTGCTGACAAAATAGCTAAAAGTTTGGTGAAAAAATTAAAAATAATATAGAAAAGTAAAGCAAAACAAGCCCCTTTTTTTGTTTGCTGGCTAAAAATGGCAACCTGCTGGCAGAAAAAAAACCATAACCTTAATTCTGCAGTATATTCAACAGCATCTTACTTGCCAGTGACTTTATTAACACCAAAAATGTATTGGCTTTAGAAAAAAGTGCAGGAACAGAGCGCCTTTAGGGCAAGAAAAATTGATTTAGGAAATAGAAAAGATGCCTGAAGAATCCTTAACTCTCAGTGGGCAAATAAATTGCCATCTGTTTCATTGGAGTTGTGGGTAGAGAGGACAATGGGCTGTTAGACAGACTTTAAATTGTCGTGATTGAATCAACAGACACTAATTGGGAAATCCAATCTCAGGTCCCTAATTATGTAATTTGGAAGAATGTGAATACAAATATGGATGCAATGGCATCCTTTTTTTTTTTTTTGTCCCTCGCCAGGATAAATAACTCTCAGTGCAGAATAAGTAGTCTAAAAGCGGTCACAATTTTTTTTTTTTTTTTTTACACTGAGCTTCAGACATTCAGACATGCCTGAGGGGATCAACTTGTTTCATTGTGTGTTTGTGTGTGTGTGTGTGTGTGTAAGGAGGTCAAACTTGTATCTGCGGCGTAGACTCGTGCACACTCGTTCACGTTCTGTCCCCGGAACTGAACTCCCTCAAAACAACTGATTGTTTGTCTACTGACTGGACCTTCTGTGGACTTTTGTGATCCTTGTCTCTCTGTGTCTAAATTAGTGCGCATTGCCAATCCTTTCGTTCCCCTCTCTGATTTACTTAATTTTTTTTTTTTGTCTTTTCTTTTGACAGAACACGACACCAGGGTGATGGCAAAAGAAAGGCAGAAGAAAGACAACCACAACTTGAGTAAGTGTCCCCTGCTGGCTTTTGACGTAATCTGAGACTGAATTATGGTCATTTTTGTCACTTGTCAGTTAGAGAAGCTCTAATAATCCCATGTTCTTTTTTTTTTTTTTTTCTTGTTCAAGTTGAAAGAAGGCGAAGATACAACATTAACTACAGGATTAAAGAACTGGGCACACTCATCCCAAAGTCGAATGACCCGTAAGTTGCAGAACTTTCAATATTTTGACAGGATCAGTGCACCTGCTCAACATCTGCAAGGGCCCACAAGGCGGGAGAGGCCTTTTTCTTTTTTAAAAAAAATTCCCAGCACAAAGACCTTCCAAAATCTGCTCACTGAATTCAAACGAGAACTCGAGCACGTTTCAGTCATATTTCAAGGGTACAATTGAACTTCCATTGTAGTCCGCGCTCTTTGAGATGTACGTCGCCTCGCGGGGTCGCCCCGCCAGTTCGGCTCAAAGCCTGAGCGAGGAGGAGGGGGTCAAATGCAAAGAAGCGAGGCCGTGCCATTCGAATAAAACTTTGAAGCGCGATCGGAACACGGAGGCGGAGCGTTGAACGCCAGCCGTTGAACTTTGCTTCAGATTTAAATGGAAGGTTACCGTTGTCACTGTGCCATTAACACGGGATAAAAGAGATTATTAGTGCTGATCACGCCGACGTCTCACTCGTGTGGAAAAGGACAATTTTACTGCAGGTTCCTTGTCCTTTTTAAAAAAGTAATAAAGCCTCCAAAAGAATGACTTGCACCCTTGCACCTTAAGTCCACTGCTCCATTTTTCTACTCGCCTTCCCACTTAGCTCATTTTCCCTTCACCTATTTTTACTCGAGGATTAATTTTACCATACAAGGAGATACAAGAATGGACTTTCCACATAGCTACTTAACTATTCTATTAAACTCTCCATTCCATGTCCTCGCGTAATGTCCTAAGGTGAATAATTGCCCCATGCAAGTCTCCATTTCTTATTCATATCATAAAGTGGGGGGAAAAAAGAAAACCTCTGTTAAAACTTTTCCCCTTTTTTATTGAAAAAGGATATTCTGCCTACGTCAGGAAGTTCTGGGTAAAAGGTTACGCTTTGCTTTTCTCTTCTGCAGTGACATGCGGTGGAACAAAGGCACCATCCTGAAAGCTTCGGTGGAATACATCAGGTGGCTGCAGAAGGAGCAGCAACACGCTCGGGAGCTGGAGAGCCGTCAGAAGAAGCTGGAGCAAGCCAACAGGAGGCTGCTGCTGAGGATCCAGGTAAAAACAAAACAACAAACAAACAACCCCCCCCCCAAAAAAAACAAAACAGGAACTATGTTGCCATAAAATGGGTCCAAATGATGATTTTTTTTTTTCCTGCAGGATGCATGTTAACTTTATCCGTATTTGCTCAATAAGCTTCCTATTTTGCTGAAAAATGTTTTCAGACACCACAGTGTACCAGCACACTTCTGTCCCCAACGCATACCTACACCCAACCACCGCTTTTGTTTACAAGAGGTCTTTTTTAACCTCGTAATCTCATTAAATTCGGCGCCAATTACCCGGTGAATAAAGACAAAAAAGTTATTTTCCGGAGAACAAACACACGTCTGCACTTGGATATTTCGGTACACATACACAGACAGTTTTTTTTTTTCCTTTTTCTTGGTTTTGTTTTCTGAGTCAATAAATGGGAAGAGGACAAAGTCTTTAATCACCCAAGACTGGAAAATGACTACCTCAGAAACAATGAGGATAAAAAGATAGCTGGTGTAACAAAGGTCAAACAAGGCTGGTTAATGAAACTGTTACATCCTGATTACATATGACAATAGAGAGTTTGTGTGTGTGTGTGTGTGTGTGTGTGTGTGTGTGTGTGTGGGAGAGGATTCTGTGACAATGTCCAAACTTCCCTGCCTGACCTCAGTATGTGGAGGAGATGTGAAGAAGGGGGTGTGGTGTTACTCCCTGCTTAACTGTCAGTGTGTGGACACATGAGATAAAATACTGACTGATTTGTTTTCCAGGAACTGGAGATCCAGGCCAGAGCACATGGACTCCCAAACATGGCCACTGCCTTGGGGACAGTCGAGCTATCCTCCCACCTCCTCAAGCAGCAGCAGCAGCAGCAGCAGCAACAATCTTCTCCCCAGGCCCAGCAACAGCAGCAACCCCCTCTCTACCAGGAGGACCCCAACAGTGACTACCTCCAGAGGATAGCCGTGGTGACCGGCGTACCCTCCATCGCCACCGTCAGTGGGCCGCAAGAGCACGTCCCCGGCGCCGACGCCTGCACCACGTTCTCCGACCCGCTGTCCCACTTCACAGACTTCTTCACTGCCACGCTCAAGGAGGAGAACCAGCTGGAGGAGATCCTGATGGATGACCCGCTGTCGCCGTTCGGCACCGACCCGCTCCTCTCAGCCGGCTCTCCCGGAGCTGCCTCCAAGGACAGCAGCCGCAGGAGCAGCTTCAGCTCCGCTGAGGGCGATGACCTATAAGAGTGCCTTCTTCAGTGGCGTTACCATCACCATACGACCGCACAGCTGGAATCCTCCGGGGTAAAGGGCAAACACACTTGAGACAACCGACTGATGCTGTGGCCAGTCGTGACCACTGCCGGAGTTTCAAGTAATTGAAGTGATCGCTGACAAACTCGACTGCACCCATCAAAGTGCCACCAAGTCCCACAAAGTACTCGACAGTCCCAGAAGCAGATATTCCTTAAAGCTGGGCGGGACCAGACACGTCCCGTGGACCGACTTCAGTCTGGACAGTTGTCACTTCTCTGCCTCCCAGACAGAGCAGAAGCAGACTTGTTTAATAAACAGAAATAAATCAAAAAAAAGGGAGACATTTAATCAGCACATAATGTAAATGACTACGCCTGCTATTTTTGAAGCCAACACTGTGGTGGCTATACACTGTAATATATGTAAAACAATCACTGAAAAAGTGCCCAAACTTTCTCTTTTTGTTTTCTCCCTCAATGTCTTTCTTTCTTCATGAAAATACTTTACAGGAAGATTTTAACCAGACATTTGCATCATATAAGGGGCCTTCTTTGAACTTTCAGCTTTTCTTAAAAGAGAACTAATGTACTCGGCTTCGTGTCTAACATATCCTTGGCCTTGTTCGTCCCTTTACATGTTTTTTTTTTAAATAAGTGTTTTTGTATTTATGTATGTTTAATCAATGTATTCATAAAAAAGATATATTAATGTCGAGCATGTTCCTTTTTTTTTTTTTAATATTCACTTTGGTGGGAAAATATCACATAAGCACTAAAGACATCGAAAATTACCTTTTCTACCTGCAAAATGCCATATAGACAAGAAGTAGGAATAGGATAGTAATATTTAAACAAAAAACACCCAAATCTGACAAAGTTCAACGCTTCATGAGCACAAAAGAAGAAATATGGTCAAACTCAAAATCGGAATAAAAAGACTAAAAAGAGTTGTAAAAGAGTTTCACTGCAGAAGGTATAGGGTTGGCTTGCAAGGTGGTTGCTGGGAAAGGAGAGAGGAGGGACGCTGGATAATAAAGACAAGTGGAGGAGGAGTGATAATTCTGATGAGTCTGCTGCGAGCTGATGAGTCCTTGAGGATGAATAATGGCAACAGATAAGGAGGCGCTAGGAAAGCTTTTAGCCGCGAGCTCAGAAAAGTTTCCTCAGAGATGCAGCCGTGAAAAACAAGTTCTCTGTGGTTTCCCATCAGGACTTGGAATGAGCCAAACACAACCTGAAACAAAAAGGCCAACTAACTGAACATCGGCGGGTGCAAACTTTCGTATGTGGGTGTTAACACAATGCCAAAGAGGAAAGACATCATCAGTGATCTTCAAGAAGCAGCTGTCGATGTTCGCCAGTCTGGGAATAATTCTAAGATAAGTGTCCGGCCATTTAGAGGAAGACAACCCACAAGCAGAAAGCAAAGGCCAGAGCTAAAAAGTTGAGGAGGTAGAAAAGGCCTGATTATGTTTTATTTATTTGGAAAGACTGCTAGACGAGCACAAAACGTTTACATCTGACGAAACCACATCACTTTAGGAAAGACAAAACTAAAAGTGGCGATGTTTGTGCATAATACATAGTAGCAAGTTTAGTAAAAAAAAAAAAAAAAAAACAGCAAGCCAGCAAAAAAACAAAAAAAACAAACAAACAAAAAACCACTTCATATCAACTGTCAAGTACACTGGTGGAGTGGTGCCAAAAAATCTGGACACCTTGCAGTCACAAAGTTGATTATGAACATCTCTTCTCTTTTGACCAACTTATTCTAAAAGACTGAAACTGGAAAATGATCCCAAATCTACAGCAGAGTAGCAAGCTTTTATTTTTCTGTGTATATTTTTTTTAACATGTCTTGACATGTGGAAGCATAGAATTAAAAGAGTTTTTGGATAGACTTATCCATTATTCTTTATATCATAAACTACTTTTATCACTGAAAACGTTTGCAGAGGAATTTTTTTTACATGATATAATTGTTTATTTTTAATCAAAACTTATAGTGCAGTTTAATTGGAATTCAAAAATTATTTGTTTTTTTTCCCATCTTGGGCTCATGCATTAATAATACAGCAAACATGAGCATAAAAACGACTTTCTGAGTGGATTTCTCACCAAAGCCTCTAAACGAATGTGTGTCTTAAAAATCGAAGCGTTCCTCACTTCTAGCTGCTAAACAGACCGACCCGATCAATCACAACGAAGTACAGACACCCCAACTACAGAGTAGTAAGTGATGTTTATGAGTAATTAGCCAAAGCAGTTATAGAGGAGAAATATAGATTTTCATTATGATTTTAAAAAAAACAAAACAGAATCTGAGGTTTAATTTGCATGACTCAAATAAGAGAAGATTAAACTATAAATGTTTTTCTTTTAAAACTGAACTAGAAGAAACACACACAATTAGTTTAGAAAGGGGTACATTCATAAAAGTATTGACAGGACACAAAAAAAGAAAAATGTTAAAGCTGCTCTTTGAAAGAAAACATTTTTTCATATGCATTAACGTTAAACTCTTCAGAGACGAAATGTCCCGCTCCGAAAAGTAAAGTCGAATCAGCTCATTTCCTCCATATCAAAAGCTACAACGGGCAAGGTTCAAGGCCAGATGTGCTCAGGCTCCAAGAGGAAATGTGGTTGGATGAGGCAGCGGTGACATCAGAACAAGTGGTTCTTTTATTTGGAACGTCGCAGGTCATTAAAATGTGAAAACTCACAGGAACTGATGTTTCTGCATCGAATTGAGAAAACACAAATGTGGCCTGAATGTTGGCAGAAATCAGCTGTGCATGCTAGAAAAACGAAAAACAAACAAAGAAATACAGAAAGTACCATAAATTTGAACTCGTAAAACAAATTTGGGGAACCTTGTAAGTACACGAGCCTCTACGTCTCTTTCTCACTTCCTCTACCTAATCTCCTTCATAAGAAACAGATGGATTCCAGCTTTTAACTTTACTTCCCCTAAACTGTACATCTTGTAAAACAGTCTTTTCAGTTGTTTTTATTTCCTTCAGTCTTACTGCTGCATGCACGGAAACGTGGTCTCCCTCAAGAAATGACCTCAGTCCCAAGACAATGAAAAATAAAAATAAAATCTGACGCTGTGCCATATTTCCAACAGTAGGTGGCAGCAGTGGGCTGTGCTTTACCACTACACCGAGTTTCAGTGAAATTACACCCAAAATAAGACCACGGCATAGCAGAAATGATTTAAAATATCCTGTAAAAATGCATTTTCTCCTAATGCTATGTTGATAAACACAATCTTCACATATGGAGCTGTGCATGAGCAGTACTCTACCTTATATACCTAAGTCCATAGTACTTAAACTTCCCAGTATTAACTGACAAATCTAAAGAAGGCAAGTGGTGTCGTGAACCTCACAGCGGAGTCGTTCTGTCACCAAAACAACGTTGTCAGACCTCCTGCCACCCACCAACATTGACACCGCCACTGAGCGGGAGAAGCTGTCACCTGTGCAGATGCCACAGCTGCTACGACGCACTCACCTGTCGAGCCTGCCGTTGGCAACTGTTAATCACCTCCCACCAATGTGACTTACTTTGGGAAACTCACGCACACATATATGCACATGCTCCCCCCCCCCTTCTCTAGTACTCTCAAGAACACAAACAAGCTCAGTCAACTGTGCCTGCGTGCAAATACAAATGTGCACACGCAAGCAGAACCTGCGCGTACTGCACACGCACAGGTGTGTGTCTCATTGCACTTCATTGCCACATATATATACACGGGAGAGGGGTGGGGGAGAAAAAAAATACCTAAAAGCCCTCATCAGGATCTGGACTGTGACAAGACTTGTGCACAAATTAGGTGAAATTTGAGTGGGAATAACAATATGACAGCCGGCAGAGAGGCACCAAACATCAAGTGTCATATCTATTTTCAGCCACGACTGAGAGCTGTGTGACAAACAACACCATGCTGCTTCTCAATCAGTCATCCCGCCTGCTGGAAATGTGGCAAACTAGGCCCAGGATGAGCCTTCCCTTCAGGAAAAAGAACAAATCATCTGAGGGCTATAAAACTTAGTCAAAGTCTGAGCGTTGCATTTAAAGCCCAGGAACTTATCGATATTTTCTCTCTGATGTGTGGAGGTAATCCCACTCCGAGATCCTTGCGGGCCTCGGTGCTGCTTTTCTTCAGGACCACACCCTGACCAGCGCTCCACAAACTCCCACGTCACTCGACCAGCAAGGCCCCACGTGCATTAACAATGGAGCGCAGTAGAGATGGAGAGAAGGGGGGAAAAAATTTTAAAAAAGGCCCTTTCTCGAGATGCTATAAAATTAATGTGATTTCCAGAGGTTTTATGAATCGAGCCAGATGCCAAATACATAACTTCAAACAAATTGACTTCCAATTATTGGTGCCGCACACCACTTCCAGATGTGCAACAGATGGGAACTGGGGGCGACCGAAGGTGTCTCGGTCCACGCTTTGTGTTATTCCGCAGTAAAAGCGGCAGTGCAGTTGTGTGTGTGTGTGTGTGTTTTAAATCACAGTGGGCTGCGGGCTGGAGGTGAAGGGAAGGACACAGGGTGGGGGGTGAGGGGGATAGCGCAGGAAAAATGAAAGCACATCATTAGAAAAATGTAAATCTGCACAGCACAGACAGTGGAGAGCCATATGTAGCTTTAATACAGCTTGATATTATGTAAAGGCAGATGAGTTAGTGGGGCTGAAAGCTGGAGCTGTATCAAGGAGGTGGCGGATTCAGAGATGTAAATGTTAATGTGATCTCTGCTGTATCTTCCAGTGCTGGGATTAAACAGTAAAAAGGAACAATTATGGGGCTTGCCTTTTTTTTTTTTTTTTTTGGCACACATGTTAATGGCTTACAATATCCCTGGATGCATGAGGAACGTTAGATATGACTAGAACATATCCAGGTACGTACTTTTATATACCAGAAGGTCTCCGTCTCATTGTTAACAGCGTCTCGGAAAAAAGTGAAATCATCTGATTAGTCACCATTAAAGCGGCATAAAAGCAAAACAAATGTGATCCAGAGCTAAGAAAGTAGCTGAGAGCAGATTTTTTTTTTTCTTTGCAGAAGGAACTAATAGAATATCCAGTAGTGGTATGGTGTCCTGGGAGGGTCATGGCTCTGATCCCATTATTACCTCAAACCCGGGCCCAGGGGGAGCCAAAATGGCTGCGTAGTTTCCCAGAGCTTGTAGAGAAGCAGTCTACTGGGGCTCTGTCTGCTTCACTAGCAGTCTGTCTGAGCACCACAGGTCCTCTTCTCTGGTCCTGGGGACCGGAGAGCCTCTTCTCACTCCCTCCTAATGTATCTTAGGCTGCCTATTCAAACACAGAAGAGAGGGAAGGGACTATTTTGCTCGGCCAGCGAGCCTCTCTGCTGCCTTTAATTCCCTTCCTCTGCCAGAGTTGTATGCTAATTGAACTGGCGACCCCGAAGCCCCCCCTTTTCCCCACCGCCACCTCTTTAGCACCACTTTAACCTTGTGTAATCTGGGTAACCTTGGGCTGGATGGGACGCCGCTGAGGAGAAGTCCCTGATTGATTTGTAATTCTAAAGAGGAGCGGATGGCCATGCTGCCAAAAAAAAAAAAAAAAGAGAGAGAGAAAGAAAAACCCTTTCCGCTGCCTCTCCATAACAAAATAAAACGAGGTGACAATTTAAAAGTGGCAGTTTTTCTTTCCCTTGTTCCCTCATGTTCTGTGGTCACTCGGCGAGGTGCCGGAGCAGCTGGGTAAATGTCACAAATCCAGCGCGTGGGGTGGTTTTGCGAGGAGAGCATCAACGCCGCCGTCATTAGCAGTGGAAGATAATTGCTGCTGCATTTCGGGCGCTCTGACAGACATCTCGTTTGCATTATTCATTCACCTTTTCTCTCTTTCCTGTCCCCCCTTCTCGACCCGAGCCAGGCGCTGGGCCTTAGGAGCTGGACTCATCTATTATAGATGGGTAATTGTTTATTAAATGCAGGCCTGACCCTATTATGCCTATTACCCGTGTGCTGAGCACCAGCGTGGCAGGCAAGTGTCTGTCCTTTTCCATATTCTCCAAGATCTGACAATCCTCTTTCGAGGACGTGAGGCTGCTTTGGCATGAGTAAGTGTCAGCATGGGTGAGGGTGTAGGGGGAAAAAAAAACTGGATAAAGGTAGGAAAGGGGAAAAGGATCCGGCGCAGAGAGCAGAAATGGATGATGAAAAATAAAATCAATGCCTTTGTGGATGCTACTGGGCAGAGAAGTACATCTCTCTCGCCTCCAAGGATTGGCGGAAGGAGGTAAAGACAAAGGGTGAGCTAAGAGAAACGCTTTGAGTCTCATTACACTGACTCCTAATCTACCTCTGCCCTTTCCCGGGCAATCCCTGCTGCAGGCGTTTTGGAGGCTAAAGCTTCAAACGAGGCAGTTTGTCCAAAGCGGATTCATTACCTTAAATAGGACTATCAATGAGCCTGGAAAAAGTCACGTTGAAACCCTGAAAGCAGCCCAAACCGGCCGAACCGAAGCGACACTAGAGGTCAGTGTTGCCACAGAGTTCACGCGCTGCACTTTCACATGCAAAAAAACACAACAGCAACCTTAAATCAGCCACGCACTCCACGAAAGGAAGGGGCGACCAGCACAATCATTCAGGTGATGGAAATGAATTGAAATGAAATGATTAAGTTCCGTTAATTATCGGGTAGCTTAGGCAAATCAGCTTAACTTATGTCAAAATCATTATTTGAGCCACAACGGCAGATTCACCGAGCAGATATTTAGCCAACATGCACTTAAAGCAGTCTATGCAAAGCAGGATCAGGATAATGGATTAGATCTAATGCATGGGACGCTCTGTGTGGTAACAAAAATAAATGTGCTATTAGACTTTACATACAGGACTGATTTAAGGGCGCAGATGGTTCAGGGGTGATATATAGTCCTTTATCGCGGTTCAAGTATTTATGTCGCCTCAGACGGTCCTGGAAAACTTCCTCCTCAAGGAAAACATCTCTTTACCTTTCCAAGATGTCTACAGGACACAGCGGCGAGGAGGAAGGGGGTATGATGAAGTGATCCACATGATGGCATGTCACCGGTTATTGGCTGGGCTGGGAGTGATTAACATGGGGTGTTAATTAGTGGGTCGTCAGGAGTGGGTGTGTGGCTCAGTCACACATAAACGCCACCGAGGCCCTCCTTTAACTGACAGTCATCGCCGAGTAAAATCATTCCAGCAACATTTCTTAATAAGTAAGCTTTAATTAAAAGGAAATAGTCATAAAAAAATCATCATAATGGGAAATAGTGAAATATAATTACAGGAAATGTACAAGGAAATTCTAAATGGTGGCTTTTAATACAACTCAAGGAGTCATCTCAGTAGTATAGTGTCATTTTTTTTTAAAAAAATGAGCAAACAACAGAAAAGCTATAATATTAAAGAAACGGTTATCAAGCGTTCTCTGAAAACATAGTCGAGCGTAAATCTTTAATTTAACAGCATGCTTGTGAAAACAGAAATTCCGGTGGCAGATTTGTGCGTTTTGCAGCTGAGGGGAGTGTGATGGAGAGACCGAGTGAGTCAGTGGCAGCGAGAGGAAGAAGCCCGAGTGCAAATCAGGCCGCTTCACCTCCCAGAGCTTATTTACCCCTCCAGCATCCAGCCCACTGATTAACCAGCCGCACATGCTTTTAGCGCCGGGTCACAATGAACGAACCGCTGCGACTTCATCGGGTTTATGTGTTGGGCTGTTGCTCGGTCGGTAAATAACCCCCCACAACCCCCTCGGCTGACTGCGGCCTGGACGTCCTCGTAGCTAATGGCGCTCTGGGACTATCTGCGTTGAATGAAGTCTGCCCACCTGAGCAGGGGAGGCTGCGCCGAGCTCCTAAAGGTTTACAGTACCCTCCGCTCCAAAAGAGGGAACAAACAGAACGCAATTAAGCAGAGAAGTGAGCATGGAGGAGGTGCAGACAGACGTGGATGCACACGCGTTAACATTTGCAAACACGTGCTTTCACATTTATCAATGCAAATGCCTCTTTGTTAGTTGCTCTGCCTCTTAATACCCAGAGAGAGCAAAATACCTATCCCCCCCCCTTTCTTCATATTACAGAATTTGTCATATTCAGTTGGAGCTGTCACAGCTAGAACAGTGTGCGCTAATGTGTGTAATCTGCTTTGCAACACATCAGTTATGATGGATATTGCTCCACCGCCATGCTTCCAGGGTTTTTATACAAGCCTGCAGGGGAATCCGTCTTTTCTTGTTAGGCAACCTGTTTAGTAAATAATGATCCACTTTGAGCCCGGCTGACGTCGTGTAATGCGGTGTGTGTTGGTGTGTGTGTGCGAGTGGCGCTTTGGTGTGCAAGGATCAAGCCGACGACATCAAAAAACACTTATGAGCAGGCTGGAATTCAATCATGCCCGCACCGTGTGAAACCCGAAGAAACCTAAGGAGTCCATATGTGAAAGCTATAAATATTATCAATGACTGGTAAAAGTATTTCCAGAACTGTCTGAGCTAACAAGGGGGCAGAAAGGCGAATATTTAGATTGTACTCTGTCTTAAAGAAAACAGTGTTTTGTCCAGTTTTCTGGGGTACAGATGCTACATACATGCTTTTGCTCTCCAGTAATATAACTTCTCAGAGTCTGTTTCACTACCTTCATCTGTCTCTCTGTAATTTTCAATTCATTCGTTTGTAGTGTATTTCATTCTTTGTCAAGCAACATCAGTTCATAAACTCCCCTCTTGCTTTATAAATTACATTTCTTGACCTCACACTCTCTGCAACCTCACTACGACCAGCAGGTGCCCAGAGAAAGTAGGATTTTTTTTTCTTTTTTTAAATGACACAGATTTAACATCGTCCACTTCAAACAATCTTTAACTTTTACTTGGCTTCAAATCATTCAGCGCCAGACACCCATAAAAAGGTGCCAACATTCAATTTAGGTATCCATAGCAACCTCGCATGACTTCAGCTGTAGGCATACCTTTATGCTGAGGTACATGTCGGCAAAATGCACAATTCTTTGGGGATGTTTCAGCTGAGGAGCGAGGCTGTCTAAACTCTAGTCCAACCTGTAAGCTGGATCTGCCAGTCTGCTCAGGAAAGGCTTTGGCTGTGCGTCTGTGAGAACTGCAGTGGATCTCAACGAGATCCCTGTCAGATACCCACTCCACTACAATCCTTTAGTGACGAACGTAAACCCCTTCGCTGCGCTGGGACCCGCTCTCAGACACTGTTCTGTGCATGTGCATCTTTTCTGATGCTGGTGTCAATCTTCATGTCCCTTTGTTTAAGGTTTGGCAGCTCCATTGGAGATTGGGATGCACATCGCCAGATACTCCCTGGTCTTTGAACAAAACTGGCCACGGTTTCGGGGTTAGAGCGCTGCTTTGACAAGAACTTGCATGTCATCTTGTTTATGTGCATCTCTTGCCCATTTAAATGCAGTGTCTTAATTTAAAAAAAACTAAAAAAAGAACCTTGTTTCAGATCAGACTATTTTAGACCCTTTTTTTTATAGTTTTTATAATTCTAGTCAAGAAAAAATTTCACACCCCATTTTATAGAGATGTTTTTGGTATAAAGAAATTAATTTGACTAGATTTGGGAATTTCAGGCTTGTTTCTAGCGAGGCTGTTTTTACGGTGTATGGAGTGGTTCTAGCAGGAACGGGTGCTAAAAGAGGATGTGGAGGATCAACGCTGTCCTTGTGGCTTTTAACAGCTTAACTCTGTACGTGTTACTACTATGAGGGTGATGAGAAATAAGAAGGTCAAAAGGTTTTCTTGGGAGTTACAGGAAACAGGTCAAATCATGAATTGTTATCCTCATTTTCGTGATTTCGGCCCAATTTTCACATGATGGAATTTTGCAATGAACGAGCCAACATGTGGCGGTCGGCTGATTGCAGTAACAGACAGCAGAAAACTTGTTGACTTTCTTTTAAAAAAATTTCCATGCACTATAATTTTCAGGGTTGCTCAGTGTTGCTTGTCACAGCTGGTATTGGTCGCGAAGCAGGGTGCACCTCCAACTTTCACCTGTCCATCACAGGGATCAATGTGGTAATGACAGAAAAATATTGTAAAAAGCCCATTATTGGCTATTTTGTTTATTGAAGACAAATACAGGCTTGCGTATAAATCCTATTTTCTTATAAACTCCTGAAGGCACTTTACACATGCATACGAGCGCTCTTACTCAAAGCTGTGAGAACATTACCTCAGTATTCCTTGCAGATTTCCCAGAGATGCAGAAGCCCACTAGAAAAACACAGGACTCATTCAAACTTTTCATCCTTTCCTCTTTCTCTCTTCCCTTCCTGCCAGCTGTACCTAAGTTTTAACCTTTATCTGAACTCTGAGCGCACCTGTGCTCCGGGTAAAAACAGATCATTTAAATTTAGCACACCCCTTGCCATTAAATGAGCGCCTTCCTTTTGTTTTTCTTTCCCATTTTGCCACTGCGATTAATCTGCTGGACAAACTCAACGGTCCTCTGGGGGATCATTCCCGAGTTGTCCATCTGGATAACTAATATTTTTTATTATTCCTTTAAACCCCCAAAACACAGAATTGACGGCGTCTGACTGTGACCAACAGTGCATGACATAGCCCAAAACAGCGACATGTTCTCATGCACAACGAGAGCCTGGCTTAATGTAAACCAAATGCCTACACAAGTGCTGGTAGAGAGCGAAATACCTTCGTGAGAAGTAGAGAGGCCAGGCTGCTTTCATCACAATCACCTGGTGTTTGTATTAGAAGAGACAGACTGAAAAAAAAGAGAAGAAAAAGGTGAGGACACTTTCTCTCAACACATTTCTCCTAAAGACTAAATATAGCATCTGGCTTTTGTAGCCTCGGTTAGATCCCATATTTCAGTCTGACCCCGATCTGAAGACAAATTAGGAGCTCGCCAGTTCTCTTGTCTCGTTTTACATTTTAAATTCGATAACCCCTCCTTTTGCAGTTAGGACCACAGAGCGCTGGCTTTCAGATGCGTGACCTCAGTAAACAGCTCATTTGTTAGCAAAGATGTTACACTTGCTGTCAAGTCCAGGTCTCCTCATGATTTACCAGGTGCACTGGGGTGGGGAGTGAGGGGGGGCTCCCTCACGCCCTGGCTGCCTGGTTTGATCCGAAGCATCTGGTGGGACACCGGTTTAGTCTGAGAAATCAGCTTGTGCAAACAAACACCTCGCCTGCACCGTAGCCCAGCGCGAGGAAAAGTGCATCTGCCACCTATTACAACCCCGTATCTGCCACGTATCTCCCTTCGTGCAAAATACAGCAGATCCTGTTTCCAGCCCGACAAATAAACAAAACAGACTGCGGGTGTCATTATTCACCATTAATGAAGATGTTGCTAAACCGGGGGGGGCAGTCGACAGAACGGTCTGAGAATCCCAGAGTGAACAAGTTCGGATGAATCTCACGGGAAAAGCCTTGCGTTCGTTGCAGGTGTGGTGGGTTATGCACGCTGCACCTGACAAGGAGGTTAAGGAGGCATTTCTTTGAGCTATTACTTCATACGGAATTCCTTCATTTCTATTCATTTATTCAACGTGTCATCAAACAGATAACTGAGCAGAAAGTTAGTCTAAGATGAGCATCACCTGTGAAAACTCAAACTCGTGCAGAAACTCTTGTAGTTTTCCTGACACATACGAGGTACAAACATGCAGCTGATGGCTGTATGTTGTCAGTCATTCCAAAGGAAAACTGCCAGGCTGATGAGAAAAAGTGCTGCGTTAAGCAACTCTGGAGTGTCACATCGGTTGAAGTTAACTTGTAGGCCCACATTGAGCACTTCTCCCCAGAGAAAAAAAATTGTTACAAAGTAAGGGAGCGCTTTCGTGTTGACGGAGTGAAACTAAAAGCCGCCGTGGTTGATTACAACAAGTCGACGCCTGAGGAGACCTCGTAGGACCTGCCAGGGAGACATGGGAAGAAAGAGAGCAAGAAAACAGGAGTGAGGGCAGTCTGGAAAGTAAAAAATAAAAGGCATAACTTGAGAGATGGAACGAGAGAAGGAGTGTGCATGTGCAAATTAATGTGGATGTGTTTGGAAACACAGAGAGGAGGGTAATTTTGGCATGTTTTCCTTGGCAGCCCTGCCCAGAGAAGCAGCCATGAGCAGGAAGGTCTAAAAGTTAATTACATCAGATATCCGAGCCAAAATAAATGTCAGCCCCTGACGGACGACGCAACACCTCGTGGACTGTTGCATGGCTCTCAGCAGGCAACCCATCTGCTTTAACTTAGATACAGTATTTGATCACTAATGACCTGGACGCAAATCCATGCAAAATACATCACCTCTGAGACTTGCCGCTTTTTGCTTCAGTCCTTTTTTTTTGCCTTAGTATGAACATTCGGCCAATCTTGCATGCCTTTCCCCGAGTTGAAAAGTTTCTGCTGTTCTCTTCTTCTTGCATTCAAATCACCGCTCCTGGTCATTCTGACCTCCAAATCAGTTCCACAAAGCCCTCGCGGGTGTGCCTTCTTTGCCCACTTCTTTCGCCGATCCGGCTCCCTCCGGCCCACGTGGCCAAACTTCAGCTTCCTGCCTACTTTGAAAGGCTGCCAGCACCCGTCCAACCCCAGGCCTCCTCAGCATTAACGCTCCGAGCACTGTCAACGTGCTATCACCTAACACACCTTTATAATCCTTGCACATTAACATAACTTGACCCAACAGCTCTGGTCAGTCCATAAAGTGAGGTAGAAGTACACACAGGAGAATATAATGCACAGGAGGAGAAGTACTTGAGTAAAGCTCATAGAAAACATTCATTTATTATTAATTTCATGCACAAGTGTGAAATACCAGAATAAAGCGTTTCCCATGGAGGGTTAATAACGCTCTTCAAACTGCATGCTGCTTTGTAAAGCTTTTATTTATGTTGTGAGATTCATATTTCACAAGGACAGAAATCAAAAGGTCCAGTGCGTTAAAAAAAAAAAAAAAAAAAAGAAAGAAGAAGAAATGGAAACTAGAACCCAACCCCGATGAAAAATATTCACTCTCGCCTACTTAAGCAGTGAACAAGTTAAAATGCAGTTTTGAAGTGCCTGTCTTTTACTCAAGTTTACTATTTGATGCCAAATTATACTTGATTAAATTACAGATGGAAAATACTGAACTGTCTACGCTACTACATTCTTTTAAGAGCTTTTCTTTTTCGATCTTTTTTTGGCTCCAACGCTCAGATGTCCATGACTTGTTAGGAACCGCACCAAACAGGGCTTCTCCACTCAAATTTCTCAGATGTTTTTCATTTAAAGTTTATATTTTAAATGAGAAAATATCTCACTAAAGATTTAAAAAAGCTCAAAACTGGAAATAAGATTGTGTTCAGGAACTTTATGTCTCTTTTTCCCTTTTCCACTGATGATCCCATGAGTCAGGTACACTTAAATCTGCATATAAAATGGTTGAGAAGAACAAAAGTTTAAAAAAGTTTATCTTATGGCTAATAATATTGATAAATCTATCAACAGGATCCAATAAGTAGATAGATATTTGACCAAAAAAAGAAAAAAGATGCAGAGCTTTCCAGCAAAAAACAACCAAGTCAAAACTCAAGAGAAGTATGTGAAAAATGAAGATGAATTATACCTCTTCCCCTGAACATTAGTAGTAGGCAGGTGCCACTAATCAAATTCACTTGATTAACTGATCAGCAGGTGTGCAGACCGCGATAAAAAAAAAAGAAAAAAAATCCTGATCTGAAGTATTCAGGTGTGTTTGCTGGAGCAAAGACACTGGCGGTGGCCTTAAAGAAGCAATTACTACTCCACATCAATGTAGGTTGGTTTATAAGGCCACTTTCAAATAATTTAGAGTCTGGCGACGTACGGTGAGAATTATTATTCACAAGTGGGAAACATTCAAGACAGTTAGTGATCTTGTCAGGAGTTAACACTTCAGCAAATTCACCCTTTGATCAGACTGTACAATACTCTGAGAAAGTGTGAAGTACTTGAGGGGTAGCCAAGAGACTCAGACCCTCCAGGGCTTGGTTAACTTGTCAAATGTTAAAAGTTCATGTAATTAGAAAAAGCCTGCTGAAGTCTGACTTGCATGGAAAGACTGCTTGGAAAAAGATTTGGCTGTTTTCCAGATGTACCGATGATGATGAACTTCTACTGGGAGCTGATGTGCTCCTGCCAGAAATGATAACTGCTAACTGCTTCACTTAAACAAAATGCAATTTTTTGACTTTTTGGTCAGCCATAAATTAAAAACAAACCTAATTTTCCTTATGTGTCTACTCTATCCCCTTTAAAGCCGTGAAACAGTAGAAGGAAAAACTGTGTCCACCTTTTAACTGATAACATAGCAAACGAGTGTGCCACTGCTTCAGCTACATAGATAAGAGGATCATCAGCAAACATATAGTCCTATCTGAGCAAACCATAAGATGTGTGTAAAAATGTCTTGGGTAGACAAAAACCAAACTGGAGATTTTTAGTGATGATGCACAGAGGCAGGTTGTTTGAAAGAGCCAAGCATGACGTATCAGTGCAAACAGCTGTCATGTAGCATGTCACATGACAGCTGTTTGGATGAAGACGGGTCATGCAACAGGACAATGATCCCAAACATGCCAGCTAATCTGCATCTAAAGGTGTAGCAAAGACCTACACCAGTTCCACTGAAAGTAAAAAGCTTTGGGTAAAACAATGACCAATAAGGAAAGAAAAGGGGTCAAAATTCCTCACACGCCTATTCCGAAGGGTCGTGTTTGCTGGAGCATATACAAGCTCTCTATAGATACCCTGGATGGGTCACCAGTTAATCACAGGGCCACACATATACACACTCAACTCCTATGTAAATCTAGTGCTGTACAGGCAGTTCAGAATCACCAGCTGACCTGAAATACCAAATTATGGACTGCAAGAGAAAACCCACGCACCTACAGACATGCAAACAATACAGGATTCTTCTTTCTGTGAGGCAACAGTGGTAACCACCAAGCTGTCCTGGGGGACTGATAATGTACTGTAATACAAAAAACATTTAATTCAAGGAACTGCAGCTGAAGGGGATTCAGTGTCCTTGTACATCATGGGTTGCCTTGGTTTTTGGGAAATAAGCCAGAAACAAGGAAATATGTCACAAATTGTTGCTCATCAGTTTATTTTAAGACCTGGTAAGGGTCATATGAGCTTTGTCTTGACACATTAAAACTTAGAATTGGAGGAGGAATATCTCTCTTTTCCACAAATGTATTTATTGGGGCCTCCAGCAAACTTTAAACTCAGTTTACAAAAGTTGAATTTAAAAAAAAAAACAAAAAAAAAAAACCTTGAGCCAGGCTGCCGTAAAGAAAGAGAGCAGCTCGCCATCTTTGGCTTTGATGATGTCCTATTTCGCTTGTGCATTTTCCTTTGCAACATGGTGAAAGAACGAGAGAGTGGGCTGGGCTCACATCTTCCTCACGCCAACACTTCTAGTATCTTCTCACGTGGCTTCTGTTCTCTCCGAGTCTAGTTCCACTCACGGCAGGAGCCGAGCGTGGGAGTTGCTCAGGAGACATCATCATGAGCCACTTCACTCGAGTGCTGCCTTCAATCAGCCCTTGAATTAATATTAATCATTTCTCCATCCCCCACACAACAAGCCGTTCGTCTTCCTGCTGCCGATAAATACTGGCGTGAAAAGAAGCAGCGAGCAAAGCTTTTATGGTCATATATGGACACATGTCAATGGCCGCACAATGGCTGCGGGCAAAATCTCATTTCATTCCCTATGTCTTTCTGTCCCAGTGGCTTTATGGTTTCAAATGACTGTTCGGGCCTTAATTGTCCTTAATCTCTGTGGAAGGTCATGGCTACTCAACAATACATCTCCCTTCCTCTGGCCTGTCCTTATCGTATCTTTCCAGCCCCCCTCCTCTTCCAAGATTTTCTCTCTTTCCTCTGTGGCCAACGTAGAATTTTCACAGAGGAAGACCCTGGAAAAAACTGTCCTCAGAAAGCTTAAAAAAAAACAACTTTATTTTTCCAAGAAGAATGGATAAGAGAAGAGTTATTCGCATGGAAACATTTATAGCCCTGCCATAAGTGATAGAGATGAAGAGGGAATGTGAGAAAGGATGAAAATATGAGGTCTAAAATCAGAAGTGATCATTCAGAGGAATGTCGTGTGTGTGTGCTTAAGTGTGCGTGTGATAGAGAACGGGGGCGAGGGTGCTGAAGATGGCTGAAGGTCAGTGAGACATTGAGGCAATCACACTAATGAAAACAAACGAGGGATACACTTGGAGGGAGATGTGGAAAAAAAGAGGAAGGGATGCAAAAAGAGACTTTTAAAAAAAAATGAGAGAGACACAGTGCAGTGAGTGTGCACGCGGGACGGGAGATAGCCTGCGCTGGCTCAGGCTAATCAAACACAACACGGTGCTATAAAAAGCTGGAGAGAATGTACAGATACATAAGCAAACTCTCAGCGCCTGCCAAGTACTGTTCTTTTATTTACACGCCCTCCTAACCTTTAGTGAAGCTCGAGGACTCTCACACACACACACACGTGCATACTGTACGTACACAAACACATGTACACACGTAGCAGTAGCAATATGTGAAGGTTATTCCTGCAGAGAGATGACAGTGTTTATTCAGGGCTAGCAGGCAGGCTCTGTGACATTCAGCTTGCTGAAAATGATTAATGCTACAATATACATAAGCACGAGGAAAAAGAAGAAAGAAAAAAAAATGGCTCAGCGATATTGAGAGGAGGCTGTCTTAGTCAAATATTGTCCATCTAGTTGTGTTTTCTTGGCTCACTGACACTGTTTCCATGACTGCTTGAA
>JAOWBL010000016.1:1742377-1753117 GCA_028564865.1 Zenarchopterus dispar
ATTTGACATGTTGACTCAATGGCAAAATAAAAAAATGACAGATGCATTTAGCTAACGCTAGGTTTAGCACGGTAGCATTATGATTATGAATGAGGAGGTGATAACTTCTAGCCACTGGCTGAGTCGAGTGTCAATCATATTAGAAATAAATTTATTGCTTGATAGTAACTCTCCTGGCGTGGCAGAGTTGGCAGTTCCCAAGTTATTATTTTTATTAATATTTTACAGGATGTCCCCTTTAATGGCTTCCTACATGTCTGTGTAACTTTTAGTGTTCTCATTTCACAAAATCCAAAAACAGTCAAAATAAAAAAAAAATGGTGATATGAAAAGCAAACAGAAGTTGGTCTTGAACCCTGTGGTGTCAGAAGGGTTCAGATTTCACACCAAGCAGGGTTCCAGCCTGAGCCAATGATGCTTCTGCTGAGCTAATTTACTAAATAGTCAGTATGAAGAACCCCTGGCTCCTCTCCACCTGGTTTCCTCACTTCAAAGAAATTTATTAGGGGTAGAGATTAAACTGCACTTAACCTCTAATGGTGGCATATGCGAGGCTGAGAGAATGAAGTTTCTGCACGACGGTGTTTTATTTGATAGCTTCAATGTGATGATGGGGGAGAAAGGAGGGGAGGGCGTAGGACGACAGCTCCGAATCCAAAATCAGTGCTCTGTCACAGGGAGCTCACTACGACTCCTTTCCCACCCTCTCAGATGAAATACAGCTGCTTCCTCTCCCTCGTTTCCTTTTCTCCCACCTCCCACCGTCTCCTTTTTCGAGTCAAAGTCCCCCTCCCTTCCTCCCCTAGCTTCCCCCTCCCTCCCATAAAAAAAAAAAAAAAAAAAAATAGGCCAAGGTAACTTGTCGGCATCTCCCCCCGCCACCCCCCTCCCCGGGGGTTTGTGTGATATTTAACTACGGCTACAGTGGCATTTACTAATTTTATATGTGCAGAATTTATGTCAGATTCTTATTCAGCGAGAACAGGGGAGCGGAGCAAAGGTGGCTAGCTCCGTGTCCACTGTGTATACACTGGTATTATGTGAACTATTCACAACACGTCTACTGACATGAGCATTGCTATTTTGTCTATAACTCTGTTGCTTTCCGACCCAGGTGCCACAATTAAAACGTAACCTTAGCATTAGGTGAGAGAGACGCGAAGGAGGCGACTCGGAGAGGTGAATAAAGATCTTTTTTTTTTTTTTCTTTTTTGTTCAGAGAAAGCTTGCAGCCCGGGAGCTATATACTGTTGACAGGTTTGTGAGGCCAATCAGGTCTTTCTGACACTGTGACACATGTACAAACAAGCAGGGATGTCAGTAATGCATGTACACGTGCATGAAAGGAAGGAAGTCGTCACTTCGCTAAATTAGTCTCCATTAATCATTCAACGCACAAATAAAACAAATGCTGCTTTCACAGATATATTCGGTGTGCTGAGACACCATTTGGGCCTCATAAGGGGATGAAATCACACCAGAGAAACGCTGGCAAGGACAGTCAACACCTCCGACAACTGATGATTTAACTGAATGAGTTGTTGAGCTGTGTAACAGAAGTTATTTCCTCATTTCCCTTTTTTATTTTTACATGTTTATGTACAGAATCAAGTAGCTAAGCGGTTACAATGGGCCTTAAAGGCAGGGTAAGTGATATTTTTGGATCATGTTTCATGTACTGACATTGGAAACAAAACATCAACAAAGGCTGTGTCCAAAACTACCTCGTAGTCAGGATATACTGCACTAGTACATGGTTACTAAGGGCGCGTTTACACTAGTGGGAGTTCTGGGTAGATGTTTCGGGGTCGGGCCGTTTACGCCTGTCTCCATTATCAGAAATGGCCCTGCAAAAGTGGCTTTTAGAAACCCTTACAGGCCAAAAAAACATCCCTGTAGCAGTACTCAGGTCAGCCTACAGGAACCTCCTGGCGGGATCTCTGGCGATCAGGATTTTTAAATTACGTTGAGAATTCTCACTTGAACATAAGTCATGCGACCGCTGCTCATTTGGACCAGAAGCATTTGCTAACAAGTACATTTGATTAAGCTGAATATTACAAGAAAAATGATAGATGGCCCAGCGAATCGGTTCAGGGCTTGTTGGCATATTACAACAGTGTAGAGGTCCGGTTGGGAGTTTTCTTTTGATCTCAATCGCTACAACTGCAAAACAAACAAACAAACAAACAAAAGTAGCATCTTCTCTTTATTTCGTCTCCTTGTTAGCTGCTTGCTGTTTCCAAACAGCAAAAAAAACCCCAAAACAACAAAAAACCATTACCGCCACCTTGTGGTTGGTGGTGTTATTTTTCAGTCAAAGGTTCTTGTGTGGAGCTATGGTGTGACGGAGATGCCTGCTGAAGGAGCTGAGAAGGCAGTTGGCTCTGTAAGAAGTTCCTGTCTGGCGGATTTACCCTGAACTCCTGCTAGCAGAAGCGTAATTTCTTTGTATGTAGACAACTATGCAGAAAGTGAATCAGCTTAGGGAAGTTTCAGACATTCCTGCAGTAGTTCTGTAGGCCTCGTTCATTGTGTCATTGCTGTTGCACATGTAAACATGCACCATCGCTGTATAAGTTATTTTGATGTCTTGAATATCTTCTCAAATGTTCTTTTCACTGCGCTGCTTTCTCGCTCCACTGCTCATAGCTTTACCATGTATCGCCAGTTTAACAACAAAAACTGTCAGAAATGTATCAGATATTGTTTACATGTCACAAGACAGTCATTTCATTTGATGACACCAGCTTTATTAACAAACTTTAGGCATTTTAGAATAAAAGCATGTATTCAGTCAAAAGTTAAATGTCGAGGTACTTACATGTACAAGTTATCTGTCGCTGATCGTGTCTGTCTTATTATTGTGTTTCTTTCCTGCTTTTTAAAAAAATGTAAACAATATACAAATGAGATGGGGAGCAAGCGGATGGTGAGGAATTATTCACTGAATCTGATGAAGAGTTCTGGGTTTAAAGCACACAAAGAATCACTTACCCTACCTTTAACTGAGCCATGAAGAAATGTTTCAGATTCTCGAGAGAAAATATCCAAATATACACTTTCACAACAAAAGTAGTTATGAAACACATTCAATCCGTCTTTGTTCACTTAACTTTTAAGATTTATTTGTCATCTGTACACTTTATGAGGTATAACAGATGACTTAAAGAAAAGTATTTTTGGTTCTACTCCAAATTGTGCAAATTTGAATGCTGATTAAGTCTCTAAAAATCCTATTTGAGAGTTAAAAAAAAATAGTAAATAATACAGTCAGAGGACAAATAACAATGGTAGAGTCTCACTCACACTTATTTCAAATTTGGTAGAATTTGTCTCTTTGGGTTTTCCAAGACACAGTAAACTCAGTCTTAAGTGTTTACCAAATTTTAGTCTTCCAAAGCAAGATAATGACACGTTAACATCACTTCTCTATGTCACAAAAAAAGAGACAAAGAAAGGGTTTCTAAGTCTCAAATACTGTTTATATTGTCGTGAATAGCATAATGCAGTATTGATATCTTGGGGCAGTTGCAGCCTCCAACAGGCCAACACTGCAGTGAAAGTCGGATTTTCTCTTCCCTCCACTTTTCTTTAATATACAAATTTCTTTTTGCTTTTTGAGAAAGTAGAAGACCATTAGATAGTTAGCACAACACTTAAACTGGTATTTCATAGACGAAAGTGATAAATCTGCTGCTCTCTAGTTCATGTTTACTGTGAAAAGATTTGACAACAAAGTTCTTTCTTTTTCCCAGATTTGAGATGGATTGATATATCAAGCCTGGCGTCTTCATTCTTTTCTTCTACCATACATACAGGTCTGGCTCCTCTGGACTGGACTTTTTCCAGGGATGCTGAAGAAACTGCCTCTGGATGCCATTTCATAGGGGAAAAACAAAAGAAGCACCTTTTGTTGTATTCACAGCATCATCCTTTCAGGATGTCAAATAGTTTTTAAAGTTGTATTGACATATTGATGCGCTGCACAGTGGCACAATATTATTATTAGAGAATTCAAATCGTCAAAAAAACTCAATCAAATATTCAAAAAATAATGGATATTGACACTTTTTCTTCACATGTATGAAAAAAATCTATAAGTAATTTGTTTCATCCAGAATGAAAGTTTTTGGTTGAATCACCATATGCAAGTTTAGAAAGGGACTGTGTCAAATTCAAATACAGACAGCACTTAAAAGAACAAAATTCTACCTTGATCAACAGCTTAGGACAAAGAATAGAGAAAGACTGATAGAGGCACTGTGAAAAAATTGAAAGAGAGTGATAGAGATGGAAAAAACAGACTTCATGGGGGGGTGTTAAAAGCGAGTGCCTGGAAAGTGGGTTCAGGAGATTGACCTGTGGGGCTTAAAATCAAATTGCTACGGTATTGTATTCCCTCCCATTTCCAGTACTGCTCGTAAGCTCCTTATTGATGGACGAGAGATGAGACCACCCATACCTGGGGCTCATCCTGCCGTCACCGCGCAGGACGGGCACCGGGAGGAGGGAGAAATCACACATCACATGTGGGGTTCTTTTCTATTTTGCAGCCAAAGCCAAATCCCCGGTGTGGAATCCTCGTCCCACAACTCAATAAAATAATTAGCTTTCGGTCGGCCCGGCCGTTAATCAAGCTGCTCTAACATATGCAAAGGCGGAAAGAGGAAGAAGAAGAAAAAAGATGTTCTCTTTATTTTTTTAATCTGTCTTTTCACTTGGTGAGACGTGGCACTTTTATCTGTAAAACTTGCTGATGTGAGTTCTTCAAAAAAAAAAAAAAATCTCTAAAACATACAGGAAAGCCAGATTGCTTTTTAATTTTATGTTTAGTCTAGAGGAAGTCAGATTATTCCTGCCCAGACTAAAGGGGGGAGGGCTTTCAGGAGTAAATGAAAGAATCAGCACAGACGGTTTTGTTTCGTGTAAACCGGAGAGGTGCTGGAGAGCGAAAACGTCATGTGAAGATTTTGTTTAAATAAACCCACGTTTCTCCTCTCCCCCTCAAGATTCCTCGGTTTGTGATAGCTCTAAATGAAACATCTGTTTGGCTGTGGCGTTGCAGTTAAGGAATGCCCAAGCAACTACCATAACCCCTCAGACAAATAACCAATAAAAAAACCCACAAACACGATTTCAACGGGCCTCGTAAGGAATCTGATTGCTCTGCAAACATTTGCGATAGCATGTTTTAAAACTTTTTTTTAAAACTCAGTTTACTGGTGATTACACAAAAAAAGCTACCGGCTCAGAACAAGTGAAAAGGGGTTGAAAATGACTTGCACAAACTCCAGAGTTTATGCAAATACATGGGAAGTGATGTAGAGGTGATAGGAGGCTGTCTAACAACAAGTGAGATGACTCTTGTCTGCAGAGGCCTTTGCAGCGTGGCACCGTTATAAATGGCACTAAAATATGGAGTGCTAATTTAAGGCCTAACACTTTTCAGCAACTAATTTTCCTATTGCTACACTTAACAATCAGCCGGCTGTAGATATGTTTTACACTCAACGCTTCGGGGGATTAATCAGTATTTTCTCACCTGGTATATATGAAGGGCTATCAGGCCCAGCCTCAGATATGCAAATATCTGTATGTGCCACATTCAGGACTGTTTTCAGTTGAACAAAAAAGGTCACTTTCAGTATCTATGACGTTAGCACTTACTAAAACCCGTGACTGTGTTTTCCTTATACTTGTTCCTATGCAAACGATTGAGACGTCAGTTAAAGCAACAGTTTGGAAATGAGTGGCAAAGAAAGAAACCAGCTGTCAGACTCTCAGTTCGTGGCTGGAAAATATACTTTGCACTGTCAAATCGAGGGTTATGCTGAAAATAATACTCACTCGCGAAAGAAAACAAGTCAATAGGCTACTGTCAGATACATAAAAGTTATTTACCCTTGAGAGAGAATCTGTGAGATCTCTTTGTTGTGTTTTTTTCCTTGCGAAAAGCATGAACTGACACTGAAACGCTAAATAACTTCTGTAAAGTAGAGTCCACCAAGCCAGAACCACTACCCCTCGCCTCCCCGTCCTAAGCTCACATCTCTAATGCATGAACCTATCGGCAGGTGTTGTGGACCGCAACCAACAACAGCGTTCAATAAAAGATGGCGACGTGACGTTCAAAGCCATGCTAAATGTACCTGACGAGTAGGGAGAGAGCAGGACGTGAAGGTTTTGTGAAAAGGAGAAGAGGCCAAGTGAAAGTGGGAGGAATGTTGTAACTTTCAGATCAGAACAAAAACCCACTGAGGCTCGGGAGCAGTGCTGGAAACTTGTGGCTCAGAAAAATTCTGCTGCAAGTGTGTTTCGATTGATGTTTGCATTTATCCTCATTGTCTGGTTCACGGTGTCAATTTGGCCAAAAACAACATTGTCTTCTAATATTGCACATTTCTGAAGCACCTTTTGGTCATATTCTCTTTAAACCCTACCCAGGCGACTCAGGTGAAGCAACAAAAGAAAAAAGTCCAGAAAGAGCAGGGCAACGAAAGCACATAAAAGAAGACTGTGTAAGTGGTGCGCTGTGTCAGTGTCAGGAAAGCGTGCCACTTGAAACACAGTTACCTCATATAAATTCCTGAAAAATCTCATCGCGGTGCCATTTCTGGTAATGAAGACACGCGCCGACGGTCAAAGCCCTCAAAACAATCTTGGGCCCCCAAAAACGGAAACCCGGGGATTCTGTTCATGCCTCTCTCCTTAATCGAAGAATGTGGTTCATTGTGTGCAGGAAAAACCTGGAGGCCCACTCGCTCCGTCCCATGCCTCGGGGACTCGCATGCAAATAATCATCACGCGTAACTTGAACAAGTTTATTTTCAAGCGTTTTGGGGACACGGTACATCATCTCCTCCCATCTCATTGCACGGGATTGAGCATCCACATTAGGGTTCTTATTAATCTGTTGCCTTTGGACTTTATTTTCCACCCTGCCTCCCCCAAACACGAGAGCAAACTAACTGCAATTACAGATGTTTTCCATGCTTTCACGATGCCCCACTGCTTTTTGACACCAGCGGTTTCTATGGCAGCGACCGTGTTGTTGCGTGTGAGCGAGAGAGCAGGCTCGCTGAGAACCAGAGAGACAGGGGAGATTGAACACAGCGGACCGCGCGGCCAATGAAGTCTGCAGATCGTCATGTATCATAATTACCCGCAGCAGAAATTAGAACGGGGATGTTGAAATTTCCATCATGTCTGTTTTCTTTGGCCTTGGGCACCTAATCACCTCAAATGGAGCGCGGCTGTCAATCACAACGTGACTTCTGTCCTCAGTCTCCAACCCCGGTGTCCCTCGGGTGGCGCCGCCTGCAGGACTGCAGTTTGAGAGCGCGTGGGTTCTGGTTCGTGTATTATTGTCTGTTATTACTTTTACAAATAGAGCGTCGTGATTAGCAGAGAACACAAGTCTGACATTGAGCAGCCAAATGAAATAAATAACTAAATAGATAAATAAATAAAATACAAGCCAGTGTTCTCATAAATTTTAGATGACAGAGTTATATTGATCGGGCTGTGTTTGAAACTAAACAAGTTATATCCATAGCCCAGAGCACTGAACACGCACGCCGTAATAATTATTTATGATATATTTGGAGAAGGGTCCAGTGATGTTTTGGCATAATAATCTAGAGCAGACTGCAGACTGTAATCACCTGGGCTATACTTCAATACCGACCGCCAAGGCCAGGTAGACAGCTTACATTATAGAAATACAAGCTTTTATTTTCTTTAGGGCCCAAGCGCAATAGTCAAAACTGCATTCCCTCAGGAGTAGTTTGAGGCTCGAGCCAAACTGGAGTATCTCCACCAGGGATGGGATGAAAAGTGCACTTATGAATGATAGGGAGTAATCACGATTGATAGAACTCAACATGAATTTTAATTCAGAGAAGAGATTCTGACTTTAGCCCTTAGCCAGTTCAAAGAAGAGCAGATCAAATGTTTAACCAGGCCCCGTCCATACATAAGCGTGCCGCATTAACATGAAAATAAAACTGCGGCTGTGTTATCGGAAGGCCTGGAAAAGAATACCACCATCTCGTAACATCTCGGTGCTGCAGGTGGGACCTCGGTGGAGGGTGTTTGCAAAGTTGCCCCATCTTATTCCGCGTCTGAGTTTATGTGCTGATAAGCCTCGGGAAGATGAGACGTGGACCCGCGGGTGACAGGTGAGGCACTTCACATTTAACGAGCTTACAATCCAGTGTGTCTGTACATACAAACAGGGCGTAAGTAGCTCGGAAATCAATGGCCTCTACAGGGGAAAGAGCAGTGCCAACAACACCCCTGCCTCCCCCTTTCTTCTCCTTCACGTCTGGCCGGCGAGAGATTAGACATTGCTAATCCATGTTTAATATCAAGGAACTCGCCGCGTACAAGAGGGGAGCCACAAAAACACAAGACCCTCAGATTTCCAATTCGGAACGAATAAAAAATTGAACAGCAAAGTAACACTAATCAGGAGCTGTTGTTTACATAGCTGTGATCCCTGACTCCATGTGTGATGACGTTTTCCCGCGGGGCCTCGCCACGCACGGATGTTTGTGTGCACGCGAACGTGCGTGCGTCCGTCTAGATTACACTGGACAGTTTTGCTGTGTTTGCTGAGCAGTTTCCACCAATCCGAACGCACCGCCCGCCACTCTCGCGTGTATTGCGGCCCAGATGGGGCGCTTAACTTGTCTGGCAAGAAAACAGCCACAGAAGCAGTGCAATTTCCCTGCTTATCCACATTCTGCGAGATGTCCTAATTACCTCGAACAACGTTTGGATTACTGAACAGACAATGTTTTCCACATGTGGATAGGCTTATAGGTCTAACCACCTGATCATCTGGAGCATTACAGCGTAATAACAAGTGCCCTTTGTCTATCAGGTGCTTTTTAAGAACTTTTTTGACCTCTATTTTTCTCTAATCTTCATTCAATCAGAAAACAATGTTATCTTTAGGTTTAAAGTCACTTTTGAAACAGTGTTCTAGCCAAAAAAAAAAAAAAAGGGAACTTAATGTATAAGTAATAGTAATATGATAGTACACAAATAAACTGAGTATGTGTATAGTTTTATGGTAAGGTATAAAGTACTGAAATGTCCAAGTAGCCTGACCAACTGTTCATATTCTTCTCCTCTTTGAGACAAAGATTTTGTCTGGTTCCTCTGGATTTAGCTTTGAGTTCCATGTTGCACCACCAACGGTTGCAACGGTCGTCTAGGTGCAGATGGATGGGTGCAGTAAGCATTTCTGCTCCACTGGTGTACAAAGGGGAATGAATGTCGGTCAGTGTTGTTGGTTTTGCATGGTGAGCCAAGGTTTTGTTAGCAAATCTGCAGGTACCTTAGTTGTTTTGACTAGTGGCTCAACTCATTGCATGAATCCTGGCCCCCACCCCACTGGGATTGGTTTGTACGTTCTGTATCGGTTCAAAAGAGGGGAGGACACTTCTTTCACTAAAGAGAATTTGCATGAAGTAAATGTTTATGGCAAGATTCCAAATGAAGGAAACAGGACACTGAAACACTAATTTTCCCAATTCAGTACAGGAAATATGTCTACGTAGTGAAGAACTTCCTTGATTTTTTGAGGATTGTTTGTCTTTAATAACAAACAATATTTAAATATGGCAATTATTTGGTCTACGGGAAGACAAAAGTTACTATCTATCCCGCCGTGCAATCTTGAGTATAAGATCTGTAAAAACCTACAACTACTAGGATTCATTAAATAAAGATTACATCATAAAATTGTGCATCGATATGCTTTATTGAAAATTCCGTAGCTTTCAGATGGAAATCCAATTATTGTCTTGTTAGACCACAACCACGAGTAAAGAATTTTTATTTATTCAGAAAATGCAGCAGGAGCAGGCCTCGTATGGAAATGAGGACAGACAACATAGAACAGCGTAAATAAAGTAAAAACTCCCACAATCCTCTACTTCTGGCTCCTTTCCCTCAGTAACAACAGCCATTTTAAAACCTGATTGTGACAGTTGTGTGATTCACGAAAGTGAAGTTAACATGCGGATATTAAATCTGACAGACAAATTAAATCTGACAGACAAACAGTATAAATACCTGCCAGAAAAAGAAGGGTAACTACCTTTTCGGCCATGATTGCACAATCTCACATCACCATGAAACCGTACCATCTCCCTAATAAGATAAAAACAACACCAACATTGCTGTGTTTGCTCTAAACTTGTTAAAACTGAATTTATTGTGTGCAGTTGTGATAACTCAACATGTCCAGGTTAATAATGAAATTATGAGACACTATGACTTCTTAATGCAATTTTAATTCAAAAAGTCCGACCAAAAGTGCATTCTAAAATCATTTTACGTAATATTTAGAGCTACTGGCTTAAGTGAAGCATTTTTAAGCTGTAAATTCGCCCTCAAGCATCAAAGAACATACGAATGAAATAAGCCATTTATGCAGGGCCACACACACATAACCCACTCAAACTCACAAGAGAGCTGGGGGAGGAGGATCCTGCAGAGGTCAGTATAGCAGCACCAAATCATCAAAGAATTTGACTTCAAGTGGGTGTACTTCTGTGTGTGTGTGTGTGTGATGACATACAGGTTTTTGTGTGTAATAGTGAATTTGATGATGGACTCCAGTGTTGCCCACGGCAGCCAAACTACTTCCTGCGACCGAGTTCAGTCAGAACAGACTTCTCCAGTTGCCACAATAGATCGGTTTAAAAAAAAAAAAAGAAAAAA
>JAOWBL010000016.1:1764006-1785014 GCA_028564865.1 Zenarchopterus dispar
CACACACACACACACACACACACACACACACACACACACACACACACACACACACATATATATATATATATATAAAGGGTTTCTCAATCTATGTGTAGGAATAATAGTAATGACACAATATTTCTCAAAGAAAGATTGTAAGATTTTTCCTTTTTTTTCTTACTGTGCTTAATCCTGTTAAACTATCTAGGAATCTGAAGGGATTTGAGTGCATTAAAGTCAAGGGCACATGCTTTAGTTGGACATACAAGATCTCCAATCCCTCAGACTGCACTTTGTAAAAACTTATTTACACTTCTGTGATGGCAGCAGAATACGAAAAACTTTTAATACAGACAAGTACACGAGGTTTCAGAACAACATATGCTGCCTTAACGATAGCATCTTCCACCCTGAATCTCACTTCCACTTTTGACTCAGTTTTTTACATGCATGGACAAGTCTGTAAGCTAACCTCTTGCCTTGCATGGCTACCACCCGCTTTGTCATAGCCTCCACCCCATTGCCCCCACAGCTGCTGGTCCGTGGAAAGTATTTCTCGCAGGGAAGTGGTCCGCTGTACAAAAAAGGTTGGGGGCTGCTGCCTTTAGACATGTTAGGATAAGGAACTGGACAAAATGACTTTTGAATTCTTCTATTTAGTATCAGAATGTGTAAAAAGGGTTTTAAGAAGAAGTGGCGACACTGAAAAAACTTTTACTTTTCCAACTAAATACAAAAAAGGATTTATATTACCAAATTAAATTAAATTGACAGTATCCATTTTCCACACCATCACAGGTTTTCCAGATTTGGGGTGTCACACAACTCAAGAACTCAAGTAATTAAAAAAATACTTGCAAACAGTGTAAATTAAACAGAATGTCATTAACTGCAAATCATTTAAAACCTGCTGAATTAAAATAACCCAACATGCTGCAAGACATCATTTCAAATGTTGAAATATTTCTGAAAGACTAGATTTTAATAACCAAAAATAATAATTATTATTATTATAATAATAAAAAGGTCTCAGCCACATATTAGGCTACTGTTGAGTTTTTAAAAGAACATCTTAAAGAGTATTTCTTAAGTAGAAAAGAGGTGCCATTCACCAGATGTCACCTTTTCCAGCCTCACGTTAGCTGCAGTTGTAGCTGCACAATTAAGAGCACAGACATGAGAGAGATATCAGTTCTGTCATCTAAATCTCAGAAGCAGTGTCTTTTTCCTGAAGCCATTAAAAGACTGAGCTGCCCCAGGATTGTAGTCCAAGAAATCCCAAAAAGCTTTAAAGAAGATTCTTTATGTCATCAGAAAGAGGATGTCTTAACATGTATACATATACATTAGAATCAAAAATCACACAGGTAAGTATATTTGTTCCTCAACTGCATGATTGTTTGTAGAAATCGCACGGGTCATGTGGACCTCTAATAATACAAGCCAAATCGGAAAATATGTCAGGCTATTGTAAATTTTGAAGAAAACTCTGCTTGAAATATGCATCTCTTCCCTTCGTTCTCTATTTTTCTCTGCTGGATGATAAATAGCACATTCGGCAGACCCACGGTGTGCCCACTG
The DNA here is from genome assembly GCA_028564865.1 of Zenarchopterus dispar. Lineage (NCBI taxonomy): Eukaryota > Metazoa > Chordata > Actinopteri > Beloniformes > Zenarchopteridae > Zenarchopterus > Zenarchopterus dispar. The sequence continues at coordinate 1,765,570 of JAOWBL010000016.1, forward strand.
ACTTCTTAAAGGAACAAAGCCATGATGAATGGATCAATGCCAATGGTCCAGGGAAACACTTCTTCCAGCCGATGAAAAAGATTTGCCAATGACAATTGGGGGACAGCGGTGACCCAGAGAGTGGGTCTTTGGGGTACAGCCCCCCCAGAGGAGCCGCAGCGATGGAGCTAGGATCACCATTAGGGGGAAGATTAAGTGGCCCTGGCTTCCTTCTCTCACTTAATTATACATGCAAGCCCCTTCTGTACGGCCCGCTGCAGCACCTCAGAAAAAGGCAGCGTGCGTCTTTGTCTCAGCCACCGGCCGCCACTTTGATTGCTTATTGGCTGTCTTTCTTGACAACCTCCGGGCACAGACACAAATCCCATTGGCCGAGGTGTCAGGAAACGCATAGAGAGAAGGATGAAATAAGGAGAGAAGAGAAAGAAAGAGTTGGATGAGACAGCGGGGGAAGATGTGCGTATTTAGTTTTCATTAACCGCGAGCTTGAAGAAGATGGGGGAGGAAAAAAAATGTCCTTGTCAGAAGGAGAGTCTCTGGAGGTGCTGGGAGGCGTGCCGGTGCCATCCACTGACACTCAGCTGACAAATATGAATAGAGCAGTTCATGCTTGAAAACAATGGCTTATGAATAATCAACAGCACCCATGAATCCCTCTTCTAAACAAGAACATCACAGGGGATGGAGCGGACAGGGAAAACTAACTAAAAGAGCCTGTGATATGTGCTAACAACATGCACCAGCACACAATGCCTTCGCCTTAATAGATCACTGGAACTAGTTTCTAAAGCAAACTTTTCCTGTCAAAACCTCCCTAGATTTCTACATTTGTCACAAACAGAGTTGAAACAACTACTCACGAAGTAACAGCAGAAAAAAAAAAAAACAGAACCGTGGGCACTTTTTCAGATCAGGTTGTGCAAAGGACGGTGTGAATAATTAATCCTGGAGGCGACTCAGCTTCAGTGTACTCATCATGTTTTAAGAACATAACTGGAGATGACATTAATATGTAATGCGACCGCAAAGATGCTTCTCGCCATCTGAGTTTTTGTAACAGAAAGCAGGAAATCAACATTTCAGTCCAGAGGCAACCTTGATTCAAACTGCTGCCGTCAAATGTAGGAACATTTAACATGGATAACATGGAGTGTTAGTGGGTTAATGGCTAATCAATACATGGTGTATGGTCTCAGGTCTTGGTCTAGCCCCAGTGGTGTAATCCTCCTAATAACATGTAGTCAATAGCTCAGAAAAGATGTTACAGTAGCTATAAATGTGGGATTTACAGCTGTTTAAGAGGTCAAAAGTATTTTTTAATTAAGAATCCTTAAGTCTTAGCGCATCCTACATTCTGTTAGTGGGTTTCAATGATCAGGAGGTTGCCATGGCATCACAAAAGTGTCACCTGTCATTGTATAATGAGCTTAAGCATGGAAAACCTGTCAATTGCTTTATCTTCATGGAGACATGTAACAAAGGTGACTGGAAACCAGCACTGACAAGGAATTTTAACCACTTTTGCTAAAATTGCTCCCAAGACTAATCTCAACAATCAAACCAACTACTCAAGGGAAGGCAAGGCCAATTTATTTGTATTGCACATTTTATACACAAAAGCAACTCAAAGAGTGTTGCAAGACAGTAAGATGAAAAGAACAGAAAAAAATAAATGAAATTGTTCAAAACAGCACGAGAAGCTGATTATAATATCAGAAAAGAACACATATGTAAATACACAAATAATGAACACAAAGATTTTTGACACCATAATCAGGGCTTTGTTTCCCTGCCCATGAGAGTATTTATTTGCAAATGTCACGACAGATATCGAAGATTTTTCTTTTTTTTTTTTTGACAAACGAAAAAAGCACAAAAAGACAAAAAAAATTATTTTAAAAAGTCTATGTAGTCTTAATAGTCTTAAAGAGCACTAAAATCTATGTGGATTATTGGGATCCTTATCTGCGCATCTCCTCCAGTCCGTGCTTTGCCTGGACCATGGGTCAACCTCAGACCTTGTCCATCTGCCTGATTCTTATGAAAAATATCAATTGGTGTTCCCCAAAAGACCCCAAAAAAACTTTAAAAACACTGGTAAAAACATAAAAATTACCAGCACACATATACACTGAGTGTTAAAAAGGTTTTTAAGACTTTGGGTTATTCTATCCCTGCTCTAGAGCATATTTATTTGCAAACGCCACAAGTCTGGTTGCCTTGTAGCCCACTGCAAATTTATTAGTCTAGGTCAGAACTTAGACTGGAATGATGGGATCATCTTTGATTCTAAGATAAAAGTTTTGGAGAGGAAGTTCTGAGCCTTGGTTCACTTTTTAGGATTTTTGGGTGCCTGCATGGAAGTGGAGCAGCTATTTCTTTTTGAGAGGTGAACCAAGGCATGTCATTTCCAGAACATAAAATTCTGTGCAACTCTGCATTAACATTTATGCCCATAAGCTATCTATTATTAATTATAATTTGAGAATGATGAGCTGAAAGTGACATTAATGGCAGTAACAAGATTGATTTACTTGGACTCGACTTAGAACTTGGAGGCAGATGCATGGAGCACAAGAGCACGCACACGTAAGCGGAGTCGTGTCCGTCAATTTTAGAGGACATTTCATTGACTTACGTCCTTTTCCTGCAAATGTACCTTAAATCTAACCATTACTGCTACATGCCCAACCTTATCTTAATCAAGTTTCTACCCTGGAAGTAATTTAAAATGGCAATTTCATTTTCAAAATTCAAATGAAAATACAAAGAAATTCGTTTTGATGATTTAGAAAATTTATGAGCGTAATTGTTTACATAATTCATAAGATGATTATCACATTACAGCGCATAAATTATGCCACTTTAATCATAATTCAAGCCCAGCACATAGAGTCTGAGGTTTATTTAATATGCATTACAATCATAAATCAAAGTAAGCAATGCTAATCTTGGTACGCTGTAGGACTAATCACTGTCTGGGTTCTGTCATCAAACATAAATACATTTTCCCATCTTAACCAGAGCCACAGAGGCACCAGTGAAATCAATAGGAGAAAATCAATTAGTATGTGTTAGCAAGTATAGATTGACACCTTGAATCATGGGCGCTATTGATCCCCTCCGCTGTGATCTTCATAAAAGCCATTTGTTCCATCTAAAGTTTGCATATCCAGCCAATAAGTTTTCCTTTCTCCTGGTGTTCCGGTTTGCATAAACAATGGTGGAGGAGTCATAAAGGATACATTGTTGGGCTTTGGGGGACATATATTCAGTTTTCTTTAAGAATGTGAAGGTTTTCTTTAAGGATGTGAAGGAAAAGAGAAATTTCTGTAGATGAGGAATTTAAAAACATGGTAACAAATACCATTCCTTTACTACAAAACGGAATGACCATCCAACCTAAAACAAAAGGCCTGATGAACATCTTTGTGACTGAACTGATTGCTGTTAATTATGAATTATGCAGTCATCGCTGGTCCACAAAAGAAGACATCCCCACTCAGCAGTCAGATGTAATTACCAGCGTCAGGCGCACTCCACTGTGTGTGATCTATTCTAGACAGCCAACACTGACTGATGACCTTCCTGGGTGACGACTCCCTCGGTTGAGTTGCTAAGCACGGGACACGCCTATTCGCAACCCTCCCCGCCCTTCCTAAACTTCTTCTCTGCAATTGCATCTCAAAGATCTTTACACCTGCTCAGACACCTACATGACCCAGGAATAAAGTTATTTACAATTTGAACCTCTGAGCTACCATGGCTAGTCTTGCCCATCATTCACAATCAAGGGTTTATCACTCCATGCTGCTGTGCAGGGCAAAGAAATATGACTCCCCATCAGCAGGTTGCAGAAGGGGTTGGGCTTTGGAGTAAGGAGGAAAGGGAGGAGAGGGCTAATTTGACACAGCTCGCTTGGCTTGCCATAATTGCTCCGTCACTGTCAGTCCTTGAGAGGCCTTCTCGCTGTACAATTTGGACGCAATTACCGGCCGTTTACCAGTGGCCGTTATGCCCATCAACCCCCCCTCTGAAAAACCCTGCCTGTCCTCCCGTTTGGACGGTGGCTAGGATGTGCCATGCCTCATCAAACGCGGATGCGGCCCATTAAAGAACACTGTTAGCATTTCTCTTAAACTTCTCCTGCCTCTAATAAACATGCAGTGTTCCATGAAGGAGCATTGCCATCCTCGTGACATGATATTTATTGTCTCTGCTGGTGGGAGGGAACGGAGACCGGAGGACAGAGGTGAGGGAGGGGTGGTTTGAAGTGAAGAGAGATATATCAGCAACGAGTAGAGGAAAGGAGGTGGAGTATAAAGACTGATGACGAGGGACCAATATAGACTGGAACATCTCTTTCTGCCATTTTTCAGTTTCAACATACAAGTACTGTGATGTTTAGTCTTGATCAACCTTTCCATCACAAAAAGTATAAAGTGAAATAAAGTTAATTATCTTTGCTTGCATTGAAAATATTATTCCTAACAATCTTAAGGCAAGTTTTCATTTGCAGGAATCCAGGAGGAGGCTGGAAAGGTAACAGGACCAACCTTTTTGGTCTTTTCAGCTGTTTGAACTCCATTTCCATCTTGGACCCCAGGAGGATTCGCTGGCGAACTAATGGAAACCCACTTTTAGTGCAGCTAAAGAATCAGAGTCTTTATTGATCTTTATTGCCATTGCCAGTAAACAGGTTTACAGACTAGGAAATTGCTCTGATGTAATGGCGCAGATATAACATAAAATAATGAAAAGTAAAACTAGAATAAAAATAAATATATGTAAATAAGCAAAATAAATCAAAATAAAATAAAATACTCAGAATACGTTTAGGAGAAGAAAAAAATCTACAATATATACATGTGTAATATTTCAGATTTAAAAAGAGCGTATTTTGTTTTGTGTTCTGCTGATTCAGCTGATTCAGTCTATAAAAAATATAAGAATAAGAAACTATCATGTATACAGTAACCTTGATCTGGATAAGACCAGTTTTGAACTAAACAATAATTGTATATTCACAAGCACTTGTAGCTGCATTGCTTAAGTAAATATATCTGCACATCTTAGTTTTTTTATGTGGCATTTTGCAGCACCAAATGACCTATTCATACTGCAGTTGTGAAATGTTTGAGGATGAACCAAGTGCAAAATAAGCATAAGGTTTCCTACCAGGAAAAAGAACCTTGACCTTGTTGCATTTAAATATGAGGAGGGTGCCAAATGCAAAACGAAGAGCCGAAATATGCTCTTTTTAAATCTGAAAGTGGAATATGAATAAATGTGTCATAGTGTTTTCCATTCAAAGTTAGTAACTTAACACTAAGACAGGTTTACATGATATTATTCCTCATTGGTCACCAGAGTCAGAGAAAAACTGCAGTATGAAACAAAAAGCTCAGGGGTGGAGGGGGCAACAAAATAAGCAGCAGGCAGGACACCTGTGGTGACCTAATGGCATTTGTGTCCTCTGAAGCGCCTATCATTTCCTCCTTTGGCCCTGGGGTGGCCCCCTGTGTAGTGGAGCGGCCCGCCACTACTGAACAAGAGGTGGTGCGGTCCTCATCTATCACTGTGCACTTGCCAGTTTTCCACACACTCAAAAAGGGCAGGAGGTGGTCACCAAGGCCATATACACAGAGACGCAAGCTGGCAGATATAGACACATAAATATGGTTTAGTGCGTGTTGGGGTGGGGTGGAAAAAATAAATAAAAAGAAAACAATCAAGCTTCACTTGTGTTGTGTCTCCAGAGACATTACTCTCTGCTCACCTCTGAGACTTACAGAAATTAATGAAGCCCAGTGCAACTGCAGTCAAAGGCACAAAATGTCTGCTCATTAATAGCCTGCTGTCATAGAGGCCATTATTACACAGCGAGATATTAGAAGTCAGGGAAGCTTTATTTCTGAAGCCTCCGGTGATAAACAAAAATGATTGGGAAAAAATACTGAAGTAGCCAAGAAAAAAAAAAAAAAATTGGTCTAAGTGCCGCAGATCTACTGCAGCTTACTTGATGTTAAAATGTTTTTGTAGCGTAGTATTTTCCTGGTCTATTTGCATAGCTTTAAAATCAGCATGAAAACAGCTTTTTCTGCATGGCTGTTTAATGCAAAGAACTACAAAAATGAACGGAAAACAAAGGGAAGCAAACTTGCTTTGAATAACGCAAGCAGAAACTCGTGGCACATAAATAACCATGACAACAAAGTGAGACTTTTCATGTCTCTGTGGGAATGGGAGCTGGCATTGTACTAAGTGTTTAGTTGCTCACCGAATCAACTCATTAATTTGCTTAATTATGAAACTGCCTATCAGTTTCTCCTTGGTGGGAAATGTTCAGTGAGGCTACACAACGACATAACACATTTGGAGGCTATGTTCTCACTATCACATAATAAACAAACAGAAAATACACCAGGGCCTGATTAAAGGCCTTTTCACTACAGACACCGGGAGAGACACCGAGAGAAGCGACAGTGTTTGTTTCTCCGCTCACAGATGAAATTGTTGCAGCTTGTTTTTGACAGCTACAGACGTGGCCGCTATTACCGGAGCTGGTTGTATTAATTAACGCTCACCGCTAACCCGAATAAATTAATGCCGCTCCTGAATGTGTGGACAAATGTTAAAAAAAACAAAAAAAAAAAACAAAGTCAAACGAGCTTTGTTCATCCTGGCTCATTTATTCGTGCCTTGTAATGTTTGTTTTCGTGTGTGCGTGCTTGATAAAAGGAATGCATGCCGTATTGTGATGCAAAAGCAGTTTTTGCTGCCTTTTTAAAAAAATAATCATGAACACAATTAAAAGCTCTTTTTCATTCTTTCCCTTTCATTTTTTCTTTCTAATTACAAAGAAATAATGGTAAAGGTGTGAGCAGGGCTTCTTACAGCAACAATAATCCAACATTGAATCTACTCCCATTGCCACATTTTTATATTATATTATCAGAACATTTCTAGTGAATCCTTATGAAGTTAAAGTGGAAAAAGTTGATTCAGTATTTGCTGTCATATGGAAATAAGCATCTTTGGGTTTGAGCGTCTCAGTTTCTAAAAGCTAGTGCAACTACTTTTTTCATTCAAAAGAAAATCTGAATATGCACGAAGCTTACTGAAACCACGTCCCTCACATGCTCATTGAAATCTTTTACCCTAAAAAAAACCATTTACTCCATGGTCCACTTAGAAGTAGCTCATCCCTCCAAGCTAGAGTGGTGATGCAGCGGTGCATTTAGCCCTGATTTTGACAATAATAGCAGTCACAGCAGGTATTCACACATACACATGTACGGTCCTTTATGCACACATGAGCAGTTTGCACAGAAACATTAGTTATTGCTATCTATGCTACCCACGTTCACTCACACAGATACACATGCACAAATACACACATATATACACCGTCAAAAAGGGAAGGGTGGGAGGCCCTCGTCAGACAGGGTAAATCCCATTATTTGGTCCTCATCCCAGAGAGTGAATTGAGAGTCAAGTAGGATGCATGTGGTAACCACAATGAAATTACAGCTGCTGTGAGGCCGAGCGCTGCTAATGCACCCCCATTGTGTCCTCGAGTGCATCTAAATAAGCAGGGGTAAAAGGCAGCCTGCACTAGGGCTGCCAGGGTTACCGGGTGTGTGTGTATTGAGTGAAATGGAAGGCTGTGATGGAGGGCTGTATTTCGGCCAAATGATGGGTCACTTGTGGGACCACCTGATGGAGCGTGCTGAATGTACGCTCATGAGGTTTCCGTGTTCTGCTGGTGTTTATGGGTGTCCAAGGCCAGGATATTTTTCCTGTCCCACTTGAAAAGAAATGACTCAGTGTCACTGCGTGCGTATAACTCATAGCCTGCAGATGGAAGCAGCAGGAAAAGGCAGCAAAAGTGGTATTTTTATGCATAATAAACATGTGGATGGTTTCCTGTTTGGGTCAGAGAAGAACTCAGCCGAAGACTCATATGACTGTGTTTGCTGCATGACAGAAGGAAATAACATATGATTGTGACCTGCTATAAAGACAGATTTTCAACCTTTTCATTTTATTTTAGCCATTTATTTATTTATTTTTAAAAAGTAGAAGAAAAAAATACTCCAGTTAACATTTGCATTTCAGGACTCCCCCATCCAAATAGAAGAAAGATTTACGACTAAGAACTTACAGACATTTTAAAAAAACAATCTTTTCAGAAGCAAAATTCTAAATTTAAATCTGCCTGGAATACTGTGTAGACAGTTTGAAATCTCCTCAGTAAGTTGCCATCTACCTGTACTGGAAAACAGCCTCCAGTCAACCTAGCTGACTTCAGTCATGGTGAACTCTTTCATAGGTTGTACCCAACTGATTTAGTCAGTTCTGATGCTACTACATTCTACTCTGATAGATTTTTTAAAAAATTAAGATGTGTGCAGTAACCCTGACGATACTTGATGTGTGGATGGAAGAGCATGTTGCAGAGGGTAATGCTTTGACAGTGCCCATCAGTCATTTGTAGCTTCAATGACATCAGCAAAGCTCACGCCACAACTGTCAGTGGAGGAACAGACTTTAGATGTTCTGTTACAAAAGCAACTGCTAAAGATACAGGAATGTTTATCACTGCTGATTTTCTGTGACCATACATAATCTAAATGGTCAAAATGCAAGAGCCTCAGCAGAATGTGCCCTTCAAACTATTGGAAGCAGCATTTTAGCTGTCACACACACATATATATATATATATATATATATATATATATATATATATATATATATATATATATATATGTAAATTTGTTTCACAACTGCATCTATATATAAGAAGATGAAAACCAACTATTGACACTTCCCTCTGGCCACCTGACATCACCACCATCACCAGGAGGGTCCTTTTTTTTACTCCACAATCCAGATAAAAGGTTTTGCAATCATACAAAACTGACTTAATCAATTTCATTTACCTTTCCTCCTATTGACTTGAGTAAAAGTGGTAAATCTTCGATTTGTTTCAAAATAAAATACAAAAATGCATTTCAGCAGGATGTAATGTTACATCTCTGCTGAAGGTGATCTTTTAAGTTGGCCTGAGAGCCCAAGGTTGACAGCAAGTTCCTTTGCTTGTCACCATATGAAATTATCAACTTTTTCCTTTTTTCCATATTTAGTTCAACTTTACCTCAGATCTATTTTCCAAATAAGATGTTCTGTTAACTCAAACCAGACACGGAACAACATATTTCCTTTTTTCATTTACATTATTGAAATGGGAAACACATGTGTTGCCATGCCAACAAATGTGTTTTACTGGGATATTTGAACAGGTGTGCATTCTGCTGACTGTCTAGTCCTTAGACGTCACTGGAGAAACTGTTTTTCAGCATAAACATTGCTGATGAGTGTAATATTTCAGAAAAATGGATCAAATCAGAGATGAATCAGAATTAATAACTAATGTAACAATTAAGACCAAAGAAAACAACATCCATTTGCAAATGCAACTGTTAAAATCAATTCCAGATTGTTTACATGGTTAACTGAACAGAACTGCATTGAACAGGGAATTATTTATTACAAATAGCAAATATTTTTAAGTTTTTTAAATTGTATTTATGAATTGATGAGTACATAAGTTGAGAAATCCAACATAAATCTCTTGGGGATAAAAAGTTTATGTTTTAATAAATTGAAGTTTTGCCACTCTTTGTCCAGTTTAGATGAAAATACTGTCAGACAAAAGGTCAGCATCTGCACTTAAAGCTTAAATTCCATATGTCAGAGTCTCGAGGAAAGCTGAAATAACAAAACATACATAAGTCAAACTATTTCTGGACCCAACTGCACATTCTGTCAAAAAGGAAAAAAGAAAGCGGGTCGAAAACAAAGTAGAAGAGGAGGATACAAAGGTAAAACACTTAAACTGTCATCGAAGGGATGCAAAACAGAGATCCGGATTTATCCGTTATGAATGAGTTATGTTTGAAAGTTCCGAGCCAAATGAGAAGAGGGAGTGGGACGAGGACAATCACTTACCTCCCCGTACTCTGCGGCGCTTAACCCCCTCACAACCCTGCACCCCCACACTCTTCTCCTTAACTCTGGCTCATCATCTAAAGCCTTTGTACAGTCAACAGTGCCGTTTTTATTCATGTAACATTTATCCTCAGAGCTGTCCGTCAGGCGCGGCGGGGACGGCTGATCTAAAACAGAGCCTCACACTCATGACAGGAGGATAGAGCCATAACTCTGGAATACTAACCTCTGCTGTTATTTGGCCCGCAGAGACCGGGAGAAAAAGCGAAAAAGAGAGAGCTACACCATCTAATGACAACTACAAACACAGACGTAGCTTTGTTCCAGCGCCATAAAACGGCTGACTTCAGTGGGATTGCTTCAGCTTCCGCGGGCCCAATCAAACTTGTGTTATTTAGACTTCAAACCCGGCCTCCACCGAGAGACAAAGTGAGCTAGGTGCGCATCTCTTGCTAATAGCTGCTAGCACGATTCGGTTAAGCTGCTTATTTCTGACATAAATAATGCATCCAGACAGATGCGCTTGACTTTTGTTGAATATGAATCACTGGCGTGATTGACGTCGAGGTTTGTTGAGCGCCGGGTTGATTCCACATTCTCACCTTCGGAAACAGGCCTGTCTCGTTTAATATCCCCGATACCAACATAATTATGACAACCAGCGCTGATTCGTGCGTGTGTCTGCGTAATACCCGTGACAAAATCAGGCTACTATTTTTTAGGGGTGGGGTTGGGGGGGGTGAGTGGGAAGCTGCAGGATAGATTTCCGTTGAGTATCAAAGCCAACTAGATCGTCTCCCTGTTTAGCAGCTTAGCCAAATCAAATCAGAAATAAGAGGACTATCTTCGGTTTAATTCTGGATACTTTCACAAGACACCCTACTTACCCACCCACAAACTATGCCCCCTCTTAGCCCTCCTTTTTACAGTCATTGATTCCAATCAATCAACATTAATTAAGTGGGCACCTATACACGTATATGTCATATGCTAATAGGGTAATGATATGGGCATTTAGCTGGTGCTTTAATCTCATGCTAGTGGCAGCTAACACATAATGATGCTCTCTAACCACCCAGCCATGGGAACATTTATAAGACATTGCTCAAAGCATGCTGCCACATACGCACACGGGAAGATTGTTGCTTCACACTGCCTCACTGTATTAAACCTTATTTACAAGCTGTAACCATTACAGATGCGGTGGCGGAGAAATCGCATCGGGTTCGACGAGGCCAACAGCGTGTAATCCAAAACAATAAAATGTAAATTTGAGTCACAGCGTAAAAAAAGAAGCAACCATGGCTCATCTGCAAACAGATGAGCATTTCGATGATACAAGATCCCCCCCCACCACTACCCAATTCTGTCCTTTTTAGGACCTTGATGGATCAGGGAAGGGAGTGAGTTTCATTTCATTTTTAATCCCTTGTCAGTGGATAAATATACTGCTGGCTCCGTCCCTCGACTACGCCACAAACCTCCCAGTCTGAGTCAAAATTTGCACAATAAAACGGCTCATGGATGAAAACAAGTAGCAGGAAGGTCAGAGGTGGGGAGCTTGTGAATAGATAAATTGCCAGCGGCATTCATGATCCGAAACTTTCCAGATGCCGTCATGAATCACAACAATTTCCTGAGCCACTTATTGCTTTTCCTTCCTTACGGTAAACATGGCCATCCTGAATGCAATCTGCGCTGTCGAGAGTTACAAGTCAAGAGTCAGGATTGAAGCATGTGACGTCATTAAGTCCCAAGTACGCTCATCCCCTCACTGAACCAGCGGGACACCTTAGACCGATATATTTCATGTGCGACAACGGCGTCGAGGGCATCAGGAAGAACGGGAGCCTAAATCTGATCCAGCAGGAAGCACTTCACCGACTGCGCTGACTTGTTATGACTGTAGCGGGGCCGCGAAGGCAATTTGACGTACACGAGTTCAGATTTACTCCGACGAAAATGAACCGTCCATTTCAAATATTCACTGTGATGACATGAACTGTTTTAAATGATTTAGAAAGGCCTGTTTTCTTAATATAACACAAAGATTCACGAGCATTTGTTCCAGCTGGACTGGACAGCCTCATGTCGTCCGAGGACACCTTTATTTCAAAGGGGAACGGGTTTTAATGCAGCAGCAGGAGGTTTTTTTTTCTTTCTTTGAAAAAATATGGCCAAACTGGACTTTTAATACCTTTAACAAACAGCAGCCAACCAAAAGGGCATACTTTCTTGGCAAGTAGAAAAGTTTTCTGACTCTACAAGAGCTTCGACTGATCACAAGCACTGCCCTTAAAAACTCCGGGCCTTTGTTGCCGATAACAACCTGTCTCTGTGCATCTCATCTCTCGGCCCACTCTGTTGTGTGACACAGAGAAAGAACCTCAGGTAAACCCAGCACTGTTTGTTAGAGAGTCCTCCCTCCTACTCCCAAGCGATAATTATTTGATCTTGTTTAGTTCATTATTCATCTTGAGGGAGCCGGTTGCGACTTGTGGATAAATGCCATATGAAAGGCATTGTGCGCCGAGGATGCATTCTCACTTTTATCCTGGCTCCCACAACAGATCAATTAGTAAAACTAAACAGTTAATTATTAATCACATTGCTTTGTGTCCCCGTTCCGTCACCGGAAGAAAACAGTTCATTAGAGAGAAAGGAAAACGAGCGGTGGGGGGGTGGGTTGTGGTATGATTGAGAGGGGCTTTAAACCGAGCTGATGCTGTGTGAACATACGAAGAAAAAAGAGGAGAGAATTATTAAGCTTGTCCATCATTCGAGGTAACTTCCAAACCAACCGCCCCCCGCCCCCCACTCCCTCCTGAAGTGACGTGCACTCATAAAATGGGGTCAAACAGTGGAGGAGTTCAATGTCACAGCCATCATATATGTTGCCCGTTGGGGTGTGTGTGATTAAAATAACACACAGGGATGTTTCATGTCATGGTGAGCAATCAGACCATATTTGCAAAAAATATTCAGATCAGATGAATTTTAATAAGGTGTACACTCGAGGGGGATACTGCCGCCAGAGCGCTGGGGATAGAAGGTGGAAGCAAGCCTGTCCTCTTATTTGCCAGGAGATAGCAAGGTACATAAACTTTTTTTCTTCTTCTTTTTTCCTTCTATCCTTAGATGAAAAAAAAAAAGACAGATCCAAATCCAGTGGTCCACTCAGTGTTCAGATTGCTCTGCTGTACTGAGTTGGGCAATTTGAATAAATTATTCCAGGGGAAAAAAAAAATTGCTCAGTGGGGTTCATTTTGGGAGAAATTATATTTTTGCAGGAAAGGTTAATTTTGAAAGGAGCTTGAATGACTGGGAACTGGGGGAGGCTGCAGAGGGAACCAAAGGGGAGGGGAGGGGGGAGAGAGGAGGACAGAAAGAAACAGAAGACAGGGAGAGCGAAATGGGCGGGTGGGGGGAGAGGTGGAGGGGGTCTGCAAGAGGAGCACTGGGCGTCAAGAGGAGAAGCGACGAGAAAGAGAGGGATGGGGGGAGAAAGAGAGAGAGAGAGGGAGGGAGCAAGGGAGGCAGTTATTAAAAGCGATTGCATTGCCTCCCGGATGTCTCAGGAGAGCAGAATCAGTGGAGATGTTAAACCTTGCTTGACACCCCAGTTGGATAATTGTGGGTGTGGGAGCTAATCAGCGGAAGATGTCTCCTCAATTTAAATCTTGTCAGTTAGTGAAGATTAGGCCCTCCTGTCCGGGCCACCATTAGCTTTGTTGCATGTCAACGCGCCGGTGACGATGTCCGCCTGGTCCGGCAGCAAGGGTAAAAAGGCAAACGTGGTGATTTATTCCAGCTAAAGCCAGTGTAGCTGTTTCAGGAAAATAAATATGCGAGGAAGAAAAAACGGGGGAATTTCTGCATGCTTTTTTGAAAACTAGTGACCTAACAGGGGAAGAACCCTGTGGGTTTAGAAATATAAAATAGAAATGGGTCCAGGTTTTTCTGTTGTTAGTACACAAACCAGAGAACATACATGACGATGGATTGTAATTTCTGTAAAATATACTGTATGACCACAAAATCCTTGCACATATCCTGTATCCAGTGTTAAAATATAAAGTTATGGGGTAAACGTATGTTGGAGGAACTCGTTGGATCCTGATGTTAAGGCTATTAAATGACTAATAATCTGTGACAGTGTGCTCTCATTAATAAAAATGCAGGGGTATAATTTTAACCCTGGTTAAAAGGAACGGGGGAGGAGGTGGCTAATTCAAAAATGCACCGCAGTGAATTTTACAGCTCGAGTCTGACTGGCTGCAGGCCGTAGTTTTGCGTTCCCCCCATGGTAAATATTTGTAACAGATTTTTCCCGACAGCACAATGGCTCCTTTCACGAAAGCAGGTCCCGTAACTTCGGAGCATTCGCGGGGTCAGGGCAAATAAACAAGCTGGTCGTGCCAAACTGAGCAGCCCCAGTGATCCCTGGGCCGGGCCTGCTACATACCAGGCCCGCCGTGCTCTCCTCTTCGCCACCGGAGCCTGAGTGTTGACAGATGTTTGAAGCTCAATGAAAAGTGGAAAGAGAGACCAAGAGAGGGAAAACAAGGATGCTTTCCTCTTTTTTTTGGCTCACTGTTTTTTCCCCCCACTTCTTTTTCTTCTCGTCTTACCTTAACCCAAATGTGTCTGAGCTCCCCGGACAGCCTCTGACACCTTCAGACATTTACATTACAAATCATGAAACAGAAGAAAATCATAACTGCCGTAGTGTTGCATGACGAAAATCCATAGTGGGCATGTGTGTAATATGTAAACCAGATTGTAATTAATGACTGCAGAGCCCAGCTTGAGGTCAAGAACCCCTGAATGTTTGTGTGCTTAAACATGCCAGCGTAAGAAAAGGGGAAAACGACACCACGGGCTACATTCAGTGGGCCCACCTGCAGAAATTTGTGCATTTTCGTCACGGAAAACATATTTGGCTCTTCCTATATTCTTTCTGCTCTGTCAAAGCTGGACAAGCGTCAAAGAAGGAGGATACATTAAAGTGCAACAAGTTCAAGGCCCGTCTCACGCTTCAAGCGGCAGATAGTAAACAGTTGTTACCATTTTTTTTCTCCCTTTTTCAAATCCCAGACAAAGCCTCGCCGTGCGGCGAAACAACATCTACAGCTGCGCTGAGCGGACCGAGACATACGCTCGTTCCTTTACACCCCTCCGAGCACTCATCTGGCAGTCAGCAGGCGCAGTGGTGCTGCCCTGCAAAAAAAAAGAGAAAAAAATACTCATCGTAACCGCTCATTTAATCTGGTGCTGAGTCGTCAAACCTTCTTTTTTTCTTCTTTGCGACATGTCAGACCACACTTGAAACATCTTTAGAGCACATAAAGGCAAAAACAAGCAGGTTTTACAGCTATTTGCTTGCTTTACCACCCTTATTTATTTTCCAGTCCAAGCCCTTTAATTCTAAAAGAGTATATTTTAAAAAAAACAACAATAAATGACATGTAAAACCAGCGCATTTATTCAGACGATATATTTTAAAAAAGCACTTACACATTCAATATTCTCTTGAAATCACATTGGCCATGAAGGGCCCAGTTAGAAGTATCAAAGCAAAGAGAGGAGACAAGAGACTGGCGTTTAATCTAATCTATGTTCTAATAGTTGGGGAGACATTAATTATTGATAAGGCTGGCAATTGATTGGTTAATAAGATAATGTAATTGAGAAATGAAAATCAGCAGAGTTGAGTGTGTGTGTGTGTGTGTGTCATCCTCAGTGCGAGCCACATGGGGTGCGGTGGTGAGGGGGGGTTCTTAGGGAATTACCCCGACACTGGCTTCCATCATTACTGCCACACTATAAAAGCAGAGTGGTGATTAAAAGGACTTGATTGATTTGACTCTCATTGGGATAAGCTGTCCTTTTCCCGTCACTGGGCTCTGTCTAGTAGAGTGTGTGTGTGTTTTACTGTGTGTGTGTGTATTCGAGTACATGTATTAAAAAAAAAAAAAAAATCAGGTCAGTGTGTTTAGAGACAAAAATAGTTTTTCAAAGTTTGAGCATATTTATAGCTCGCGAAACGCTGAAAAAAATTAACACATTTACGTGTTTGTCTTTTAGATTTGATAGATGTTAAGATATCTGCTATTTATGTCCATATGTTGAGGAATGTGTTTTATATAAATGTAGATTTCATGCATGTGTGTGTCAGGAGCATGTATGTGTGCAACTGTGCATGCATGTCGTCAAGAGGTGGCCCCACTCCCCCAGTTTTCACTCGCCTTTTGTCTGCGCTCTGTACTGTACTCGCCTGCTCAAAGACACACACTCGGGAACACACACACACACTCCTCCAACCCATCCGGGGAGACGGAGACCGACCCTGCCGCCTGACACAAAAGCTATTGATTTTACTATCTGCTGCAATGAATGATCTTCCTCAGCCAATTTCTGAATTTAGAAATGAGTTCAATACTAATAACGACGTTGGAAGGGTTCTTTAAAATGTTACAGTTGAGAAGAAGAAGAAGAAGAAGAAAGGGGAGGGCGAGGAGGGGAGAGAGAAAGAAGAAGTGGAAGGAAGTGAAGATTTGTGTGTGTTTGGCTTTGGAAAAAGAGGGGATATGATTTCTTGCTACGGGTGAGATTAAATAAAGATGACACCAATGATTTTAACAGTCTAAATTACTACATTCTACCCTCAAATACAATTACTCTTATTTGGCTTTCCTCAGTGGGCCGAATTTCGAACAAGTTAGCGGTGGGATTTGTCTTTTCATTTCAATACTTTTTACAACTTTTGTACGAACAGTTCTCATCCGGCTTTCTTCACGCGCAGCTATTCTGCATTTTATGATGCAATTTTCAATATACAGCACTTTGTGAGCTCGCTCCTTAATCCATTCTTGTATTTCATGCACCATAAAGACGGTTTCTATTTTGCATCTCTGAAATCTTCCATAAAACATAAAAACAGGCACATAAATATTTAACACGGACTCAGTTTGGCTGGGGAAAACTATTTATGTCAAATTAAACAACAGGTAAGCCGGGATGTTTATGAAGGGAACTCGGCAGACAGGAACGTGTCTTTTAATGTTACATTTCTGAATGGACATAATTTTCCTGGTTATTCCGAAAACTGTCATAAAATGTCTCAAACGGCTGTGTTAAACCGCAGAGATTGAGACATGGATTTATGAATTAAAAAAAAAAAATACAAGCTGCTCTTGTAGTGTATGTGTTTATGTGTATCTCATGTGGATGTCCAGGCATTCCCATCGTCCGTGGTTCTTTATTTGGGCAGGCAGACACCAGTTCTAGCGGGGTGATGTGTGTTAATCAGAAGCCCCGTGCCCTGCCGAGGTGTTAATTCAACCCCCCTGTTACAGAGAGGTGTAGATTAATAGATAAGGGAGGTCTGAGCGAGGGTCAAGGCGATACGGCCCTGACTGTGTTCGCCGGCTTGTCAGACACCTGCCTGGATTAAGCCGCCGGCTTCTCTCTCCGTTCTGCACAGGTGAGAGGTCAGCCATTTACCCCGTTCGCCGGGCTCTCGCTCGGTTTTCAAGGTGAGTTGGATCTGCATAAAGGCTCTGCCGTTCGAGTGCTCCGTAGGTTTTTTTTTTTTTTTTTGCCTGCGCGGGGGGTCTTGCACACCGAGGGAGTGGAGCGAGCAGGCGATGCGGGATCTGCTGCAGAGGATTACAGTAAATATACTTTAAGACTTGGGAAGAGATGGAGAATGGTTGCAATCCAGTGAAAGCGGATGATTTTTTTTTCTTTTTTAATTTATTCAGTTTTTAAATCTGATTCAAGCTCCACAGCAACACAAACCATTTGACTCTTTTTTTTTGGTTTTATTAATATTAGACTATTCTTTTCTGGAATATTCTTTGTGTAAGGACATGGAAATCCTCAGCAAACAGAAAAAAAATAATAAAAATGGGGAAAAGGGATCAAATGGGTTGGGAGAAAGAAGGAAAATGCATGAAACATGAAACTCTGCAAATTTGACTTATAACAAGCAAAATTACACCCTGCTGTCATTTAAATTATGGCTGCCCTCTATAAAGGTGTCTTTTAGGTGCATTAATTGAATTCGGCACTATTTCCCAATAATAATCTGTAAAGTTCAGCCGTCCATCCTTCATGAGATCCCTGCCGCGTGCCACAGGAGTATCTATTTCAGTGGCTTAATTTATTTTCATGATTCGCCGATAATGACGGCCATGCAGGCTGTACATCAGAATTAACCTTCATTTCACTGAGGTATATTACGATGACAGTCCCCGACACATTTCACCTACACAAAGGGCATTCTCTCCCTCTCCCTTCGTCTCCCTCTTACTCTCACTTTCTCCCCCTGCCTCCTCTGTCGCTGCCCCCGCTGTATAATCATCCTCGGCAGACCAAGATTGTTTGATAGCCGATTAATTTCCATAGGAAATCAAGTGGCCAGCTATTCCTCACTCTTTCTTTACCCCCCTCTTCCAAACATGTACAGACGTTTCTTTTCAACAATGGCGAACAGCGCTTGTGCTGGTGACTTTCTGTCAATTAGATGTTTTATTTAATCTCATCTGGGTTTTTTTCCTCCAACAAATTGCATTCCCCACCCCACCCCGAACCTCCCGTTTCTGATATCTCCGGCGTGGTTAATTTATTTTGGACGATGCCGACGTAACAAAAGTGCTGTAAATTAATCAGGGGACATCAAGCGAAAGGGGGTCCTTCGCCCCGCTCTCCGCGCTTCTAATTTCTATGCAAACCATTAAGTGTCAGATATAGATTCCACCATTTGCTATGGTCGCAGTCAAAAGATTTCATTAGGGACCTGACGTCACATTTTGAAGGCAGCGCCGGATCATTTCTGTCCTATTTTCTCCCTCATGAGCTCTTTGTTCTTCTCCCCTCTGTAGGATCCTGCCACTAAAAAGGCCCCTATGCAAATGACAATAATAGATTTCGCTAAGCACCGCTGCAACGGCGTGATGGCCTATTTAGAGAGAAACCAAAGAAACATTCAATTTGTGGCATTAACCGGGGCGCATGCAAAGGTTGCCAAAAAAGTGATTAAGAAATTACAGAATTGCTCCTCTCTGCTTGAAGTTCTTTCTTTCATTTTTCTTCCTTTCGCGTTGACATGGCATCTGTAATGAGGAGGGCTGGTAATTAGAATATTCTGGAGAGGTGAGCCCCGCTGGAGCTGGCAGCCAGAAGACTGATCTCTCTCTCTCTCTCTGTCTTTTTCTCTCGGTCTTTTTTTTTTTTGTATTATTTCTTTCCTCTGTCATAAGGGCTTGGACGCAGAACAGACAGAAAAACAGCTGTCTGATGACCTGCTCTCTACGGATGTCTCTCACTCTTTGTGTAAGTGTGTAAGAGTGTGTGTGTGTGTGTGTGTGTCTCAGATGAGCTGTTCAGGGCTCCTCTGCCCACAAATAAATATAATCAATCTCCCA
>JAOWBL010000016.1:1787964-1832071 GCA_028564865.1 Zenarchopterus dispar
TGATTGTATGAAAACACATTTCTGCCAAGTTCAGTATGTTTGGGAATAATTACCACACTTTCAGATGAAGTGAGATCATTGTGTCCACCATCTTTCTTCTAAATATTGTCAAGTTGAAGTGTTGTTTTTCGTGAGCTCAGAGGCCTTGGCAGAGCACAGATCCCGTGTTTTTCGAGCCTCAGTTATTGCTTCAGGTTGTTTCTGGGGTGCGAGCAAACGACGAAAACATTTTACGGATATGCAAAACAACTCTCACGTCTGTCTGTCCCTTTCCAGAAACTGGCTGAGAAAAAACAAAACAAAAAAGTGATTGTGTAATCACGAGTTTCTTTGGAAGATGAAAAGCAGTTGGATCGGTGTTGTAAGCCGTCCCGGCGTGAGCGCCTTCTGAAGCAAAGAGACGGCGCTGAAAGATCATCAACAGGCGCTGACAAAGTGCTGCAATTAAGATGAATTGGGATCTGACAAAATGTTTGTCTGAGGTGTAAACACACAAGTCAACAGGACTGAAGATGTAATGAGCAAACAGCAGAAATAGATCACAGCATTTAACAGCTTGTCATAATCAAACAAGATCTATAAAAAAAGAAAAAAAATATCAACAAGAGATTAGACTGTTATGAAGGGAAATTGGACAACCAAGTTGATAAGGGGAAAAAATAATTCTTGTAATTTTGTGGTAGAGAAAACTAGTCATTATGAAGTCCAAATATATCCTCTAAATGACAAAGAAATATTAACATTATTTATGGTGTATATTGGTGTTAAAACCTGAATAAAGATACTTCATAATGAAATAAATAAAACCTTAATTATTTATTGATTGATCATTAAAAAAATTGAGATGAAAAAAAAAAATTGAGATGTTCAAATCAATAAGTGATGCTGCACAGTTAAATGCCACCTTTAATGTAAGAAAATATTTTCTATTTTAAAATGTCATCTCCAGTCATATTGTTTGCTTTTTACCAGACTTAGGACACATATACAACACTGTGCAAAAGTCCTAGGCAGCCCTGTAGTGTTATGCAAGTTTTATGGCATCAATATTAATTTCCCAGTCTCTAAGATACGAATACAGGAACTTGGCCTAACAGAAATAAACCATGATGGAATCCAAATCCTCATATTATTGTTAAAATTTCAATCCATCCATGCATCCATCAACTTTGGCTTATCCAGGTGAGGGCAGAAGGGACAGCAGAGAGGCCAAGACCTCCCATTTCAGGCCAGATCCTCCAACTCTTCTGGAAGGACACCTGGCCAGCTGGGATAGTTGGTCATGCCTGAAGCACCTGCTGGCTCCTCTTGATGTGGACAACATCTTATTCTTTCAGTTACTACCAACAGTTTGTTTCCATAGGTGAACATAGAAACATTGAAAACAGGTTAACAGAGAGGATTGCCTTCCAACTTAGTTCTCTCTTCTTCACAAGTCCACACTACTACTGATGCAACACCAATCTGTCCAAGATACTTCAACCCTCTACTCAAGGCAGTACCTCACTCCCAACCACTAGAGGTGGCCCCTTTTCCAACTGTCAATCATAGTCTCAGATTTGGAGGTGTCGCTTCTCATCCCCAGCTCCTAACACTCACCTGCAAACTCGTCCAGTAAGAACTGGAGATCTGTGCTCAATCACGCCAACAGGACTACACCATCTGCAAAAAGGAGAACTGGACTTCCTTCTTTTCTTGGCTGCACCATGCTCTTGTTGTCCATGATAGATATGAACATAAGTTTAAATTTATTTGAAGTAATATTTGATAACTTTTAGTTGGTGTGTCCTAGCTCTTCTGTGTCAAATATCTCCAAATATCCTCCAAAGTCATTTAAGACTCCTGTATTGGTCGTTTCCTCTGTTAAATGCTAATTGTTCACAACTCTATGTCATATATCGACAACAATCAAACTAAAGCTACAGTGAACATTGTGGCAGTGGTGACAAGTAACTCCAGAAAGTAGCAAGTGAATAGAAAATGAGAAAATAAGAATGTGATCAAGCAAGAGACTGAACAAGAGTAAATATTGGATGGTATAAAAGCTACTAAACCTCCACTACTATATGGAGACATTCATACCTCAAACTGTAAAAGGTCCCTTGCTCTGCTTTAACAAAGATTTGGAAAAAATGAACATAGATGGTCATTTTGAGAAAATAAGAGACTGAGCCTAGAATTTCCCACATATACCACAGGCAGATAAATTATCAGTCAATAAAGAAGGTAAATGATGTAATTTTTTTGGTTGAATAAATAATATAACCCAACAAATATTCATCCTTCAGTTATCTTCTATACCTACTTGATCGAAAACAGAGTCATAGAGTCTTTTTGGAGCCCATCCCAGCTCATTACAGGCAAAACGAATGGTTAAACCCTGTATAGGTGACCAGTCCATTGCAGGGGCACATATAGACAAATAATCACACTCTTGTCTATGTGCAATTTAGAATCATAAGTCAACCTAAATTACATGTTTTTGGACTGCAGGAGGAAGCCGTAGGACCCAGAGAAAACCTATGCAAGAACAAGGAGAACATGCAAACTTCTCACACAGAGTTGAACCAGGAACTTTCTTGCTGTAAGGCGACAATGCGAGCCATTAAAACACTGTGCTGCCCCGGTAAATTAATTTACTTACTTGCTGATGGGCAGAACCTTTAAAATAGTTTCTTTCTCACTTGTTACATCTTCTGCTGTGGCTTACCGGCGGGACATGAGCATGGCTCCGTGTCTGTCTGACTGGGAAAGCACGTTAACAGCAAACACTGGAGGGTAACATGCTTGCCTGGTTATTTTTGCTGGTGGCAGTGAAAGACAATGCAGGTGCTATCATGTTAAAACAAGGATTCAGAGATGAGGAACAATGATGGCAGGTTTAACATACTCAGTCTTACATTATATTTAATAGATCGAGCTGTATTAAAATAATGTGAGGAGGTGGCTAGCAGCTCAAAGACAAAAACCAATACCATGCATGTTGATGTTCCCATTCAGCAGGCATTTGAAAGTTGTAAAACAGTTTTGAAAAACAAGATTTCGACTGACAACAAAAGTGCTAATGCTATAAATGACAAAGTCATGGAATTTATCGCATTAAGTTACGGTTAAATAAATATTGTTTTAAGATTACACTTGTTTTTTGCATTTGCTGCCTTTATTATAACTATACAAACACCTATAGTTGTGTTTCCATTCCACTTTTTCCACAAAACAAGAGTGAAACTGCTGCAGGGGGTTAGTGTTTCCATTACCCGGCATTTTTCTTATGATGACCGTAATTCTCCTCGTTCTCTCTCCAAATTTTGTCCTACAAGACTTCTCTTCAAAACAAAGAAAATGAATATTTCGACTTTGAAGAAGAGGGACCAAAACCTCTTTAGTTTCTGAAAAATCATTGCAATTACCACTACTGCCATTGGGAAAATAATCAACAGAAGATGAAGGTAGTGAATGATCATTCAAACGATTATTCAAAGGCAAAGCCCTTATGTAGTGCATGATTAAGAAGCATTATAGCACAACTACATCGTATTAATGAGTCCAAAAACAGCTGGAAACTAAATTTTGATGACTTTAGATTTAGACAGCCAGAGACTTGGAAATGCACATGAACTGTCTCCATTACACTTTGATAAATTGGATTATCAACATGTCTGAAAAACTACCTTGTGAAAGCCTATTGTGATATTTGGCATTTTTTTTCAAGTTAGAGGCATTTCCATTACAGGTTTTTCTTTGCTATATTTAATATTTGTGCAAATCCAGAGGTAATGGAAACATGACTTTTGTCATCCTCAGACACTAAAACTTGAATGTATTTCTTTAATGTCTATAAGATCCTTGAATATGACTTTTGTGTTCTTGTTGAATGTGCAAAGTGTTTGGATTATGAGTGTCTTTTCCTGTTGTTTGTGTGTTTTACACACACACACACACAGAGAGAGACATATATATGTGTGTATATATATATATATATATATACATACATATATGTATATACACACACATATATATATATATGTGTGTGTGTGGACGGTGTGTGTGTATAGACACACACACTTTGTATCTAATTAAAATGATAACTGCATTCTCATTTTTCAAACTCTCATATCCTGAGGGCCAATTGGGATGAGTGCTCCCCCCCTCCTCCCATGCAGCTGCAACTTCTCCCTCTCCATCAGTCCGTCTCCTCTCTCCGTCTTTCCCTCACTCCACTGTGGCTCAGTGAACTGCTCCTACAGCAATATCCCATCATTACCATCTCCCCAGCTGAGCTTCAGTGCGCCATTATCATGCGGCATTATTAATCTTCTTGTCTTATCAACTTGCAAATCGCAAACCATTGCGCCTCATGGCGCAGTTTGGGGTGCGCCGTTATTCATTTTGTAGGTCTACCTAGCCTGCGAGTTTTTCTAATCACCTGACGATCGTCACCCTCCCACTGTTGCCCTGCCCTTCTCCTGGACCCGGCGCTCTTGAAGCACCGGAAGAGATCTAAGTGTTTTGGTCCTTCTCACTCTCTCTTCCATTCGCCTATGAAAAAACCACCCTTTACTTACACTCTCTCTTTCCTTCATATACACTTAATCTTTCACATAACCTGAAAATCAACAAAACTACACTTTTACTAGAAGGAATCAGCATGTAGGAGGATTATTTTTAATAATGGGCCCACGTTAACATCAGTGCATCCAGAGGTCACCCCATCTCCCCGACACATGGATCCACAACGTTCCTGTCATCTCTCCTTTTTCCCGCGCTCTCTGCTGATATTAGTATTCAAGAGCTGAGCGGGAAGGCAAAGTTTCTTTAAAGAAACACCCATTGACCCCTGATTCCTGCTCTCACTTGAGCTTGCTTTTCTCTCAGGCTAAAATATTCACCCCTGGAAATGTGGTGCGTTTGTGGCTACACGTGGAAAAAAAAAAAAAAAAGGAACGTATATCAGAGATCTGCAAGGGATACATTTTCTTCATTTGTGTGTGTGTGTGTGTGTGTTCATATCCAAATTAGCATTTCCTTTGAAAATTTTGCATGATAAATCACCATTTTCTCCCCATAGCTCATTAAGCCATATACAACAGGTACTTGGCATGAAATATTTAGAAGAAGACAAAGTGTTTCATGTGCTCCTTTGGACCCAGCTATTACCCAAGCCATTCACACAGCATCCACTGAAAACAGCTCACCCTTTTGATCTTCATTAATATCTTTGGTTAAATATTTCAAATACACTTTCATATGCTTGATTTACATCTTTCAGAATTATTCACTCAAACAGAGATTAGCTCTGAATGTTCAAGTGCTAATGATGAAATTGCGATCACCCTCCTCTCACGATGAGGCCAGTAGCATTCAGGAAAGAGGGGTAATTTTCTATTTGATCAGTAATAGATGGCAATGCATACTGGACAGTCCATGAAACTTCATGTATCAACTTCCCGCACGCATTCAAATATGTGCTTATAAGCCCTGGGTATTAATATTCCTGACGGCTGTATTTTCGAGAACATTTCAGAGCGATGCGTGCTCGACATTGTAATTTCCAAGCTTATCTAATCAATTCTGCAAGCTCCATCGGCCTCATATCAGGTCCTGTGAAAGAAATCAGCTCGGTAGCACCTTCAGAACACTTATAAATAATGAAAAACATCTTTTAAAACGAAAGAAGCGCTTAAGGAAAAAAAAATGTTGATTAGAAAAGTGCCTTTTATCCAGGACTTCAAATCTTTCACATTCTAAGGATGCGGAGGACTCCAGGCAAACTGCGACGAATAAAGTATCTCCATCTGGCCAAGAAAAAAAAAAGGAATATTCATTTTTTTTTCAATAAAAAATGCTGACAGCACAGAATGAGCCAGGTGGTATTTGGATATGAGCAGTGAAGATGAGAGCTCATAAGCTCGCTTTCATCTTGCGCATGGAAATGTCCTTGAAAAACTTTTCTGAACTCTTGGCTGGAGAGCACCGTGTTGCACGTCTTAAAGAGTCCTTTATCCTTCGATGTTTGTCGAGTTTAACTCGTCAAAACTGAGCCAGAGTCATGTGGTTGTCCTTTACTAGCTCCATATGATGCCTCTGAGAGAAACTTTGACACAGGGGGAAGAAAAATTAAGGAAACGGCGGAAAAAAGAGAAAACTTTTACATGGTTAATGTATTGTGTCCTATTTTGTCGTGCTGGTGCTGTGCACGGGTAGGTGGATGGTAGGCAGGTGAGAAAATAAAGACTTTTTATGGCTATCTATAAATTAGGAATGGTGGGTTGATGAGCAGTGAAGGAGAGTCGTGTCTTCTCTCAGAGACAGAGGGGAGAGAAAGTGACTGTGCTGCTTTACCAGCAGGATGATGCATTGCACACGTCCACATACCCACAATGATACACTGAGTTCTTGATGACAGTTATCCTTTTAGTCTACTATAGAAAAGACTGCTGGGCAACACACACACACAGACACACACACTCAGAGCTGGCAGGCACCAAGGCCCTCGCGCACCTCCTCCGGTGAGGATTTGCATTCTGCTCCTGGCAGGTCGACCGACAAATTGCCCAGGCAGCCGCAGGAGACGGAGGCTCTGGCTGAGGGGAGAGCCGCTGCAGAGAAAAGTGTCTCATTCGTCTGATACTCTCTGCGGAGCTACTCCAGTAACGCACCTCACTTCCAGAGGCACAGCTGATAGAGGCAGGCAGGCAAGGATTGCCTTTTTGGAGACCGGAAGGCCTAGCGGCCATCGCCGGACCTTTCCTCCCTGGGGCCAGGAGTGGCTCGGAGGCCGGTGTCCCCCCGAAGCTCGCCCTAGGCCAACAGCCCTGGGGCTATCGTTCTGAAATCAGCCCCCGTTTTCTCAATCAAAGATACCAACTGGGGGGAACTGGCCCAAAGTGGTGCTTAGCGGCTTGAATAATTCACCACCCAGTGTGTCGTCACTCGGAAGGAAGATCCAGAGAAATTAAAAGGAAAAAAGAAACTTGGAACCTAACGCTGCTCTCGTCCTGACGAAGCTAGTTTTTTTTTGCCTACATTTAAACCAAATTTCAATCTTTAATAGACTGATCAAATTAATTACAAAGAAACGGGTTTAGAGATGAGCAAATAGCAATGACTCCAACTGAAGGATCAAAGTGAAGTCTTCCTGGATTCTCCGATTTTCCCGTGATTAATGATTGAGGGCAGTTCTGCAGCTTTGATGGCGCTCTCAAGTTAAATAAGGATGATGCAAAAAGACTTGTGTTGAAACAAGTCGTAATAGAGTTAACTAAGATTTTTTGCAGTAATGCACTTTGTAACTACTTTCATCTAAGCATGAACTTAGCATGCACAGACCTCAGTACAGACGTGAAACTCAAAATAATTTACTGAGATGCTGCACTGACACAAAATCAGTGTAGTTCCTCACAGCAACTGACTATTGGAAACACTTCATTTAAAACACTAAATTCAGTTCTTTGACAGTCAGAGTGTGCAAATATAGCTGTTTGGAAACCTTTATGTCAATAGATATGTCTAATCTTCTGTTATCAACATACTTCCAGCATTGTTCCAAGTGCCGTTCAGACATAAAAAAAAACAGTTACTCTCCCATGGTGCACCAAGGTTTCTGTTCACCCACTCTAAAGTGCATTTCCACACACTAAATCCAAGGGGTTTTAATCTGTATATCAGTCAGAAAAGGAGAAGTGAGGTGCTAACGTGATCCAAAAGAGTTTTTCAATTTAAACTATTAATTTTAATTTAATTTTAAGATATGACTTTTTTTGTTAATTTTTCAGAAACGCAATCAAGCTCTCACGCATCGTCTCCTGAAACTTCAGTTTCTCTTAAGAGAACTGCCTGTCACTTTAAAATGAAGTTGTAGAGGACGTCATGATACCCAAGAAAGTAAAACGAGAGTGACCAAGCAGGAAACAGAAAGAGTTCATCTCAGCGTATCAGAAAAGCGGCTGTGCAGCAAACTGCAGATGACGTCACACTTGACTGATATGTCAAGCATAAATAGCACATTACACACACTCCCAGGAGTTTAGGCTAATGAGGGGGTCTGATTGTTGCCTGTTCACCCTGGTCCGCAATTTTATGATGTACTTTCTGTGTTCCAAGCCAAAATAACTTCTTATGCTTTCTCCTGAGTGCTCATAGGCTGTCATCATTTATCACACCCAGGTGGCCATGACCCAACACACACGCCTGCCAGACTGAGTCAAAGCTAAACTGAAAGTCCACTCTGAGAGAGGTGGTCAAGGGAACAAAACAGTGAGTGGAGAAATAAGAGAGAATACAGAAGAAGGACATGGTTGTTTAAAATAAAGAAAAAAGAAGGGACAAGCAGCCTCCAACGTGTCAATGTTTCCTCACACAAGTGCCAGCCTGTGAAGCACATCACAGAGATTTAATGGATGCAAGTGTGTTTGTGTTCAGTAGGTACAGTATGTTCTCAGCCTCCACCATGTGTTTGTTGCCATTTTGCCCTCTCTCCCGTTCCTTAATGAGGCTGGACGCGTGGCTGCATCAGCACCTGCCGTGGGTGGCCACAGGGTTAATCCCACCTGGCTTTCTCTCTGTTTTGTCCTCCATCTCTCTCTACCTTTCTCTCTCTTTTTCTGCTGTGCCTCTGGGCTGCTGACGGCAGCAGGCGCCGCGCGAGAGGCCGACGAGGAAGGAGGGGAGGTGACAGGAGGCGCCGATATCCCGGGGTTGCCCCCCTCCCGGCACAGCAGAATGAGTTGTACTAGACGCTGCTGGGCGCCTGACAACCGGACGCCTTCATAA
The DNA here is from genome assembly GCA_028564865.1 of Zenarchopterus dispar. Taxonomy (NCBI): domain Eukaryota; kingdom Metazoa; phylum Chordata; class Actinopteri; order Beloniformes; family Zenarchopteridae; genus Zenarchopterus; species Zenarchopterus dispar. The sequence goes on from JAOWBL010000016.1 coordinate 1,796,737, forward strand.
ATTACAAAATGAAGATTGATCGCGCACATCTCTCACGGTTTTCTTTTTTTTCGTTTCATGCCAGCTTACGTGCGGTGAGGTGAGGAAGATGAGCCGGGACCCAAACAAGAAGACAGTGACACATGAAGAAATCAGCAAACACGCAAACTGACAAAACGACTCTCAACTGCTCTTGGTTGTTGTCAGGCTTGGGGTGAAAGTGATCTGGCTGCTTCATGCTCTACCAGTTAGATAAAACAGTCAGTCAAGTGGATAGTCACCTGGTCAGTCACTCGAACTGATGATGCAGACTCCATTACAGGTCCTGTCAGCAGGGCCAAAGGATGCTGTATTATTTATGGAGGGGTAACACATCCAAGAAAACTGCAACAAATGTGTGTGTGTGCCTTCAAATCCAGGAAGGTGTGTGCCAAATGCCTCTGGCGCCGTCTTGCCAAAGCACACATGCAAACGGCCTCATATACAAACACTTTGTGGCAAATGTTCAAATGTATAGGTCCTGCATGATTGACCTTAATGTCAATGTATGCTTTGCTGAATGTGGAGCCTTCGCGCCCCTCTTACGCTAGTGTGGATTTCACTGGAAGGACCGCAGCTATTCATTTGAGATTGATGCCTCTCCATTTGACGCAGCAAGATCATCCACGTCAATGCGCTCCGCCCATCAGCGTCCTGCACCGTCCGACAGTAAAACCACACGCATCAGCAGAACATCTGTAACACATGCTCTCAAAGTTAATCGACTTGCAAAATCACAACGAGAACATTGTCTTATTCTTTCACACACACACATATCCACACACACTTCTTCCTCTATCTCATATACATTTTTTAATTTATTTTTCCCAGGAATGGTAACCTTGCCTTGTAAGTTGCTTGCTCAACAGACCCTGTTATGGTGGCAGCTCCACCGCTTCTGCCTCCACTGAAAGGTCAGCACTGTCGCAGCCAATCTCATTTCAATGAGGGCCTGCCCCGTTATGATCGGGGCCATTATCCTAAGCTCATTCACAAATTGGCACAGTAAGGGATGATGGGACGTGAGCCATGAGGTGCTTGATGGGTGAATGCCTGATAGAGGGTAGTGAAAGGAAATGAGAAAATAGCGATGCAGCATATATGTACAACAAGCTAACTTCGATGCGAGATGTCTGACGCTGCCCATTTCCCGTCTCCTCGTCATGGACCATACGGGTAAATTGGTAGCAGTCCAACGAGAAAGATAAAAACGAGAAGCGCGTACCCTCCTAAACTCCCCCCTTAAAGGAGCCTTTTACACGTGTAGACACACTAGGATGACTTGAGGGCCTGTCAGAAAGCTGAGAAAAAGAGCCGGGGAGAGCAGGAACAGAGGAAAGAAAAGTCAAATAAATCTGAATGATATTCTCCCCCTTCGGTTGGCCGAAATGCCAGATGCAATGTAAATCACGATGCGCCGACTGTCCATCCCGGCCGAGCTGACATTACCCCCACCAGCTGTCTCCGCTTTACGACTTGGCCAATCATCTCATCAAGAGGCACGGGGCGCAGAGATTGATGTTTATTCAGAGCTGGTCGACATATTTCAGTTACACAACCAGCAAAAGGAGACACTTAAACATTTGGCCGGCCCCGCTAAATGAACCCCAGACGATTTAATGTCCCGTACTGAGGACACAAGAAGATGAAAAAGGGTCCATGCAAATTCATTCATCTCTCTTCCCATCTCTAGCAGTGACCAGGAAAGTTTAGAGAGGGTCAAGTTCATGGGTCGTAATGGTTTTAACATCTCTTAATATTCTTTTGAAATATTAATATTGTGCACGTTTGATTTCCACACAGTTGCTCTAATGTGCCATAAAGGGTACTCATTCAGACCTTACAGGCTGTGCGTGGGGTCGGACTCCTGAGGTGTGCAGCAATGTCACTTATGAAAATCTAACCAGTTCTGCTACTGGCAGAAATTCAATCCTGGCTAAACCTCTGTGTACATGCAACTGCGTTCGTTGTTTCTTATTAGAGCTTTCTACCCCCGTCGTAATGAGCTTTATTACTTGAACGATTAAACTGAAGTCAGAGGTCACGTTCAAATGTGCAAAACAGGAAGGACAAGGAAGCTCAATGGCACAAAAAAAAAAAAAAACCCAAAAAACCCCAATTCCCTTGGATTTCTTCCCAAGCAGCCTGCATAGCAACAGAGCAAGTACTGTAGTGTGGCCTGGTTTTGACCCGTACTGACTTCACCCAACCATGAAGACTATGAAACCTCATTTATATTTCCACAGGTGAAGAGTTAAAAATGTTCCTAAAGCTTGGGCCTGCGTCTGTAATGAATTACCGGGTGCTGCCACATTCCCAAAACATCTTCCACTGCCCCAAACACAATCAAACCTTTGAGTAAAGCGGTGAAAAGATGTGAAACGAAGAAGAAAAAAAAACATATATAAATAAATAAAGCCCACAAAAAAAGCCCAGAGTCTCTCTGTGCGCAATATAGAGATAACGGCGACTTTAAATAATTCTGGAGAGCGGCTGGTCAATAAATTTCCGAGCAGAGGTTAATTTAGTGAGGGGAAACCTCGCCGCAATTACCTTGCTCGATGCCTCCCCTCCGAATGCCCTCAGGGCCCCGTGTGAAATGTCACCCATGAGGAAGGATGGAGGGCTGTTAGGTTTAGCGGGATGGAGACGGATTCTTAGGATGCAGCTGTGGAAAAACACGACAATCAGGACAGGTTAACGCAATTTGTGTTGCAAAAAAAAAAAAAGCACACGGAGCGGAAAGTGGTCTGGAAAGATGTAAATAAAGGGCTTTCCTCACATGGCTTATCTAATGTGGTTTTAATAACAGCAGTGGGAGAAAAAAAACGAATACTGAAATCATAATCACATTAGTAACGCACACAGAACAACCACATTCTGCTGTTTCAAATGGCATTCATTTATTTTGGTACCATGACGAGAGATGTCACGCAGTTAGTGACTTACCCCAGGTTCCTTTTTTCATGTGATTTTATGGATCAGTGACAAAATGACTCCCCACTTCCTTCATCATCCAGCACGCTTGCCTGCCAATACACAGGGCTCCATCTTTATCACACTCGCGGAAGCCGTGGGTCTGACTTGCTGTATCTACTGCTGAGATCTGGGATGTCTGTAATTACTGCTCTATCTTCATCTACTCAAATCAGCCCGATCCAAATCTTTATTTCCCCGAGGAACTGGTCAGGCTCCTAGCTAGCTCTTACCTCCCAGGAAGGCGCAGCCAAAGTCTCAGCTTTTTAATCAGACCTCGACTCATGCTGTTCCGGCAAAGAGGAAAAAGACGGTCAAGCTGTGCCGGCGGCTTTTAGAAGGTGAACGGTTCTAACAAAGTTTTGGCAAAATATAAACACTGACAGTCTGTTAATTGAAACGTTGCACAGTGTGTTAGTCAGCTGGGAGCAATGTTTTTATATATATATAATTGTCTCATGGCGTATAGTTGTCAGACTTTTTCTATCTAGATTTGAGTTTTCAAGTCATTAGTGAGCTACGGAGCTCTGGAATATCACACAACACTAATGGTACCACAAAATTTTTCCAGGACTGAAGTCTAATTTCATTAAGGACCTAAGCTTCATAGAGGAAAAAAATGTTTATAGTAGATACTATATTTTCTGACATGTATGCAAATACGAAGCAATGGAAATAAACATGTTATCTGTGTAACATCTTTTAGTGTCTGTGCGTTAAAAAAATAACATCCAGAACCAAGAGAGGAAGAAGCTCATTTGCACTTCAGAGCTTAACTTAGCGATCACTGCAGGCCTTTGCTTATTTGCTCATCGCTTCCGCACCCTCCTGCATTAAATGGTAACAAACCCAGACGGCGGGTGGTCCAAAGGCCTCGCATTAGAATTTATAAATAGTTTAAACAAGGCGTAAGCAAATTCATTTACACAAACATCATCAATATTTCACAATTCATAAAACTTCCTCGTTTGAGTACGGTTAAATCCTCATCTGGAAATAAATGGGGTTTTAGCCTGACCCGACTGTCTAATTGATTGTGACTGTTTGTGAAAATTGGACTAGCGGGAAGCTCGTCCCCACCCGGAGACGTTCCTTTAAGAGAGAAAACATCTCCACAGAGGCTTTTAATGGTGTATGTACAAATAAAATCAGCCCATTTGATCAGTGTTCGGAGTATTAGGCGTACATTCACTGAATGTGTCAGTCTGAAGTCTTTTCAGTGTCAAAAAAAATTACAAACTGGAAAAAAGATGTGATGCACTGAAAACTGTACTTCTGCTGAAGCTTCACAAAAAAGCGCTTGTGGAGTTAAAACAGAAATTTCAAAGGAAGACCAGGTTGATTTTAGGCACGGGTGTAGACGAAACCAAAGTTTCTTTATTTCATGGAATAATGTAGAAGAAACACACAAAGCCCCTCCCTGATTTATCAAAGTAACAGTCGAACATTTAAATGGCACATGGGGGAGTGGGGGTGGGGGGTACATGCACTTCAGTGAATATGTTCCAAATAAATTAGAAAGGCAGCTTGAGCAAACCCAAAGGTTTCATCAAGCACACAATTTCAAAGAACATAATGTATGAGCAGGACGAGCGAAGCGGTAGGTTAACGCACTGCAAAGCAGGAACTGGCCTGCTGATGTGGGCCGAGTCTGACCGAGGAGAGTGCACGTCTTCCTGGAGGAGCTTTTGAAGTGAACGTTGTAGCCAAGACTTCTGTTACAAATCACTTCCTCACTGCTCAGTGTGAGAATTACCAAAAAACACACATACACACACTCTGGATGCACTTGTCCATGAAGATCCGTTTTAGCCATCGAAATTAGGCGACTCATGTAAGCTGTGGGAACAATGTCATGTGAATACAGGACATGTTTGGATGTTTCCTCATAATGCATCACACACACTTCACATCTGCAGAGTGCAACACTAATCAAAACCAAACGTATTTTTGCAACTAGAAACAATGTCGATCTTTTAACTTAGAATATAGAAATAGAAATGCTCCTTCTGCTCCTTGGGCTGCTTGAAGTGGCAGAAATCACAGAGTGCATCGTAATGCAGTTTTATGTGAAGAGGAATATGGACACCGATATGCTTTCGGCATGCACAAAGAAAGAATAATGTGGTAGGTAAGGTAACATAAATACACTCCAGGTGGTGGTGAACAGCTGCACAGAGCAGGTCCCTGCAGATTTGACTTATAATCTCAGAAGTCTGATACGGTCAGCCTTAGAGTGGCCTGTTTGGGTGGGCCTACTCCAGCTTACAAGCAAACTCCATTTGGAGACTTCTTTGAAACTTTCAAGTTTGTCACATTTTTGCATGTTTCAGATTCATCAGTCAACACAAAATGCACAATGTTTTCTGGGGATGCTTTGTGAATTTGTTTACAATCAAAGAGACTGAGAGAAAGCACAGATATCCAGGACTTTTCCTAACACAACAATGGCAGCCCGAGGTCTTCTTGGAAATGAGCCGTCAAGGTTGGCACACCTCTCCTTTTGGAATTTTCTCTCATTTTTCTTGGCAGAAACTGAGCTGAATCTGGCTGCCTGACCTGGGTCAGTTCACAGCCATTTTCAGTTTTTTCCAAAAGCTCTCTTCAGGGTTCAGGTCCAGCCTCTGTCTGGGTCCCTCCAGGACTTTCGGTTTTTATCAAGATGCCACTTTGTTTTCCTAGAAGAAAAGCTTGGGTGCTGTAAGTTTGAAATGTATTCACATCAGGATTGCTCTTTTTCTTTGTTTCCTCTACTTTCCCCTCTGTACTGAGTCCGATTTACACAAAAACACCACAGGATTTTGCTGCCATGCCCATTGTTTCACAGATCCTCAATGTCTGGCCTCCTCCACATGTGCCGCTGAGAATTGTAGCCCAAAGGTTTAATGTATTTTTAATTGGAACAGACGATTTTTGTTAAACATCAGCTGTGAGTCATTCAGGAGCTTTTTAATAAATTGAAGATTGGGTGGCATGACTCTTTTTTAAGTTTCAGTATTTGAGGGTCAAGTTGCCGACCTCAGATTAAACAAGCCGGGGATTCTTGGTGTAAATGTTTTGTTCATACTTTGTAACTGATCAACAAAAATGTGTCATACAGTATATGATCTCACTAAGTTGTCTTTGAGCCATAATTTGTCAATAAAATATTCAAGAAGTAAGACAGGAAATGATGGGGAATCAGGAGTAAATTATTTGAAAATACACATGAAGAAGAAGCCAGGGCATTATGCTATTTGTGTGATGATTTGTTGCCATATTGCTTCTGTCTTCATTGTTGTCTCTTTGTAGAATGATGCGCAGCGTCTCCTTGCTTTGTGGGTTTCCCTCCCTCACTGTGACCTCACTTGATGCCTTGCTCTCCCATTGGCTGTAGCTCAGACGTGGAGTCCCGATATTTAGCGAGTTGGCTACTTGGGGTGGAGGTAACTTCTGTACCAAAAAGCCTTAATGGTTGTCTGTGCATGCCACATAGGAAACAAGCAAAGACACCAAACATTCCTGCTCATACCAAGTATATCCTCATGTTGTCTCCTACCACTTTATGATAATGCAATAAACTTCACAGAAAAGTATAATTTCCCCTCTCCTGCTCAGCCTTCACGAAAACATCGCCATCTGGCTCCAGCGGGAGGCCGAAGTTGCCTGCACAACTCTCCGCTTCACCATAAAGATAATGGCAAATGTGATTTCAGGGGATGCTATTTTTAAGCAGGAAAGCCAGATCCCTCTCCTTCAGCACATTTTGTCTCCTTTTCTCTCTCAGACTCTGATTATTTCCTGCCCGTCTACCGCTCTTGCCCATCCTGCTCGCTCAACTCAATTAATATTCAGTCAGAGGGACTATGTAAGTACAAAAATCAATTCATCATGCTCCAGAATCAAGTTTGCTCTTCTTTTATGATTTTGTAACAGAGGTCTACATATGCCCTTTAGATTGCTGAGACCCAGTCCTGCATTGTAGTCTGTTTTTTTTGTGTGTGTGTCTGTCTTCAGTCCCAGGGAGGATGTTGTCTTGTCTTTACTCTGTCAGGGCTCTGACATCCCAAATCTGTGTATGTGTTTGTGCAGGCATCCCACGTCAGTCTGTGCACGCTTGTATACAGTAATTCCCAGGGTTGGAGCTCAGTAAGGCCGATGTCTCTGTGTGTTTACAGCTCTGGGGGTTTGTTGCCTCCTGACTACAAGGAAGACTGATGAATAAATAACATCCTACTGTCTCTAGCTCACCCTCTCTGAGGCCTTGAAGTTTGTGTGCGTCAGTGTGTATGTGCGGGTGTCTTATTGTGCGCACACGCACGCTTGTGCTGCAGCAGCATTTGCAAGTTTGTGTGCACGCATCCCCGTTTGTGACCATGTGTTTCTCAGTGTGTGTGTGTTTGTGCCTTCAGCATCTCTCGGTGGACCAGGCTCCCCTTCATCTGGCTGATTCGCGGCCTCCTCTCGGTTGGCAGCGAGTCCTCAGAGGGGGATCGCTCTCTGACGGAGCAAGGGACAAACACACAGATGCAGGGGAAAACATCCGCTTCATCCCATACATCAGTGGGAATATGCAGAAACCGCCGCGTGTGCACGCCAGTACGTGCGTATGTGCCAGAATATAAGTTAGTTGAAGATTTAGAGGAAAAAGAGACATCGAGAGGCAAAAGACGCCATTAACCAGCATGTCTGCTCTCTTAGGAGACACAACCACAAGGCTCCAACCTCTTACCAATAAGATGTTTTCATCTAATTACATGCCACAAGAACTCATGCTTATTTACCCTGACTGGACATATCTGCATTTACACATCGTGCTTTTATTGGCTTGATGAAGAGCAATGCGAGTTAATGTGCCAAGCAGCAAATAAAGGCCTCTTTGCAAGTAATCTTTAAGTGATTTCTGCAGTGGCTATAAAAGACTCTCTTGTTAGTACTATGGCAGCTCCGTATTCATTTGTCTCTTGCGGCTGCTTATGAAACGTGAGCGGGAGGGGGAAGCGGTTTTATTTACATGGCATTGTGTTATATCAAGTGGTTGCACTCAATTAGGGAAGCCATCACAATGGCTTTAAGTCTCTAACACAGTGTGCTGAAAGGGACCATGACTTGCTAATAGGGTGTAATTCCTTTTGTATCTGTATCCATGTGCAGCGGTAGGTGGGGGGGAGGAATGGAGGGAGGTGGGGGCAAATCCGTATCATCAGTAAAAACAATGCATCAATTAAGCAATTAGCGAGGAACAAACTGGGCAGCTTTCCAAACCCTCCCAATAAGGCACTGTGCCAAGGGGGCTTGTAATGTTCATTATACCCACATCACAGAGATGGAAAGGGAGAGCGAGTAAAAGAGAGGGAAGCCTGTCTTTTCATTTGTAAAGTCGAGGCATTTGTCTGCCAGCACGCAGACGTTTTGTTCCACCAGATGTGCTTCGTGGCGAGGCCACATGGTCGGTCAAGGCTGGGGAAGAAGGGCGGGCGCGAGTGCCAGCATGCGGGTGCGTCTTGTGTACGGGCTGGCACCGAACGGCCTCTTGGCTGCCATCTGATTAATTAAGACTTGAAAGGGGCCCAGTGGCAGCAGGGTTTTAATTGTGGTAATTGGGGTTAATAAGGTGCCATTACACGCGCTGATCACAAGTATTGTTTCATCCAGACGGGCAAATTGAGCAGGGTTAAACACTGATGGTAGAAGAAAAGGGGAAAGAGGTGGTTTCGGAGGGAGGAAGGAGGGGGGACTTGGCAGCCATTCATGCCACTCGTTTCTGCATGTTAACACGATGTATCCCCTGTCGGATATTGGAAGGATAATATACTGGAAATCACCATTAAATCAGCAACCCCGGAGCTGTTTTTAAATGTAAAGTTCCCGCAATTTAAAGTTTGACACAGTGATTTTACACATGCAAATAAATTCCATTTCAAATTATCATGTTTAATTAAAAAAAATCCTAATTCTACAGCTATGACCTTTATCAGCATTTGCCGGGGCTTCCACGGTGCAGCAATATTACTCCAATCGTGCTATATTGCTCTAAATACAAATGAGAATATCAAAATGAGGATAATAAAGCATGGACTTATTTTGAATAATTTGATGCATTAAAAAAAAAAATCACATGGCCAAGATCATATTGTTCCTCAGCATTCAACATTTAATAAACCAGTTTTCAAAAAACTTTATTAGATCACAGATATAATGTCCTGATGAGGGATTCAAACCACAAACTTTCTTGCTATGAGGCAACAATGCCAACCAACACCAAGTCACCGTTTTGCCACATTATTTATTTAACCAAAACAAAGCCAAAGGGTAAAAACTGTCTGGAAAAAAAAACTATGCAATGCAAGCCCTGATTCAATGGGTTTCAGAAACCATTTTCAGCAGGAATAACCAATAATGTATTTTGATACGACCTTATAACATTATTAAAATTGTTGTGGAGGAATTTTTGGGGCAGTCTTATTTGCAAAGTTCCTTCACTTTATTGAGGTTCCCATGAGGTCATACCACAGCATTTTAGTCAGCTTGAGGTCTGGACTTTGATTCAATGAATGACCAAATTTTTGCCACACTGTTATTTGTGAGATAGCTGGCCTCCCATTTGAGTATCCCGACTCAGTGACTGTGAGATATCCAGGTCCTCAGGCTTCTAAAACAAGCCCAGACCATCAACCTCCACTGCTATGCTCAGCAATTTGTATAATGTTGATCTGAAGTGTTAGGCTTGATGCATTATATTCATACATCTCAACTTTGGCCTCATTGGTCTTGTGATTTGTTCATATGCAATGTTGAAAACTTAAATTGTCTTATAGTGTTCTGTTTTTACAAAGAAATTGTCAAAAAGAGAAGATTACTCTAAACAGTAGTAAACAGGTCTCTGTCTCAATTTTTCTGAAATTAGTTGTTCACTACTTCCTCATTTTATTTTCATTTTTTTACACCATCCTAACTTTTCTGCAACCCGAGTTTTTTTCAGTCACACAGCTGTTGGTGTTTTAAAAGCGTCGACTTCATGCCAAGTTGAACAGCAACATCAACTGTAATCAACAGAAGCAGCTTACACCTGGTCATATAGATATCCAAAAATACAAATAAAAGGGCCAAAAAGCTTCAAATATCTCTTTTCAACAATCCATTTTACCTGAAATTCTCCCACATGTTTATCAGAGAGAACATCAGTTTTACTTAGTAAGTGGAATTGAATCGGTGAATTCAAGAAGGGCCCAAGTCTAGAGACTTTACTTTGGACTTGGGCCCTTCTTGAATTCACCGATTCAATTATATGCAATGGAAGGAAATCGTTATTCTTTGTTCTCAATTTCTTTTTCACATAGGGCTGTCTTAAAGTCACAGTAGGAATCATACAAATGTAGCAGTTTGCAAATGATAAATGCATGTAATATAAACAGAAAAATGTGGAGAAAAGCCATGCTTTTCTTGTGACGTGTGTATCCATCTCCCTTTGATTTAACATGTCAGCAGTCTGTTATGACTGAGGTCTGCTGAAAGTCGGAGGGCAATACTCCCCCCATCAGTCTCTTCAACTAGTTCCTGTAAGGCCTCTTGAAGGCTAAGACTCAAGAACAAACTGTTTAAGGATCTGCAGGTCATTTGTAAAGCAGGTGTCAGGAGGACGATGTCCTTTTGTGACAAATGGCATCCAGTACATCTTGACCCTGCTATATTTAACAGAGGTGCGACACTGTGTTTTATGGTTTTCTGCAACCTGAATTCAGATTTTAACGGTCCTATATCCAATTTTAAATGTCTTATTTCTAATTTTTCTCTCCCGTTTGAAAGTTCGGACATCCGGAATCTCTGTTGGGAAATAATGAAGTGTTTTGCACCCCCAACCCCCTGGCACCTTCTCTGGGAAGTAGTTTTTGTGTCCCACTGATTTAAGCTAACTTGGCAATGCTCTGTGGAGTGTGTCTTCTTCACCTGCTGACAGCAAGCATAAAGAAAGGGAGGTGCGGGGTGTGTGTGTGTATGTGTGTGTGTGTGTGTGTGTGTGGGGGGGTAATGATAAGGACAGAGAAAGAGAGACACATATACACACACACAAAGAAAAGCAAAAAGACGGATCATCCCCGGTGGTGCTGCACTTCTCCATGGTCTACCTTTCTGTCAGCAGAGAGACAGAAGAACGCCAGGCCAATTAATCAAAGTCAGATGTGGCTGGATGCCTGGAGTCACTCATGATCCCTGTTCTGCCCCTCCCCTGCACCCCCCAACCACAACACACACACACACACACACACACACACACACACACACACACACACACACACACTTCATCTCTAATTCTGTCTGGCTCAAAGGTGGAGAGTGTTTCAAGAACATGTGTGCATACGGGCATACTTGTAAAAGCAGAGATGTGCGCACACATCTCAGCAGCTTCTACCCCGCAGCACATATGGACAGCGTCTCCGCTGCATGACATGCAAATATTTTATCATCACACTTCTGGGAACCCCCTCGATGCACGCTGTTCCTCTATTGACCATAAACTGAAGCATTAACCTTCAAATAGCCCTTTAAAGAAGCAAAGATCAGCACAAGGTTCTCACATTTAAGGGTTTTACTCATCTTTGCAGTGTGGTAGACATCTGGTTGTCATACACACACACACACACACTCCTAACCCACCCATCCTTATCACGCAAAAGTGAAGCCATCCCACCATCTAGTCTTCTCAACAGGAGAACCTCATTCCCACATGACCTCAGAATGAGCAGATCATCTCCTTCACTTCTCCCTAAATTTGTCAAAGTGGCACTTTTGCTTAAGAGGGACTTGAAGAAACAGACGGTTTACAGTTCAGGCGTTGTGTGGTCTCTTGACATCTCATCAGACATTTCGCTCACCTCTGCATGTTTTTTTTCTCGACATGTGATTCTCATTCACATGACAACAGAAAGATATGGCATTTTCATATAGAAAAAGAGGGAAAAAAAGTTTTCCTTTTGTGGGTTATGGCACATTTGTGTTGACATATGCTAGACTAATTACAGTTTTCTTTTCTTTAAAATTAAAAACACTTTTATCCTTCTCAGTGCAACAAGAACTGACTCAGTTGTAGTTTTTATAATATTTACCCAAATCTCCCAGTAGATTTAAACTATTGTTGCAGAAACTTCTCTTCTGTTGAGGTCACTCTCTCTCACTAGTCCGCTTCAAGTGGTCATGATTTGATGTGGTTCCTAAGACTGGTTAAAGAGTTTGCCACTTGTGGAGTGAGCAATGTTAACTTGGGGCATATCTTTATTCTGTTAAAAGTCATCAAAGCGAAACTTGTATTGAGCCATCCTTGATACCCTAATTTTCCTGTTCAAGTCCATTTTGCAAGAATTTAATACCATTTTGAATTTTGTTCCCCTTCAGTAAACAAGTTAACCAACACAGAGTTAAAAAAAAAAAAAACAAGAAAAGTTAAGAAATATTTTTTTGCAGCTTTTTGGAGTCTGGGCGATAGAATAAAAAAGAAAAAAAAAACAACTAGAAATTCACATCCTTGAGTAAGCTCCCATAAGCTACAGAAATCTCAAGTGAGTGCGATTTTCACTGTAGTCTAACACTTTTTAACATCTTTCTGTTTTGTAACTGATAGGTCACCTTCACAAAAGAGAAAACAGTGACATGTTCCCTTAAGACATACTGGAACATTATCAGACAGTACCCTAAAGTTTCTGTGTTAATTAGAGACTCAGTAGTCATGGATGAATGTTTTGGAGCTTGTGTTTTCATGTCTCCCTACTCAAGTATAATAATACAGCCAGGTACACGCTGTACGTGATAAAACAGTGTCCTAATAGGCACCAGAAAGGTTAGTGAAAAGAGCAATAGGACAAGACAAATACCATGTAAACCCCACTGTCAGCGATGCTTAGTTACCTTTTCATGCTGTGGGCTGCTTCTAATGCATGCAAGCTTCTTTATGGCATTTTTATAATTTGCTTCCAACTATCAGAGGTCTTACAAAGGCCAAATATCAGAAAAAAGGAGGTTAAAGCTAATATATGTGTAGATTAGCCTTTTATATCAAAAATAAATTAATGCAGTCATATGAAAGGACTTTATGGACGTCATGTGGACATCAATTACAGGGTGTAGAAACTGAAAATGTTTAAGTAACCTGTTTACCTTCATAGTTGGATTTCATTGCAATTATTTTAAGGTAGTTAAACTGGCTTCCACCCTGTTTCTCAGCTCCTTCACGTCATCTTTCTGTCCTCCCCTCTCTCCTCTTCCACTTCGAGGTGAAGCCCTAATCGAGTCTGCAGGGAGCGAGCGTTTTCCACATCTGAAGCAAACAGGCAGCTTTTCCTGCTTCTACACCTCAGAGGGCTTCATCCTGCTCCCTACATGCTCCTCTCCGTTACCACCACCTCCAACGCCTTCCTGTGCGGAAAGCCCTCGATGGACGCCCAATCGTCCGCCCCCATCGAGCTGAGTTAGTCGGCCCGAGTTTTGCTCATCTCCTCTTTGATGTGCGCCAATGTTCAACATGCTGCCCTCTTTTGTCAGGGCACTTCTGAGACAACCGATCGAGACAAAGATAACAGCTGGAGACTACTGGAGAGAAAAACGCATGGGCTGCCACTGGTGAGGATATATGTTCCCTCCACAACGTCTGAATTGGTACAGTCAACTCTTGTCCACGAAGTGGTGAAAAACACACAACTTTTCTTCACTCCTGCAGAACAATGGCAGGCGACTCTGACAGCAACACACTCTAGATGGAGTGGGGCTGCGCTAAACAGACAATGACCTTTAAAAGACAATATGCTAATAAATAGCCGTGGCGAGGGTCTCAGCACTCTACACAAAGGGACCTTGGGAAAGCGGCAGAGTTTTAATCAGGTGCAGCTCTTTTAAAAAGAGCCCATGGCCACATAATTGATCCCAAAAGGTATGTCCCCGCACAGAACCTTGGGATACTGTTCCATTACTATAAAGAACTAATAGCACTCTTTGTTTTGCTTTCCGGGAGGATGGGGAGACTTAAAACTATTGTATGTATTCTCGCGCTACAAAGGCCAAAAATGGTAAGCATTTTAATGATGAAAATGTTTTGATGGCTTACACCCTCTGAATATGGAAAGAGGACGGGTGTGTGTTTTGCCCCTCTAGTGATGAGGCATAAGCAAACAGTCTGGCGAAGATAAAAAGGCTGAAAAAAGTTACTTAATCAGTGTTATTACTGATGGGAGTTAAGTAAGGGGGTTTGGGTGGGGTGCAACTTCGACACCAAAAGTACCCTCCTTGGCTAAATCTGCTGCTGTTGCTTGCTGCAGCCATTTTGCCTGAAGTGGTGAGAATAAGGCTCTATATTAGAACCCCATCAGCATTCCTGCCACTTCTTTAGCACAGTGTGCACAAAATACACGTGCACACACATGCATGGAGTCTTAACTGCATGCAATGGCACTCCACAGGTTACAGAAGGAACCCAGCTCCTGCATTACTCAGAACATGCAAACATAAAAAGCCTCAAGATGGGGAAAGAGCTACCCCCGAAGACAATTCATCTCTCCCTTCCCATATGAGAGCTGCCATTGATCCAGCGATAAAGATTAAATAAAATGAGTGGGGAGCTTGCCAGTGGTTTTAGAGGCTGCCAAGAACGCCGTTCCTGAGTACAGTTAGTCAAAGCTTTTTTATGCCACCGCAGTGTAAACACATGTGAACCCTTGGCAGGGGAAAACACATCTTAGCTAAACTGTGGTTTGCACTGATTACAGACTTGCAGATGCTGCAGATTCTGTCAGAGGAAAACATCACATGAGGAGGGATCTTGTAACTTCCAGTTGTCAGGTGAAACCGCATCGGCCCGCTGCTGGCTTCGGTTATGTTGGCTCTGCTGAAAAGCAAAGCTGGGATCTGTTGTTTTTAGTTTCTCTGCTCAGTTTAAAACTTTTGAGATTAAACTCCAGACTCAGTCGGTTCTTAAATTTGCTGTATTTTTGGTGTGTGTGTATGTGCATTAGTGGAATCAAACAAACTTTTCATGTCTTAGAATTGCGTTGGCGGACTCGTGGGGTTGTGTCCTGTGGTTTTAGATGTCTGCCTTCCACTCAGGGAGTGATCTCTGGAAAACGAATCAGGTAATTGCATTACGCTTCCCAGTGCCGTACGGGGATCATCTTTCCCAGATGGATAAACGCATCCCACGCAGCACAAACATGACCTTAAATTTTGAAATATTACACCGATCAAGAGCATGATACCTCAGTTTATCCGTTGCAATTTCAGCATAAACACTGAGAAAAAGAGCAGCATTAGAGTTCAAAAGTATTCCTCAGTGTTGCTCCGAGACATGGCTCTGAAGCCAGCAGTGGGAGACAAACTCCAAACATTGTGGATTTGGAATAACAGCTGAATCAAATTGAATTAGATTCCCGAAGACGCAGGTACGCTCTCAGACTAATTCATCCAACTTGAATAAGTGATGTAAAGCTTAATGAGTATCACCTAGCAAACATTTCGCACCAGGTCGACGACTAAATGTTTCCCTAATTGTCAAAGGATTAATGCACAATACACGCTCGCGCACAATTTTCAAATTACTAATGCCTCCTTTAATTGTCAGATTGAAAATCCAAGGACAGAGTCCTTCTACGATGCTTCCATCACACCAACATAGCGCCTTGCCTCCAAACCATCCCATAAAATCCCATCGCTGCTCTTAATTGTTCAATATGAAGCCAAAGCATCAGAGGTAATTCAAATGTCTTTCTCCGATGAATATGTGCAATTGTCCTCTTTCCCTATTCTAATTTAATGCCATCTGGGGAAGGTGATTGGCTCTGTTTTGCCACCGCTGCCAACCGGGGTCAGCCTTACCATCAAGCGCCGTAATTGAGTAGTTAGTGGCAATTTTCTCCCCTAATTTCCATCTGCGAAATCCGGGGCCGGCATGGCAAATAGCACATTACACAGGCACGATTGTGGCAAAGTGTAATAACATCGTTTCCACAGTTTGAAAACTTCCCCCGAACAAATGAGAATCACCGCCGCACATGTCATCCGAACAAACTCCTCTCCTTCCTCCCGCGGTCGATCTCGCACACACAAACACGCAAGGGGAAACACACAGCGGGGCCGAGACGCCGCGCGGGATGAAGAATGTTGTGACGTCCCATTAACATATAGATAATTAGCTGCTCCGACCCGAGGCCCTGCCTTCAACGCCCTAATCCCCTGACAAAGCCTTTGAGTGGCTCTATCAGAAAACACCACGTTGACACAGCTCTTAGGAGGCCATCTTGTTTGGCTTATTCGCCATGACATGCTTCTAACGGGGCACGATGAAGGAGGCGATGATTTATGAGGGCGTAATCCATAACCAATGCCTTTTCTTGTGTATTTTTCGCCGAGAAAAGCTGGGGTGGAGTTGTAAACTAATGGACCAGCAGGTTTCAACACTTTTGGCTGAGAGATTTATGGCGATCGTAAAGCCACGTCAGGGACAAAGAAGAGCGGAAATGGGAGCCGTGCAACTCATGCCGCGGTTATCACACAAGATTTTACACAACCCCAAACACGGAGGCACATACAAGCGCACACAAAGGAGGGTATATTACCATTTTATCATGGGGACATGCATGCTTTATTCAAATTCTAATGGTCTCACTTCACAAACGGAATGAAATTAAGAAATTATTATTTGGAGCAATACATTAAGAGGTGAGGACTTGAGACATTGCGTTCTCAGCAACATAAATTCAATTTTATAACAGCAGAAGGAAGGACTCCACTTCTCCCTCATGCCTTTGCTCTCTTTTTTTTAAAATATTTTGTAATTACTGCGATGCACTACATCAAAAGCGGAGTAATAATAGTTGTAATTTAATCTATTCACACAAGTCATTTTCATAAACTCCTGCCTCTCCCTGCTTAATGTGCATTTCATTCATTATTGATGATGCCCTGATGATGTGGTAATGACAACGGCATTGTTTTTTTTTTTCTTTTCCCTTTTCCTCCCACATTTTTTTCCACTTTCCTTAAATGTAAACCTTGTGATTCAGGGTTTTCATTACAGGCAGCACACCAGGCGTCTGGATTATCAAGGGCAAACAAAAGATAATTAACACGAAAAGGGATGCAGAGCAGTTATATCCACGGAGCACCACCAGCACCACCACCCAGCCTTCCTCAAAATGGTTCTTAAAGCACGTGGTGTCACTCCCCTTCAGTCAAACATCATCATTAGCGAGTGCTGTGTTTTCACCTTTCAATCTATGTCTCGATCTCCTCCCTTCTCAGCACTTCTATTCTTACTTGAAGAAGACCGAGGTTGGACAGGAGCCGACTTCGGACCAGACTTGTGTAAAATCAGGAACTTGGGCCAAGATTGAAAACGAAGTGCACCGATGTCGTTGCGCTGTGTTGAATAAATGACAACTGCAAAGTGGACTCATTACATTTACATCTTCTAGATTAAGAGCTTTGGGTTTCTAGGTGATGATCAGAACTAAACAAGACAAAAGAAAGGAAGAAAACCTGCACAATAAAAGAAAACTTGTGGGCCTTATTGCATGTTGGTATTCTCTCTTCCCTCTCAGTGACATCAAAAACTGAAAAACAGTCATTTAATCGGCATCAGTCAATCAGAGTCATCGTTGTTGTCCCGTCCATCGATTTCAGAAGTGGTCTCGCCACATAACCGAAGACCCATGGTAGTCTGTGACTGACTACTTCCACTGAAAGCCAGGGATTTTTATTAAGGAGTAGGGACAGCATTCATTTTTTAAAACCTCCTCAATAAAATATCATACGGTCGCTCCACATTCCTCAGAATTATAATGACATGAATATTTAAATTTAAATGCATTCCGAGCACGCCGGTTTTCTCTTCTTGACTACAGCATCAGATCTCATTTTCTACTTAAGCTCCTCCATCATGTTTATGCATATCCACATGCATGATACATATCTCTCTCTCTTTTTTTTTTTTTTTTTTTAAAGCTTCTTAATGCAGGCCTGATAATTTTGCTTGACTTTAATGGGGAATGACTCCTCATTGGCAAGCTTTTCTCTTTAAGACAAAAATAAAAAATATGATCAAATGCTCCTTTCATGTGGAACAGAGGCTGTTTTTGAAACTTCCTGCTCCCTCTTTCTCTCTGTTGCCTCGGCTGCGAGTAAATAGATCAAAAAAACGAGGCGCAACTTTATATTCTAGTTTTGAAGCATTCTGTAATTGGACACATTTAATTGATATCCCTCAAGCCCATAATTATAATGCGCAAAAAGCGAAAAGGAAACACATTCCTCTACCACAGTCATGCCATTTCACCTCTTTTATTTTTTTTAATGAATAAAAACTTAATGAAAAATAAGTCAGGAATGAAAGAGAGGTAAAGTTGGTGAGGCATTTTAGCAAAAGAATCTCAAGTTTTGACTGATAATTTTGCTGTGTATCATTATGTTGGATAATGGCGTCCTTGTGACGCTGGAGTGGACCCTTGTGAGTTTCACTCTTGGGGAGCTCGTACTCTGATCGCTCCTTCTTCCGTCACAAGGAGCTATCATTTCATTTCACAATGGAGAACAAATGGAGCACAGATAAGACTCAGTGCGTGTTTTACTGACACACGGTAGATGACTCTGTTGGACTCTGAAAGGTGGTTAATTAAAAACAGACATTTGTTACACTTTTTTTCACATGTTTGCACAATTTCCTGAGGTCTTAATGTATGTATGGGGCGTGCTTTGGTCTCCACCTGACTCCACCCCTCTCTTCCATAAGGTACACCTGTTTACAGATTGGCAGTATAGCTTTGTGCAAACATGCAAATGTATTATGGACACATTGAAGCATATTATTGCTCTGAGAGAGACCACACAGTACCAAGACTGAAATCAAGCTCTTAATGTGCATCCAGCTCAAGTTTCAACTTTGGGAAAAAATAAAGACTCATAACTCCTATTTGGGCTATAAAACAGTTAGGAGTACATTGGTTTGCTGTTAACAGTAAAGCTAAAAACAATTGCAGAAGAGTTGTGTTTTCCTTACTGCTGAGATGCAGCAAAGCTTTGAAATATGAGTTGGGTTGATATTAATACAGAGGCGCTGGATTCTAATATGAAATGGGTCTGAGTAAGATGTTTTCAGACTTAGACAACAACAAACAAAAGTAAAAAGGTTTTGGGGAATTTTTTTCAGTTGGTGGTCACTCCAGACTCTCAAAATCAGTTTTGTGCATTTTTTCATAATATTTTCCTTTTACAAATACACTACTGCCAATTTTGTGTGCTAAATCACTCTATGTCTCATTGTACACTGTGTATAATGATAATAAAAGCTTTTCATTTCATTAAAAAAAAAAAATTGCATCCATTTTTTTTTTTATACCCTCGTAGGTCACGGATGTCAGCTGTGAGGTGCCCCAGTATACTCATGATGCAAGGTTCACCCTAGACATGTCAGACCATTACACAGCTACACAGAGACAAACCGTTCAATAAATATGCAAACATGCATAAGGTTTACCATACCGTACCATACTCACACTCACTCTAGTGTTTAATATGTGCAGATCGTGCACTTGACCACTAAGCAAAAGCTTTAGAGCGATTTTCAAAGACTGAGTTTTTCTTTCCACAGTCGCCTTGTGTATCCTCAGGAGGGGGAACTGTGTCAAAGAAAAGTCAGTTTTCATACCTAATTTTTTTCCCCTTTGATTGGCTTTGTATTAATTGCAGTTATTTAGAATGAGTTGTATTGTGCTCTACATTTGCTTTGAGATGACATTTATCAAGGTGTAGTGCTATACTAATAAGGCCAATTTGAACTAAACTGAACAAACATGACTAAAGTTTTAAGTTGAAGACTAAAGATTTTGCAGAGATTAGGGATACTGCGGGGACACTATTTACACATCTGTGGAGATACCCTCTTGAATCTCCATTAGATGTTGACTGTAATTACATCATGGAACAACATAGTTGAGATTTAAAGCATGTGATAGTATTAAATATGTTTGATTGTGTTGATTTTGTCCAGTTGCCACTTTATACCTAATAACGAGATCACCATAGTGTGCCCAAACTGAAGCAAAATTCTTCATTAGGTTTTTCCAATGATTGAAAATTATTGGTGACCTTGAGGTGGCTTTTAAAGTCATTAAGGGTAAGATCAGCATAAGAATCCCCCACTGATCCATCACTGTGGAAGGAAGCTCAAGAATCTGGATGCAAACCCAAGCCAGAACACGTAAACCCACAGAGAAAGACCCCAACCGGGATACCAAGAAGAACCAGCTTCAGGATGTGACATCAAATTTGACATGAAACAATGACTTTCACACTTTTACATTGTAGTTTTAACTGAAATTGGTTCTTCTGTCTGACAACCTGTTGAGCGAAAGAGTGATTCACTGTTACAGCTGAGGAACTTGACTGAGATGAGGATTAAAAATTACCTATGATTCAGTCTGAGCTGTCACACGTACAGTGTGCCAGTCCCGATGACTCCAAATGTGTCTGGACTTAATTTACCTGTCAACGGTAACCAATCTCTGCCTTTCCCCATTTGGTATACAATGACAAGTAGCCATCATATCATATTGGGGAAAGGATAGCCAGCTCCAAAAAATGCTTTTTAACTGTCACTGTGTCCCGAATAAGAGATACAAATTCTAATCTGGTAAGAATAGGAGAGGAGAGTGACAGAAATAACAATTTTTCTGTTATGCAGGTGCAGCAATCTCAGGCCTTGAAAATGGGAAGCTGAGTGTGATGACAAGAGGCTAAAGAGAGCTGAGGAAGACCAAAGAGACAAGATCAATTTCAATCCTCTTGATCCCATGACCCCACAACCCAGAGTCTCTCAGGGAGTCCCAGCAGAGTGCACCGAGGCTGGACTACTTTGAAGTTGGGTCTGGAAGGCTGATGCTGCACATCAGCTAAGGACTGGAAAACACTGCTGTGCGTGTGTGTGTTTGTGTGTGCCTGTGGAGAGGAATGGGAGGGTTTGAGGTAAATGACAGTTAACATGGTCACATCCACGGATGAAATGGGAGACAGAGGCAGATGGGGGTACTTGGCATTTCCTGCACCAGCTTGTTTGTTGGTGCCTAATGAGCTCTCGGACTCCATTAATGAGAGGACTGAATCCATTATCATCATCATTTCAAAAGAAGTCCCTGGCTCTAAACAGCTCCCCGCATTAGCAGGACTTACCCTTGTTGCACCATTTGATCAGCGGAGACAGCAGGGGTGGTGGCGCACACACATCAGCACACAAAACCAACCTTTTCCTTGTTAACAGTGCACACCCTTTACGGTGCACTGATGTGAACACATGCACGGAAAATAAAGAAAAAGGATCAAATTTACACAACTGCGGCATTCATTTACCATAATTTTATAGAGGAAATTAGGAAGACGATGACAAAAATCTTCTACGCTGTAAAAAAGTATAACTTTGGGATTGTAAACTCAACAAAAAGTGAGTGCAGCTGTGGAAGGTACTGACGTCAGTTTTGGGCTTTTCTAATTTTTAAAATCATCTACAAATTTGGGAGCTAGAGTTTTCAAACCATTATCGCACAGTTGTCATGCTGACGATGTGCCAGGCTTTTTTTGTCACAACTTTTTGCACCACATTTGCATTCTTTGAGCCTCTCCATCCCACTTCTGAAGTAGAGGAACATCTTCAGCCACAGTTACCACTTTGGATGCATTTTAAACCAAACCCATATTTTCTTAAAACTAACCATATTCCCAATTCCAAAAACAGATGAGACAGTGTATTTATTATATATAAAAACAGAATGCAATCATTTGTAAACCTCATAAACACATTTTATGTATTACAGAGGTGTCATGTGACATTTTACTATTTCACACACACACACACACACACACACATACACACAATTACTCATTTTAGATTTGATGGAAGCAAAACATGGGATGTTTTGCTGTGGGCAACAAAAGACTGGAAAAATAACTGGTACTAAAAAGAAACACCTGGAGAAATATTTTTTGCTACTAACTACATTAACTGTGTACAGGAAGAGCATCTTCGAGAGGCAGTGTCTCTGGAGAATCTGGAGAAA
Source organism: Zenarchopterus dispar (assembly GCA_028564865.1). NCBI lineage: Eukaryota > Metazoa > Chordata > Actinopteri > Beloniformes > Zenarchopteridae > Zenarchopterus > Zenarchopterus dispar. The sequence continues at coordinate 1,818,789 of JAOWBL010000016.1, forward strand.
TCTCTGTACACACAGGACAAGGAAAAAACAAAATACTGAATGCCTGTGATCTTTGGGTTTTCAGGTGGCATCATTTTTAAAACCGACATGATTTAGAAATGGAAATCACTACATGGACAAAGGAAGATTCTTGAAATCAGTGGTTTTACTTTTAGAGCAACATCTGCTCCCACCCAGATGACATCTTTTTCAGAAGTGCCTTTATCTTTTAGAAAAACACTGCAAAACTGTTGACTGGATTTGTTGCAAAGCATTGGCTTTAAAGAAGAGGAAGTCAGGCGCGACTCAAAAGTTCAGGCTTTTCATCGATTTCATCCGTTTCTGTATGTATGAAAAGATGTTTCCATGGTAAACATAAGCCTGATGCTTACCATGAAATTCAAAACCTGCCTCATCTTTCTTCTGGAGATAGCACATTTCATAATAAGAATAGAACTATCTGAGTTTTTGCAATATGCAAATCATTGCATTCTGTGATTATTTAGATTTTACACAATGTCTGAAATTGGGCTTGTAATTAGTGCTAATTTTAAAAACTGGCTAACCAAGAGGTTTTATTATTTAAGCATAACTAAACACTGAGTGATACTAAAAGCAGGGTGGGAAAGGGGAACAGAAAACACTGAAAACCCCCAAACTTGACTCAGGTCATGCTGGCATAAACACAGGAGGACATCAGAGCATCCGATGTGCCCCATAGGATTGTGAATAGTTTTCCACAGCATGTTTGTCCTCATCTCTACGATCCAGATGGAGTTTTTTTTCACTTTTGAACTCGGTCATTTATCTAAAAGTTTGAATTTGGTGAGGCAGATAAAAAAAAAAAGTGATGGATAGAGTGGGGAAAAAGGCTAATACAACAGTAAATACAGTGCCCTCCAGGAATACTAAAAAAAGGTTTTGACTCATAAATAAACACAAGAGTACATTGTGATATAATGACATGCCAACAGAGAGGGACAGATTCTATTTCCATTGCCTTCACCACCTTTTCCAGCAACATCAAAGGACCAATTAAGGTCCCAGTGATGCCGGCCGTCAAGGCTGCAGTGGAGGTCCTGTCAGTGTTAGCCTGCCCTCAGTGCTGCTGTCTCTGTCTCAGCCTCACTGCTGACACTCGTGACAAGGACCCCTGACTGAACCTGGCTGCCTGCCCGCCTGTCGGCCTCAATTCCACTTACCTAATATATGCATTTCTCTCCCTGTCTTGGCAGCTTCTTTTACTGTTATTGAGTCACTCTTTTGCTTTTTTCCTCCTCTGAAGTCTTCTTTCTTTGGCCTTTTTTAAAAAAAAAAATCTGAATCTGTAGTATTACTCTTTGTTAAATGGTTTAAATTTAATTGTTGCACAGCGCCACCTCTCAGTGTAGCAGCAGAAGAGCTGGCCAACCGCCTCCTCAGCGCCGAGCATCACCGTAAAAGACGAAAGGCGCACGCTCTCTTTGAGTTTGACAACTTCTTCATTGCATCGTTCACCCTCCCATGTCCTCCTCATGTAAGTTTGGAATTACTGAAATGTTAACGTGCCTTTGCTGCCTTTGATATTTAAGACAAAAGGGTACAGATGTGCAGGCTGCACGCACGCAGACTCGGGGCCAACTGGAAATGGGAAAGAAGCTTTAATCTCGCTCTTTGTCATGCTCCAAAGACTTCCTCCTCCCTGTGTATTTTTCTGAATCTCTCTGGTTCATCCTCCGTCTTCCTTCTCTGCCCTTTTCCACCCACAATTCCCACAATTGTAATGGCACAGCGCAGAGGAGCACCAAAGCCTGGGCAACGATTAATGAGCGGATGCTTTCGATCCGCTCCTAACGGTTGCGGTTTCTGCCATTGATTTAATCTCCCAAACAAAACCGTAATAAGAGGGGTTACATTTCTGTGACAGAGGAACAGGAGGAGAAAACGAATCAAGTCTTCCAAGGAAGATTAACAGTTTAAACAGCTGTATATTAAACAAAGCCTGTAGAATTCAGTTGAAACCATGGGAAACGTGACATCACAGCGGTACACCATGGTGCACTCTTCCCCAGTCCAGGTCCTTGAAGGCCGCTGATTTATGCTCCGACACACCTGATTCTGAAGAACGGAGCATTAGCAGACTTTCACATGACAAGCGGATGGTGATCCATTCATCTGAGCCAGGTGTGTTGGAGCAGGGACACATCTAAACATGAAGGGCAGCCGCCCTCGAGAACCAGGGTTGGGGAATACTTCCGTAGTACATGACATGATGGAATCATCAGCCTGGGATATTTCCACCCTGAGGACAAGAATGATGCTGCGGCACAAAGACAGCCACACTAGTCCCTATGATAGTCCACACCCGCCCACCCCCACCCCCACCACCCCTCACCCTCATCTCCCTCCCTCCCTCCCCTTGGTATCTTTCTAGTGCAATGGCCTCCGTTTACCACTGTAACCCAAATTAGCTGGGCAGGCGTTATCCTCTCTCATCGCTCAGTGCCGTTAGGAAAGGGTGGAAGGAAAAAAAAATGTGGCAGAATTTCCTCTCTGCCTCTGTGACAGCGCTATCTGACAGCGTTTTACATCTCCCCTGCTCTCCCCTTACTACACTCCACTGTCAGACAAAGAAATTAATACCCCCAGTGACTGTGTTTTAATTAAGCAATTTCATGCAAATTACACATTTTAGATTGTCAAATAATATACTGCGCAAAATTGTAGGCAGGCTGATCTGATATGCATGGAGTGTTATTCTTCCAGGCACTGTGGATACATGGAAAATGAACAAAAATGCAAATTTCTAATCTATTATGCAAACAGTGGAGATACTTACAGAGATTTGCACGCCTTTCTCAGATAAATACAGCTCTTGAATTCTATGTATAGAATGACTGGATTTCTTAAGCAGTCGGTGCCATTGTTATTTATCTTATTTTGTCTTCAATCCGGTGATGCTTTTTGAGCTGTGTTAAAAATACGCTCTATTCCTTTATGCTGCAGGCTGCACAATAGGAAAACGTAAAGGCCTACAGAACAAACTGTCAAATGTCAACAGTAAATAGCCAGAAAAATATTGTCTGACAATCAAAGAACAACTTGACACACACACATTTGCACAAAACATAAAAAGAACTAATGAAACACTGAGCTTTAACTAATATTAGTAATCCACACAATTCTCCGTCTTCTCCCATTAGTGCATTGAACTTATTTGAAATTCATTATAATCCACAAGCCTTTTAGTGCTCTGGAATCAGTAATGATGACAAAATGAATATAACATTATATTTTATTACAGCCGACTTGATTTAATCTGGGGTTGCCGCCATATGAGAGTCCTCAGAAATACCCCTCTTGAAAACCACGGGTGTCAAAAGTCAGCATGTGCAGGTACCAAGTCAAAAAGCTATCCTTATTAACTGAAAGCTTGAGGATGGGGTCTTGCTGTTTCTTTGTGATTCAAATCCATTTAATCAAAGGTTTGTTTCTATATGCTGCCACTTAATAGTGTATATTACTGCATACAATGAAACACCAATGAATTGCAATCCCTCCAGTGCTGCTTTCCATTCTCTCTGAGAGGGAAAAAAGCAGGATAAGAGCAGGAGATGGCGAGACTAATGGTAGGGTATGAGCGAGTTGTTGACGTGCTTCCTGCATATTCAGAACAGTGCACCTTTCAATGGTCGCAATTTGTACAATGAGCATGACTTTTTTTTCTTCTTTTTTTCCCCTGCCCTGAGGTACAATAAAATCTTGATGAACAATAGGGAAACGTGTTCACCACGCAGTCTAAAACATTGTGGGGCAATTATAGGAGCTCTGACTATTTCCGCTCAACATGAGTCTGCTCACAGTTCCCTCAACTCTCCGGTCCAGCTGTGGGGTTCTTTTAACATCATACCTCTCGTCTCACTGAAGTCGGGTCCAAACCACCGGACGACAACAGGCTCAGAACAGCTTCTGGAGCTCCTGCAAGCGCTCCTGCAAGGTGCAGTCTGGAGGCTTGATGATTACCGTAAGGTGGTGAAAACAGATCACTGGATGGGCTTGGATGAAGACCTAGAAAACATCTGGAATGGAAAGAAGGAAGACAGAACCAAGTCCATAAACACTTGGCTAAGTGAAAATGCGAATATCTCTTTATATATTAAATGTATATGAAGTTTAAAGAGTCCTCCCATCTCCTCTGTTCATGACAATAAGGACAAATCTGACATTCAAGTTGTTTTTAGTCACTAAATGCCATTGTTTCTGAGGTACAAGATAACCAGAAAAGACGGGTCTACGTGTGCGTTGCTGTTTTTAATGCATGCAATAGTGATAATGCGTTATAATGGGTTTTTAATTGTTCGTACTTTTGTTATACTTCTCTAAAGCAGTTTGGGTTGCACAAGTGGTATGAAAAGTGCTATACAAATAATTTTGGGAACAATACTTGGGAAATGAGTAATGCAAAAAAGAAAAAAAAATAGAAATATGTTAAAACAATTGTTAAATGTGTTTCCTGTACACGCTTAGAGGATCGACTGCATCCACACAAAATATCCAGTCTCATCTTCACTGGAAAAGCATTGTTACTGAACAGAGATTGTGGACAAGTCAATTTCTTGTTCATGCTTGTAAAGTGTTTCAGTTAAATGATGTTTTAATTCAGGACCTACAAAGTCAACTAAAAATGCAACAAAACTGGAAACATTTTTGGAAAAGGAAATAAACAAATACCAGTACAATACTTCTGAAAAAAACAACAAAATAAAAATGACAGTTAAAACACTTGAAATGTTTTTTTCTGGTGTTTTACTATTCTTTGATTGTTTTTTAAATAACATATTTATGTTAAGATTTATTCTTTGAAATGTTTTTGTTGTGTTTCATGGGTTGTGCTGATGTTCTCCGATGTTCTTACTTTTTTTTTTTTGTTTATTTTTTGCATTTTGTGTTTGGGATTTCTGTCGAATTGTTTTCAGAGATGTGTTTTCTGAACTGCTGTAGAACTTTTGACATATTTTGTGTTTGGAATTACTGCTGAAATGTTTTGATTTTGTATTACATAAGATTTTGATATAAAACATACTGGTTTGGCTTAGTTGTTGTAAATTGTTGCTTTTTAGCATAGCATTTTGTTTCAGTTTTTTAACTCATATATTTTATGAAAAGCTATTATATATTCAAAAATATGGGTTTATTTATATGTTTTTGTGTGTTGTTTGAACCACAGGCCTAAAATATCCAGTTTGCTTAAAGCATATCAACAGCAAAACACCCCTCTCTCCTTCACTTTTTCCTCATTTTTTCTATGTCAATCTACCATTTTACATTTACCTGTTAAAAAAAAAATCTAACTCTTAATTCAGCTATTTCTCTCCAGCCATGCTGAGGCGCTGCTTTACCATTACCTTTTTTTTTTTTTTAAACCATTACCATTAAACTAAACAGTCACTTGATAGAAATCCATAGTCCCATCAATCCTTTCTGACTCTTGGGTGAACTTTCAGCTACTTGAAGGCCCAGAAAGGCAGCGGGACGGGCCAAGCAGAGGCCATGTCCCGGGATCAGGTCCTGTGGATATAAACAGAGCCTCGTGACAGGGAGCCAGCTAGACAGGGATGAGAGTCAGGAAACCATCAGCTGCACACTCCCAGCCTCTTCACTTGGTATTAAGACAGTGATTAGAAGACACATGGTGCCATCTGATGACCACATGGCAACAAGCTTTATTGATCCCAGGTGGGCAGAGGGTAAATGTTTATGCAAAATTGCTTGGTTGAAAGGCATGGGAAAGGGATTTAAACACATTAAGACTCTGGCCAGGGACAAAGTGGGATTCTAGTTGAAATCCAAGCCAATGTGGTAGTGACAACCAGTTGGAGAAGGAACAGGAATGATGCAATAGCATAAACAAATGGTAATGGATTTCACTAGAACATTATTTCCTTGCAGTGGAATTATTGGAGTGGATGAGCTGTCTCCTTTGAAATGCCAAAAAAGTTTTTAAGATAGTTCAAAAAGATGAGTAATGAGGTACGCTCACTGAGCACAAAATTGCTAAGAAAGTTATTAGTCACGCAGATCACAGAACAAAATTTCACAGCGATGCTTTGTTGTTGTCATGCAAATGCAAGTCAAGAGTGAAAAATTAGTCCCTTTAAATCATCTTTGGTTAAAGGACAATCTCTGGCTGAGCATTATCCGAAAGTGCAGAGAGGGCAGGAAACTGGAAATCATTGCACTGTTTCCTCCTGCTCCGCTCCCTCCTCATCGCTCTTGCGGTAGTGAAAAGTATGAAGCGAGAAGTGGCCAACAACAGGCGTCGGTGTTTTGCTTGCTCATTAAGTCTGCCTGGAGGTAAGCCAATTGATCTGCAATTCATTCTCACAAGCGTTAAATCAATGCAGAAAGACATGAAAAGCCCCGGGTTTTTATGACTTCTGTCAAAGATTCCTGAAACGCTTTGTAACAGCAGATAATGGTAATCTGCCTTGTTTGTGGCTCAGTACTGAGAAATCAATATGGTAAAAAGGGGGAAGAAAAAAGTTATGAAGCCTGAGAGGAAGTTGATTTGAATGAAAACAATATACAGTAGCGTTTTCCTTTCTTTTTTTTCCCACTGAGTCTATGTTTTCTCAACCGATCTGAAATCATTATAAATGCTTGTGCTGTTCTCTGTGAATGCCTTTATGGGGCAGAGTAGAGCCACTTTAAAATTTTAATCAACCCACTTCAAGATAAATGATAGTGCTCACAAACCTTATCCACTTAAATGTACCACACTAAACTAACCCTCTAATTACAGCTATTTCTTCTGAGACCTCCGCCACCAATGCAAACGCACAAACAACCATTCCTCGCCAGCGTGAGTGCGGTATGTGATACCTGAGCGATCTATTCCGGATCGTTCCATATAGATTGACAAAGTAGCAACATAAAGTAATTATAATTGATTCCAGATGAGTCTCAGCCTGCCATACACAGATCCTCCTCCTACTCCTCCTCCTTTCTCTTCTCTCCATCTCACTTACTGCTTGGAATCTGAATAGGGAGCTCGGGTAATTAGGTCACGCTGTTAAATTTTTAATGATCTCTGAAATCATATTCATGCACACAGTGTGTCAGGTATGCGTACAGCCAGCCTGGAGTGATACATCACCATTCTCTGACAAGAACAGAAGGCCTTAGCCATTTAATTGTGTGACCTTTTCGACCGTGCACCAAGTGAAGCCATCGGGAGGGAGAGGTATTTAGTGGGAAAATGAGTGATTGGGTATTGGTGGGATGAACAATGCACAAGCTCGTCATAAAAAATAAAAAAAAAACAGATTCACTTGTTCTGCAATGGCTGTGCATGCAAAAGGTGTTTGCAGAGGAGTAGTAGGTGTTAAGGTAGTTTGATCGTGGGGTTCATGCTACATTTTTATGGTGGTGTTGGGTGCCTCGCGGTCAAGGTTGATACTTGAGGGTGGTGAGACAACAGCTGGGATCATTCGTAATGACAGATGATCTTTTTGGTTCTGATGAAACATGTAGCTGGATTCCATCAGCAAGTCATCATTAAACCATATGAATATCTGCCTCATCAGTGAACCTGGAGGAACTTAGAAAAATATATGTATAGTAAAAGTTACTATTATCCTTAAAATTCCTTACCATTCCTCGAGGATGTTGGAATTCCAACAGTTAACACAACGATGTAATTGCAAACTCCATAACAGGCCCGACAACTGCTGGTAGGTACAACAATGCTTCAGGAAAGACCAGCTTTGCATAACAGAGTACAGTTGTTGAATTTTAGTTGTTAAAAATTAAAAAGGAAATGATTACATTTATTATACTGCACTCAAAACAATAATATTCGATGAAGGTTTTCACTGCTGTTCACGATGCTGACACACTTCCCACATGGAGAAGATAAAATAGGACAGGTAAGGCATCTTTGTTGGTCTGGAAGACACAGTCCTTTTGAGGTGACAGGGAGTTTTTTTTTTTTATTATTTCAGTTTATTGTTATTTTATTTCGTGTGTCTATGCCCTGCAAATGTCATTCTACCACAGTTACTATTAAACAAGCAACATGTCTTGTCACACGGGGGTTTAATGGTAAGTAACAAAAAAAGGTAAGTAACAGAAAGTCAGAAGACCTAAAAAGTTCATATTCAGCTTTAAGAGTACTTTTGGAAAGCAATTTTTCTACACCTTTGATTTCAGTCGATACAAGTTGCTGAACTGGTTTATTCTAAACAATGTCATCAACACACCAAGCACTTGTACAGAAATAAAACACTTGTTTTTTTTACTTAGCATTTTAAGCAATTAAGTTAAAGATCAACTTCTGCTTTAATTAAAAACACTTGTCACCCTAAAAGCAGCAAGGTATGGTGACATCTACATTAAAATGGTGTTGATACAGACCCAAATGAGAGAGGAAACTTCACTGCCATTCTTATGTTCTTGATACATTGGTACCGTGTGGTTGGACTGAAAGACTTTTAAACTTTCTGAGGTCTTATTGAAAGGCCATATTGGCAGCGCTGCCCAAACCCAGTCGATCTCAAAATGGGAAAACTGGAGATTCAACCAAGCCAGGCAGTTAGTGGGAATAAAACATTTTCACCCCAGTTACCAAAAGGGAGGTAATTTAGCTTAGTGGTGCCGACCTATGATGCTAGCTGAAGCATCGCTGCTCGACGAAACAACAACTTTTGCTGAAATCCACAGCTGGTGGACTTTGGCTAGCTGCCAGTAATCTTTTACGTTTCTTAGCTGGTATGGTCCTGACACAGTTCAGCCAGAAGTAGATGTGGCCAGAGGTAATAAAGTGAACCAAAAGTGTTTAGTAGCTAGTACAGCTATTTCGGTTTTACATTTTGTAATTTAACCAATGAGGTCAAAAGAAATTGACTCCCCTTTTAAAGCTAACCACTGTTGCTGTGAGTTTTGAAAACTTAAAGTTGGATATATCCCTTTGTTAAAAAAAAAATACCATGGAGATATAGATGAAAGGCTCAATTTTACACAAGTTTTTGCAGTTCTGTTAAAAGCAGCTGGTTTTAGGGGGTAAAGTCAACCATTGAAAGTGATGCCGACCTTCTCTGCTTGGTGTCACAAACTTCTGCTGTCAACCTCTTAGTTCAGGGTTCTCAAACTCCAATCCCCGAGGCCCACTGCCTTGCATGATTTGGATGTATCCTTGCAACAACACATCGGATTCAAATTAATAATCGTCATCGGGTTGTCATCAAGCACGGCTCTGTTAATGACAGTCATTTGTGTCGCGGTGTGCTGAAGCAGGAAAACATTTGAAATATGCAGGACTGCGGCCCTTGAGGACTCAAGTTTGAGACCCCTGTCCTAGATAAACTGACTGCTGCTGGGTGGAGGAAATGATGCAGAAGATGGTTAATTCTACTCTGAGCTCGATCAGTGATGTCACAGAGACAGGAACATCTGAACAGCTCAGTGGATGATTGACATATGACTTCAAATCTACACGACACAGTTGTGTTATATGTGCGTTTTGGTAGTCACTTCAGACATACAAATATATGCTTTCTAACACAGATAAACTAACTTTTTTAAAAATATATTGCTTTTAAAGTTTTATTTTCAGGCTTTATCTCAGACCGGCCTTGCAAAACAAATGGGACATATAAGATTAGTGATTAAAATGATTTCCCTCATTTATTTATTTAAGATGGGGTTTGATGACTTTTCTTTCTCCAAAGGGATATCTCTAAGACACATTTAACTGACTTCAATCTTTCACGAGTCAAGTTAAAAGAGTCAAGTCAAAGCGCCTTTACTAAGAAAGGTAAATGGCTTTTGACATATTTAATTTGTGCAGATGAATGTGTTTACTTTTGATAGAAATTGAAGTTAGAAAAGTCAACTCTTTCCAAAAAAGTAACTAGTAGTGAAAACAGAATTTCTTTCCGTCAGTGGATCAAAGACTACACATCCTGTAAGAAATAAAAACAGACCTTACAGAGCTGAGGTGGGTTACCCTTGTTCACCTCATACGTGTAAAATCCTTCATTAGTGAGTGATTGTCTCATCCTTCGCCACCATCTGACAGTCAGGTGGGTTTGATCCTCTATAATTACCCTTCCAGTGGAAATGCTTCCATCTCATGTTTCCAAACTGACAACTCTATTTGGACACAAGTAATCCGATTTCTTGGCTGCGGCTGATACCTGAGCATAATCTGCCCAGTCAAGCAGCAAAGATTGGCAGCACGCTTTTTTTTTTTCTTCTTTTTGCAGCCATGGTGTGAAAAACAAATGATAACGCTTCCCCCGTGTTGCATTTGGGTAATTTATCCCATGCAGGGTTTTTTTTCCTTCATTATTTTAGGGGCTTGCATTATGAAAATATATTTAAAATAATATTTTCAGATATGCCAAGGTGCTAAACCTAAATTAGACTGGTAAACTGTGGAAAGAAAAAAAAAAGAAAAGGAATTTTTAAAAAAAAATCAACAGAGCCTTAAAGAAGCGAATTAGCAGAAATCATACCTTAAAAGAGACTTGGTTTCTTCCATTCATTAGTGGGCGATGCTGTTAATACATCATTGGGTGAGAGGCATGAAGGACAGGCAGTGATGGGATTACATCCCCTTCAAACAGCACGTTCTTCAAATTAACATGGACGATGCATCAGAGAACAGTGAAGTGAAGCAGTTGCAGGAGTTGAGGGAAGAAAAAAAAAAGAAGAGTGGAGAGCATTGGAGAAGGAGGGGCTGTGGGTGTAAATAACAGAAATGAAATAAGTCCAGTAAATAGAGCCGGAGCCAAGAAGGCCATTAGGCACGATGCAGGCAACATGACAAGGCAATGATGCTGGGTAAATACTCTGTGCTTATTCATTTAAATATCATCCAGCTAGCTGAAATAATCATGACAAACAACTCCCGCCGCCGCCACCGCCAAAGATTAAAGGGGCCAAATAACATGCAACGATATAAAAACAATTTTGCGTAGCTCATTTACAAAAGGGAAATATCATTTGACACAGACTGTTGTGGCTGCGCTTGGCAGCAGAAGCGTGACTTATTTCATTTTCAGATGCGGATTTCTCTAAATCAGACGGAACTATTAAAATCAGCTTCATGCAGCCTGTTTATGTATTTATCTATTTATATCACCAAGAGAGTCGTGGTGAATGTGTGCTTGTCATGTGTAAAGAATCCCCATGTGCTAATAAGGCTAAGCCTTTTCTTGCAAGTCTGGAGCCAAAGAGCCTTTTTCAATCTCTGGTTGAAACTATGGACTTGAAAGGAAATCAATATATTTATATGAGGAGGTTTCACAGTGTCAGTGTCTAAGGATTTTTTTTTTTTTTAGGATGGGGGATTTCTGTTAAAGCTTTATGTCCCCATAAAACCTGACTTTGATCAGAAGACTGAATTCAATTTACTTTCAAAGTTCAGCAAAATTCAGAAATTAAATATTGGGTAAGGTGAAAGGTGAAAGAAATGATTTGAGATAAGTTTCGCAGCTCAGTCACTTTACATGTGAAGCTCTAAAGAATCAGAACCCAAACTTCTGGTGGCGACATCAAGAGTGAAAAAAAAACATCTGTATATGTCAGTCTATCTGTAGGATGAAACACTGAGCTTAAAAAGAAAAAAAGTTGCTCATTGTAACTCTGATTTGATGTCTCAGGGCATCTGAGGTCAGTGATAAAAATGTGTTTATGCAGAGAGCGCAAGTATCTTTGACTTTTCCTCTCTTTCCCCTACTTGCTCTAACTCCCCTTCTCCCTGCTTTTAATTATTTACAGTTTTTGAAGGCAAAAAGAGAGAAATAAGTAGTCAAGCTTTTGGACATTCCTGATGCTGTGCTGCACTTTCCCTCTGAAATATCATGCATATTTAAAGTTAATAAAGCACATTCCTTACCTTTTATCCTGGGCTTTTTAATGCGGGGCATAAAACTAGAGACGAGTATATGTGTGTGCATGCATATCGGTGTGTCAAGTCAGTTAGTGACCCTAGCTGTGCGCAAGACAAACCAGATCCAGGAGAGCACCACCACAAATTGCAGCCCGTTCTTCTGTGATTTCATGACCTTGAACCTAAACTCTGAGGTTACATCAAGTATTTGGAAAATTGGGACAAACCATAGTTTAGTGCAGGAATTTATTTGTGGCCTACAACCCACCAGAGTGCAAAGAGTCCATGAAGAGTCAAAAAAAAAAAAAAAAAAAAAAAAGCAGTCTGGGGAGAAATCATGAATAAGTCAAGCTGTGCCGTGAGGTGGCACTAGAAGTGGAGCAATAATTACTCACAAATCATACATGGTAAATCTGAAACAATGAAATGTATAATTATTTAAATGAACAAAATAAATAGGCTAGTAATAACTGTGATGGACTTGTGACTCACTGAGTTTATTCCAATGTTGTTTAAAACACCACAAAGGAACTCTTATTTTCTTACCTCAGAGGTTCCTCTTAGAGACATGGAGGTCTAGTTGCTTTTACAAAACTGTCTGAGATTGACTCATGTTTGATCTCTTACCCCTCACTCACACATACATGTTGACAGGGTCCTTGGATTTGCTGTCAACCATTGCTAAACTGAACAGCAGTCATACCTTGAGGTGAATGTCAGCCAATCAAATAACGGCAACAGAGATACTGCTAGCCAATGAAATCAACTGTTACAAAACAAGAAGAAATTTAATTGGTTGTTTATGGTATACTGAAGGCACATCGTAAAACACCCACCATCGAGTGTTGCCAGAGCACTCTGGTGTTAACAGGGTTTCACTTTGTCATTCTTGTTTTCTCAGTGGCCACAAAGTGTACATGTCAACAGAAGAACTTCACTGGGGGTCATTGTTCTCGGAAAAGAGTGGAATGCCCTTTTCAGGTTTGGGATGAGGTGATACCTCAAGTGGAAACTTTTAAATATCTCACTCTTATTCACAAGTGAGGTGTGACCAACAAGCAGATCGGGCCAGCTTCTATGGTAATGAAGACTTTTTACCAGTCTGTTTAGATAAAGACAGAATTTAGCCAAAAGGCAAGATTCTCTTTATGAATTAATTTGTTATAAACTTCACCTAGCAGCGAAAGGTGGAGACTAACTGAAAGAATGAGATTGTGGATACAAGTAGTTCAAATGAGCTTCCTACAGAGGATGGTTGGATGAAGATAGGATGAGAAGTTCCACCATTCCACACAAAGAGGAACCAGTTGAGATGGTTCATGTATGCGGTGAAGATCCTGGACTTCTTCAGAAAGTTTTTCGTTCCAACTGGTCAGGTGTCCCTGGAAGTTTATATATGGATGGATGGATGGATGGATGGATGGATGGA
>JAOWBL010000016.1:1832171-1856715 GCA_028564865.1 Zenarchopterus dispar
ATGGATGGATGGATGGATGGATGGATGGATGGACGGATTGATGCTCGTCACCTCTGCCATGATGTCCACTGTAGCTCTGTGAGCTGACTTGAATATTGTTGATCATGTGACATTATGTCTTAAAGTACACAGATGTTGTAAGAGAAGACCTGGATGAAAGTCTGAAGTTACTTTGGATTGATTTTGCCGATAGATCGGACACCACGAGAGCTGAAGAAAAAAATTCCTGAAAATGAAACGAGAACTAAGACTTAGTTGAAACAGGCAACCTCTGCAGCTCGTGCACCTGCTTACATTTCCTCCTCTGAGAGGTTAATTCCAATTACTCTGTTTGTTCCTTGGCCTGTATAAGGAACTAGACGTATGTGTTCTTAGATGCCTTCAGATGTCTCACCTACATCTGATTTAAAGGGGTGCTTTAGTTCTACATTCCTATATTTCTATGTAAGCCTGGTAAACGACGTTTGAACGGAGCTTGAACGACAAAGCCAAGTAGGTTTTTCAATTGTAGCTTCAAAAACTTCTCTGTGGGAGCTATCTGACTGAAATAATAAAATATTTTTTCAAATAAAATTGAAACTTGTTTTTTTAACATGAAAAAAAACCTTTGTGCTAAATGAGACATACTTTTGAATAGGTTTTTGATTTTATTGGAGCCCCGTGTCAATCTTCAGCTGCAGTTTTTCCTGGAAAACTGAAACTGTTTTCTCAGTAAGCCAATATTTCAACGCATAATAAATGAGGATTTGTGCAAGTTAGTTAGCTCGTATTTTGAAAATTTTCATTTTAATTTACATTTACTTTTATTGGGAACAGAAAAAGAAACATTTGAAATGCCATCCTTGGTGAGTATCTTTACCAAACACTGACCTGTATCCGTCTATTTGAGTTTCAAATATCAATGTCTGTCTCAAGAATCCACACCACCTTCAGAGTAACTGAATGAACGAGTATGCGCGCTTGTCTGAGGGGTTTGGTCGGATGGAGGTGCGTGTCTTGTCGGTGGTGGTGTCTCTGCTGTGAACAAAAGGATGCTGGATGGAGGATTTGGAGGGAAGTCTTGACTGGGGATCCTCATAAATCACTGGCCTAGCTGCTGGATTCTGACAAGCCCGTATAGCTTTATCTGCTGCTGCTGTTCGCTCACATGCCCGCCTGCCTGCTCTGTCTGCTGTTTATGCATATCCAGTGGATATCCCACCTCTTCTCTCCTCTCTTTGGATAGCCCTCCCACTTTTTCTTCTCCCTTCCTATCTCCTCTGTTGTATTTGTGCGTCCACCTCTCTCCTGTCCACCCCGCTTCCTCACCCTCTTCCTTTCCCCTCCAGTAGGCCTGGTCTTCTCAAGGCCTGGCCAAGCCCAGAGCCTCCCAAAGACCCTATTTTCCTTCCTCAGTCTGCTTAATTGATTCTGCTGGGGCAAAAAGAAAAAGAAAAAGAAGTAATATATATACCTCATTACTTATTTATGCTGCCCTTTGATATGTGTGATATTTAAGAAGGGTTAATATGAATAGGGTTAATCCTTGAGGACTGAGAGCTGTGAAATTTTCATGAAGGATTGACCAATAAGATGAGATGAAATGAAATAAAATGAAAGATGGAAGTTGTGGCACACATTAGTCTCTGCAGGTTGTTTCAAAAGCCTGAATCAAGGAACGAAATCATCTAAACAGGAATTCGTATTTGCCATAAATTCAAAAACCCAAGATGCTTCCAAGACCACCGGGGAGAGCTTGTCTGTTTTCTCAGTGCTTTCAGGAGGGAGAACAGAAAGTTGGCCCAAAGAAGTGAAGATGAGGCTACATTTTTTTTTCATACATATATACTGTAAATGTCATTTACTTTCTGGTGCATGTGTTGGCACTACCTGTGTGCAAACTCTCACACTCGTGTATGTACAGTCTGCTAACAGAAAGAGGGGAGCCCGTCCTCAGAAGCTGATGTGTGGAGGCTTGTGGGGCTACAGTCCCAGCATATTCATAAATCAGGCCTTTCAGGGAGCTGTCAGAGGCTCCATAATGAGGGTCATTACTCAGGCAGGGTGTCAAAGCTACTATCACAGGGACCCGTCCCTGGAAATCACACTCACTCTGCTCCTTGTTAAATAAACAGTGCAGTATACAAAATGGCAAACAAGCTGAGGGTCAATCTGATGCAGTGCGGGGCCAGGAAGGCCTCTGGAGTAATTTACCCTCTGGGAATACCTCTCGACTGGGGAGATGGATTACACAGTGCCCTCGAAAAAGATTAATGGTAATAAAAACACACAAAAAAAGAACAGAGGAAAAGAAAAATGGGAGATTGAAAGAGAAAGAGGATGTAAGTGTAATGTGTACAGTGAGGAAACTGATGGACTGACAAACTGAAAAAAGTGTAAAAAAGGAAAGAGGAAAATCTGCTGCCACTGCGAGGACAACTGTTGACCAAATATTTGACATTATCTGCACCTAACATTTGTGAAACTGCATGGATTCTTTTATTCTCTGGGCAAATCAGAAATTCACAACCATGTGAGGTGAAGGTAAAACCAAAAATGATTAGGGGCTGTTTTCCTTTTTTTTTTTTTCAACCTATCTGAGGATCATATATTTTATATATTGGGCTCATAATAGCATTGTCTAAACCTGTGGTATCAAATAATCTCTATGTTATTGCCTTGCTAAAATCTAACATGTTAATTTTCTAATTCTGGACTGTGGAAGTAAACCTGCTTGTTATATAACAGCAAATCAGAGAACAAAGATTGAGATGGACGTATGAATTTCCTCTGAAGAGTGAATGACATCAGAAACAAAATTTTGTGTCTTTCAAAGAAGCCAACCCCCCCTCAAAATAATTCTTAATTAGTTATTTTTATTTTAGGTCATATAAGGGGAACATTGGGCTTGCTAAACTGTGACAAACATGAAATGTTAAATGTGCAGTTCAATGATTGACCACTAGGGGTTGACTTAAAAAAATTAGGTTTCTCGATTGACTTCCTGTGTCAAAATGTCCTAGTTTACAGCAACACAGTTACAACCTGGTATATGGTCCAGAGTTATCCTTTGGGTTGACCTGGAAGGGACCGGAGAAGAAGACCGGTGAATGGCTGGAGGCTGAGCTTTAATTGGGTGGGTGGGAGCTCAGCCAGTTAGCAGCCTTCCACAAATCCACCATGAGGTCAGTGGGTTCGCCTTTGGCCATCTGTTCCTGGCAAGTGACCAGTTTGGAGACAGACTGCAGTCTAACCGCTGATACAGGTACTCCTGCTAGACCTCGGTTAGCCTTAGCTTTCCAGCTAGTGAGGGCCAATGTTGGTCAGATATCATTTTAGCTGAGATATCTGACATATGAATGGACTGATTTGATCTGTATGACTGTAAGGTAGAATCAGTTACCATCATAGGTAAGCATCAGCTAAGCTTTCCTAAAATCTCTAACTTGAGTTAATTGAAATAAGGTGGATGTGTTCCAACTGACTATTAGACTTTCCACTTATTTTTCCACTTTCGGGTTAATGTTAGTCGGAAACTCCAGACAAAATGACATCCTTTATAGAAGAATGGATTTCAAAACAACTCATAGAGGGTTTGTCCAGTTCTTCTTATCTAGAAAGTCATGTTGGCACAATGTATTATATTAAAAGTAATGGTGGCTCAAAGTAAAAATGCAAGAGTTTTGTATCTATGAAGGATGTAGAGCTTTAGTTTATCCCAGATATAAAAATAATCAGTCTTGATCATGCATACAGGAACTTTTGCAAAATCTTTTAAATTCAAATACAGCTATAGTGTTGGGGGAAAAAAAACATGTTGGAGGATATAATTTGGACTGTTTTTGTCTGAAAGTCATTTTTGGATGAAGTCTCGGAAATGACCTGACGAGGGCTGTGGATGTGAGTGGAATTGATCATGGATATCACATTTTTGTGTTTCTTTAGTTTGTTTTTGGAAGAAGAGATTTCCTCCTTAAGACTTCTTGATAGTAAAGATTAAATACATTTTCATATGTAACTCTTTCATCAGTTCGTTTTCTAAGTGAGAACTTTTACAGTTCATGTAACCATCCACACTGTGGGTTTTGGATTCTGCCCACTTGTAAGGTCTTCTGATTAGAGATATTATATTTGTCGAAAACTTAAAAATTGAGACTAGTGCCTCCTAAATGTTCTTCCAAGCAGACTCAATAACTTATAAAACCCAAAACTTATAAAACACACCACACTATAAGACATTTTCATCATGTCAAAATGGCGTAATTCAAGAACAGAAATCATAAGAAGTTATTCAAATACATAAATGCCCACAAGCTTGCAGACCCTGTCAATGTAAATAAATAACACACATATTGCCAGGGGAAATTGCAAAACTCAAAATTTTAAAACACCTGAACCCTTAAATAAACACACACAGACTGGAAACTTCCTTCACTGAACAAAAAGTGTAAATGATCCATCATTAATTATTATTCCAGTCACTCCCTTGTTCCTTGTGCAACTGTATAAGAGTGCAACTGTCACATGGCGCCTGTTCAAGGACAAAATATTAAATACTTCCTGCAGTTGTGCGGATGTGCCCTCTTTTCTCTTCTCCCAGCTAACCAAACAGCTCAGAGGGCCCCCTCCTCCCTCTCCCCCTTTTCACTGACTGATTTTCAGCTCGCCTACCTGAAGGCAAAAAGATTAATCTTTTACATCTGTGAGTTTTAGAGAGGCGATCATGCTGTGCGAGACGCTGCAAAGCCAGCCAGCCCTTATGCAATGGCAATTAATGATTTTGTCATTTTAAGTGACGGCGGGTGCTGCTGCGAGTTCCTTAAGAGTTCTTTAAAGGCACAATTTGCGGCCATCTGTTTTTTTTTTTTTGTTTTTTTTTTTGGTGCTGGAAGCAGAGAGAGGGAGGACAGAAGGAAGTGAAGCTGTGAGAAAGGCGGGAGCCATGCGATGATGCGTCTGTGCAACTAGCTAGCGTACAGTGCATGCCGGCTGTCATGTCTCGGGGACACGCGGGGAACATATGTTTTCTTCGAGCCGCAGGGCTGACATTGAAGATGAGGAAAGACAGTACTTCAAGGCAAATGTTTTCCCTGAAGTGAGGCTGCCACAGCCTATACGGCTCTTGTTTAATGAAAAGTTCATTGTGGACCATCAAATGTTAAAAAGCGACTACAGAAGGTGACTAAGGAAAAAAAAAAAACAGTGGACGGGCTTCCAGAGGCAATGAACAGCGCAGAACGGATAACACGTGCTTCCCCAAAACTGGATCATTTCATCAGATTAGCCTGGAGGAGATGCATAATCACACATGTAGTCTACATGCACCTGCGGCTGCGCTTGAAGCTGCGACTGAGCAGCGTTGGAGGCTTAACTGAACCAAAGAAGGCTAAACACCATCCATTTCTGTGCAAACAACAAGCTACAATGCTGAATCTGGTAAAAATGCAGTTATTTTGGCAACTATGTGAGGCAAATATGCAAAACCACTGGATTGAATGTATAAAATAATAAAGAACGCTTTGTCCTTGAAAAGATCTATATTTACACGACATTTCTCCTTTTAAAACCACAGAAAAAATCTTTATATGGAGCTACCTATATTATACATATAATCTGATTTATAAGGGAATTTAATGCAGCAGAAAAGTTAAGTGCTGCCTCCATGAAATAGTGTGGGAATTTTCTTTAAAGCAGCCGCGTGAAATTCTGCGTAATGCAGTTTGACTTGAAAACACTTAACAATCAAATGCAGGACCAGCACCTTGATGGCTGGCTGAGAGCAACCCAATAATTGACCCGGCTTAATATCACTGAGGTGTTTGCATGAGAGCAGAGTGAAGGCCTTCATTAGGGCCTCGGTAGTCGAGGGCCTAAGAGTCTCGCTCTTTTTCCACTCTCAGCTACATACATTGTGCCATGATGAATGGCTATAGAGATGGACTGCTGCCGAGGGAGAGTTCCTGAGAAAAAGCCTCGGATGATGAATAATGATTCGGGAGCCATTTCCCAGCAGGAAGCCTTTGGACTGCAGCCGAGTCCTCCACAAAGAAAACCTGGTCGGCGGGCTCACCTGAACCATGGAGCACAGCGTATCACGGCTGGGCACGGCGGCGGCGTATTGCTCCGAGATGGCGCGAGTCAAACTGTCGATGAGGATTTCTGAAAAGTGCTGGACGAGAAAGAAATGATAGAAGACATTCAAAAAAAAAAGAAAAAGAAAAATCAAAGAACATGTTTGCAAATTGGCTATGACTGCTCAACAAGGAGCTTTGTGTTGACAGGGGAGAGCGATGATCTGATTTACCGACACAGGCGAAAGATAGGAAGAGCGCAAGCGGAGAGGCTTGCGAGGCAAAACAAATTCAATCATCTTTTCCATCAAGGGGAAAACCTTAGCCTTTCCTACACAAAAGACCCCCCCGGCTTAAATCAATTGCAAACAAACCCGATTCTGCGACGACACACGGGGGGAATAAACAGTAGCTTTCAATTTAATTCAGCCCTGCGACCCGGGAGAGGAAAACTTTCATCCATCACTTTCATGTGCCTTGCGAGGCAGTTGTAACTCTGAGTGCACGGTGCTGTTGGTGACAGCACGGAATAGTAAATATGTCTCAACAAGCAGCTCCGCTGACACCCTGAGTGTTTACAGCGGCGCACACTTGACAGAAAACGACACCCACTGGGCGATGCATCCACGCTGTGATCAAGCCTCTCTCAGCTTCCTTTGCAAGGTGCATACCAGTTAAGCATGAAACACTGTAAAAGAGTTTCTAAGACGCTTTATATTATCACAAGTAAAGTCAGAAGTGGTAGATTCAACAGCAGAAACTTCCAGCTGATATTTAAAGATGTTTCAGGGCATACACTTTTCTTTCTATGATGTTAAAAGTCTGGTGAAACAAACATCTATATAAGGTTGGGGAAGCTGTGCTTGTGTGTTTACTGAAACAGTTCAACTTGTGGCTCATTTGTCTAAAGCAACACCAACAAAGCTTATGAAATCATTTATAGGTAATCAACTCTTTAATAGGGCCAACTTCACTTCTGTCAAAGCCTGAGAGGGCTGTGTAACTTTGCTGTGCGAGCTCGCTATCGAAGTCCCACCTCGGTTTGGTGCATGTGTCACCTTTACTCGTAGGTGAAGTCATCAGAGGTGAAGCTGCGTAACACTGCAGTCGCAAAACCAAAAGCAGAGAGGGTTTAGTCAGAATTGGAGAAGCAAAGAAAACAAGAACCCAAATGCGAGTCAATATTGGACCGGCTTATGCTCATTATCCGGGGTGAAAGGAAAACTGCTGGAGGTGTTGATGCTTCTTACAAGTGCATAGCTGTGTCTGAATCTTCTCTTTGTCTTCTTTCAGCTGAGTCAGCCTTGCCTGTCTGGCCTTGTTGACCTACATCTTTACCCCAGGATAGTTGCGTGAAAATTCAAAGTAGCCTTTTTGATCCCTAAACACGCAAAATAAATTAAGCAGCAACTGTAAGCGCAACCCACCTCCTCTAAAAGTGGTTGTACCTTGATAAATAATTTCCACATTGCTGTCATATTTGGTATTTCTCCACATTGTGAATTCAGTATTTGCCAAAGACAAAAGGAAGATAAAAAAAAAAAACCCAATATTTAAACCCATTGGACTCCCATGTCCAAATCCCAAGAACAGGAATTCCCAGAGGTGAAAAAGTTCCTTTTATTTAGACAAATGGAGTCAAGCTGTTAAATATGGTTATGATGAGATGATCTTCAGTTAATTGCTCTGATTAAGTTCTTTGGAACCTGGTCGGATTTGGTACCTTTCAGTGTCTCTCCAGCTTTCTGCCCTTACCCAACACCTCAAGGACAGGCAGCCCGCAAACTATTTCTCGGAGGCACCTGAACCGGAGTGGCATGTCTGCAGCCCCTTATCCACACTCCTGTCTCCATGCATTGTGTCTCAATGAGTGGGTGGTCTGCGCACTAACTGTATCTGCCTAGCTGAGAGCTGGGGCATTAATCCGTCCTGACTGATGATGAACATTAGCATACCGTATGCAGCTGGAGAAATATGTGTGTGAGTGATGTATGCGCGTTTAGGAGTTTGGGAAAGGTGAAAGCAAGTGTGTTTAAATGGGCGACTGGTGCCTGAGCAGCGGTGTGTACCTGCGTGTGCGCGGGAACAACTTCCAGCCCACCCCACCCACCTTCATGACTCACTCCGACCAGTTCCCCTCCACGTCCTGTCATTAGGACACACACATCCCTGCCGCCCTTCCTTCAAAAATATTCTCAGCAGTTTTTTGTCAATCCAGTAATAATTCAATTTAGCAGGACTGGCCGGGCTGGGACTGCCATTAGTTTGGAGGAGGTGATTTAAGATTGATGACTTGTGTCCCCTGGGATTCTGTTCCTTATCTTTAAGAAGGGAACCGGGGGAGGGAGGGGGTTGGCGGCTGCCGTTGGTGGCCGAGGCTCTCCGGCTGCACCGGGCGTGGGAGTCGTCGAGCAAATTAAGGTTCAGAATTGATTTCCTCCAAATTTGAGCTGACTAATGTGACAAGTGGCAGCTGTGAGCGCCTCACCGCCGCGGCCTCGGATGTCTCCTCCGGGCTCCTCACTGTGACACTGCGCTGAGGCAGGCGGCGGAAGGAGAGAGCTGCACCGTTGTTCATCCTCGGAGGTACACACACACACACACAGATACGAATGCAGGTTCGCATGTCCACATCTCAAGACGGAGACAGACAAAATCATGCAGACGTGGCACAAAGAAACACACACAAACACAGCCGAGAACACACACTTTTACACTCACACACCCCACCCTTGTGACACAGTGTTGTGCGAAGCTGCTCACCCATCAAACTCAAGTCAGTGACACAAATTACAGCGGAGGACTGCATGAGGAGAGCGTCGCTTGGCCCTAACACACACACACACACACACACACACACAGATGCGCCCACACAGATGCACCGCTGGCTTACACACACACTGCTACTGCACTGACAAGGAACAGGTCAACATGATGACACTGGTGAATAATTCAAGAGAAAACTGTGAGTGAAATAGAAAGCGTGGAGAATGAACAGAAGGAATTGAGAGATATGGTTGATATACTGTATATGCATACAGTAAATAAAATCGCAGGGGAGGCAGGGTGCTTTAACACCTCAAAACAGACCTACACAGCATCACATGAATATTTCATTCGGAGGTTAAACCCATAAGATGACACAGATGCATTAAAGCATACCCGTATTTGTCTTTTTCACTTAGGAGCACAATTCTCCCTTTCCAGAGAAACTTTTCTTGCCTCGCAACCAACTGAAACAAAGCTGCCGTCTGTGTTTTCAGCAGCTTCTTGTCTCACAAATCTGAAAGTCACCCCATCAAGTCGGCTTGTGACGACTCGTACACGGCCTAAAGGCACCGCGAGCAAACAAGAGTCTTTGTAAAAAGTGTGTGGAGCCCCTGACAAGTCGACGCTGGAATTGGTTTCATGCATGAATGCAGCCTTTAAGACAAAAGCACCTCAGGAGATAATTACAGTGTCAAGCATACCCTGCCAAGTGCCTGACGATTGCCCAATATTTAGCTTTAATTAAATCAAAGCAGAAATGTAATTTCTCCTGAGTGAACGCTACACAGAGCGGATTCCCAGAAACACACAACATGGCCGACTAATGCATTTCCTTTGTTCCTGTCACGTTTGCCTATCGCTTGTTATGGCCCCAAACCCTGCGCGTTCTGGAGGTAAGCTAACTCGCAGTTACTCTCGGGAGGAAAAAAAGGAGGCACCTCACTGTGACGAGCCGCAGCTTACTCAGCTGGTGTGTTTACGCGTGTGGAAAACAACCGCAAATTAGCCGTAAACAATCGGAAAATTGTGTCCGGGAGCGTTTCAACGCGATCCTGAGCTGAGGTGTAAAATGAATTCCTATCGCTCTAAAAAAAATCCTTCCACCTGCCAGTGTCTTCACAAAACCATAATACCGCATGTCTGGAATCACTTTTCTCATAAAGCCTGCACTTATCCTTCTTATCACTATGAATATAAAGGTTTTTAAATTTAAAAAAAAAGTCAAAACTGATAAATGCATGCAAATGCCTGTTTCTCTTCTCTAGATCCAGGAATTAAAAACAGCCTCTTACTGTTTGGACTGCAGCACAGAGCCTGCAGGTGGCAAAAGGTCAACACAATATTAGCATGGGCATTAATATTCTTAATGCAAACTCTCAGTGTTCTGTGTATAAAAGTTCTGGAGCGAGCTCAAAGTTTAATAAGACCCGTCTGTGTGTGATCTTTGCACGGCACTTGGTAAAGTTCAATACTCGAGCACAGGTAAGTCCACACACATACCGGTGCCGGCGCGAGCCTACAAACAGCGACTCTGGCGCATTGGAAAACTGTAAAGTGCGCCGTATGTCTGAATGTTATGAATGTCTTTGAAGCTGCTGATCGGCAGAGGAGATGAAGAAGGGGGCTGCGGGCTTTAATTGATTGTACAACAGTTTAAAAAGTGCCTGAAGTGCAGAAATACGGAAAGGTTGTGTCGAGTTCTGGCGGGATTTAATTAGTTATGATGTGAGGAAAGATTTGTCTCGACAAATTTCTTTTAACAGTCGAACACTGTGTGTAAACAGAGCGGGGATGAGGCTGAAAATATCAAAAGAAGAGAAGTACAACTCTAATTTCAGCTTCTTCATTCTTTATGGAGTATTTACCGTAAATGGAGGCCCATCAAATAAGAAGCACGCCATTATGGATGGAGGAAAACAAGCCATTTCCATTTCTCTTGCATGAATTGGTGCTAAAGTATTCCCATCTGTTGGGCTCTACCTGGTGTTATTTATGGGGATTCTTGTTTAGGAATGCACAACTGCACGTGCGCCTAATTAATCTACCCGACAATTAGATATTTTTCAATTTGCAGCTGAGCGCAATTAGCACGTGGCGTCCTCACGCGCCGGCGACGGTGCAGGTTCGGCATAGATGCTTGTTAAAAATCTCTTACCCAAGGCCACTTGTGCGCGACTGTTCCTAATGAATTTTTAAATGTTGTTGATTGAGAGCGGATCGGTTTCCGTTCGTTCGGCGGCGTCTTTAAGTTTGGGAACCTCGTTAGCTCAGTAATAAACACTTCATTCCCTCATTTCCCGCTGTGTTTGTCCTTGGGATGAGGTGCGGCAGATGTTAGGTGGAGATCAAAATGGTCGCTGTCAGGAAGATCGGAATTACAAGATCTCAAAACCTGGCATGTTACGTTTAGTCCATCTGAGATCTGACAACCTCATTTATTCCGTATCAAAGGGGTAAATTTTAAAAATAACATTATATTGTCCTCATGGTAGGTTGCAGGCGGCATTTAAGAAGTCTAAGGAATCAGAAGTTTAGAAAAAGAATGGAAGGTTAAAATGAATCAATCTCTTCCTGTGATCAGGCTTTCCTGGACTGACTGGACTGTGATTTTTCTCTTCTTTTTTTTTTTTAGCCACAGCAGTTGCCCGGGCGACGCTTCACAGACCACACTGACCTTCCACAATTTTCAACCGTCAATCTAAGAGGGAGCCCCTTATCTCGCCCTCTCGCCAACTCACACCCCTTTCCTTTGTAGATGTGCACATCTTTTTATTCTAAATCCAGTCATTATTGTTCCTCTCCACTGGCCAGCAGGAAAAGCCCCGCTGAAGTTGGGGAGTTAATTGAGCATGTCTCTCTAACTGCTGGCTCTGAGGGCTGCGGCGAGCTGGCTCCTCTGCCTGGCTGCTCGGCTCACCGGCTAGTCTCTTTCTGCTCCACGTATTTGCCTAGATTGCCGATGCAGGGCCTGGCCGAGGATGTCTTGTCGGCCGGACTTCACTTGAGCATTCACGTCTCGGCCCCGGCAGCATCCGCTCATTACGGAGAGAGAAGTGTCAGGACTGGATGGACCAGATGGCTGAGACTCCTCCGATGTAATCTGGAAGCATAACTTTTTTCTTCTCCTTAATGATATGAAACCTGACTTCATTTGAACTGGCGCCTTGTCAGGCCTAACAGCTCGAAGTTAGAGGACCGTGGATCTCCCTCCACAGATTGGATCCTAAACTGCTTTATTTGCAAGACTTTTGGGGCTTTTATTATGTAAAAATTACATCACCTGACCACAACCATTAGATCTTAGAATCAGAACTAGTATATTACCCAAACACACACCAAATAGAGTGATTTATCTCAGAAAGATTTAAAGTCTAATCAGAAATGTATCTCGCGCCTTTGGGGGGGGTTAAAGGTGAAGTCAGTTATCTGCCATTATTTGGTTTAAAACATTCCCAGCAGTATCCAACATCTCTGCCTATTTGATTCACTTTGAGCACGTCTCTCTCCTGGATGCATTCATCCTCCCTAAACTCCTGAGTTGGAGTGGTTCGCCTCAGGCAGAGGAAGCAATAATGTGAACCCTGGAGAGCTATTCAGAGTGAAGAGGAGAGTGGAGAGGAGCCTCCTCCACTGTTCTCCTCCAGTGGGCCGTTTGGGAGGCTAAACGGCGCCGATATCCCTTATTAAACCATCTGGCTGATGCTAATTAGATTATCAGAGATAAAGAGAAGGAGTTTTCTTTGTACATTTTAATGAGATAATGGGTCAGGCAATTGCGAGGAGAAGCGTTATTTTCCGAGTGCGTAGACTTTTTAGGTGAAAGTGTACATGAGTGAACAGATGCGGGAGAATGATTAATTGTGCTTATCTGGAAACATCTTGCCTACATAGGGGGAAATAGAGATTAGGACTGTAAAAGTATACGTCTTTCGTGACTGCTTTATCATATAGACCAGGACACGATATATCGTTTCAGCACAGATGCTGCAACGTGCACATAGATCACGGTCACGCCGGAGGACGTGCGTCGTCATGTGGCAGGAGCTCAAACTCATATTGATGCAAATTTTTTGCTGCTCAATTGTTTCCCATTTTTCATGACCACTCTACAAGGAAAACGTTTGTTACAGCAAAACTGACACCAATTCAAGTTTTTTCACCTTTCTGAGATCTTTTTACACCCTAAGTTGCGAAGGAAAGAGTTTGACACTGACGTGAGACGTGCAGGTTCTAAAAGTTCTCAAGAGGGAGTTCAAAAGAAGGAAGGTTTGGTTGAAAAATAGAACCCAACCGACTGGACCGGACTAAAATCTCATGTGCAGAAGTCTTTTTAGAAACCGTCCATCCTTGTCCCCTAGAAGAGCAGCACAGAGCCGTAGAGGCCCATCAGCTCCTCACCTATCAGTCAACCCTGAACAATCGCTCATCAGTCAGGGAGGGGGCGTCTCTTTAATCTTCTTCTGCCAGGTCAGACAGGACACTGAGACTGGACCCCCAACTTTAAATTCTTGAGAAACAAATATTGACCTCAATGCCATTTATCCATCAGTTGGTCCCACAGAGAACTCTTCTCTTGAAA
The DNA here is from genome assembly GCA_028564865.1 of Zenarchopterus dispar. NCBI lineage: Eukaryota > Metazoa > Chordata > Actinopteri > Beloniformes > Zenarchopteridae > Zenarchopterus > Zenarchopterus dispar. The sequence goes on from JAOWBL010000016.1 coordinate 1,845,570, forward strand.
TCCTTGAAGTAAACAGCAATCTTTATGTTATTTTATGCATTCAAAGGAGGGTCACTCCAGGATGGGGAATAGCTTCAAAAAACAACAGCGTTACTTTTAAGGCCAAAAAAAGTATGATCTGGGCGTTGTAGAGATTCATGAATGTATAGTTACAGGTAGTCATCACATAGCCTGAACACTACCCTAAACAAAAAACGCAGAGCTGAAAAAACTAAGACATTGGACAGTTTAGAGACTTTAGTGCTAAATGTACCTCATTCACAATCTTGAGAGACTTACCAGACCTAAACTGACAAATAAATAAGAAACTTCTCTATTTTTAACAATGCTCCAGTAAATATCACAGAAAAAGATTTCTTTTTAATACAGTTTAACCTTTCACATTAAGATAAAAAAAGGTGTTTTATTAAAAATATTCTCCTTTGAGTTCACATTATCAAGTCGGATAGTTTGTAAAGTCTTCAACTACACATTGTTGGATTAGCCCACAGAGAAAAAAGGTCCTAGGGCACATATGCAGATAGATTTCCAGGATAAAGATAGTCTTGGAGGCTCCTGCTTCTAATGAGAGTGAGGAGGGAGGCTATTGATTAGACCTGTCACCAGAGAAGAACATAAAAGTACACATTCAATAAGGGACTTCATACCCTGTTCGGCTAGTGTAAAGGTTAAGTGCTGAAGAATATCGGGGAGATCAATAATTGTCTGCAACTTCACGTATGGTCCACTATCACTGAAGTCACATAAGAAATGCCACAGGAGGCTTGTGGGACGTCGTAGTTTCTATTTTACAGGCCGACATTAAACAGACACGCATTTTGCATGCTGCAGCGCCTTCACCGTATACGACAAATAATGAGTCAGAATAAAGATGCTGCTGCAAACCGTAACATATTTTTAAAAAATGGAGCTTATTAAGATTTAATAGGTTATGTATATAACTGTTGTGTGTTCTCCCTCTCACAATAAATAATAAACTCGATTTACTCATTCTAATGGAAAGAGAGAGGATCCTTAAGCAAGACAAATGACGGGTTTGCAGCACAGACTAACAACATTAGCTGGCTAATTAAACAACAATGGAGGATGCCACTGACTCCGGCTATAATTAGGCATTGTGGTTTAATGAAAAAGGGTAACGGCCCAGAAGAGATAGCACGTTATGAGAGCTGCGGTGCCAGACAGCACCGGCCTCCGACAAACAATCCCACGCTTTTGTCAGCTTTTTATCAAGACGGAGCGGGATGCATTTCTTCGGCTGCATACGGACGACTCTGCTCACTCGACAGATGAACACACCATGAAACAAAGGTGATTTTTCAGTAGGGTTTTGAGCCTTCTTCTTTTTATTTGGGAAGGTTAAACAAAGACTACTGGAAGAGCCAAATCAACAGCCTGTTTGTCGATTCAAGAGCGGAGGATGTTTATACTGGATGATAGTGATTTTACTAGAAGATGAAAAAAGCCAGACCTGGACTGGCTCCTTCTGCTTCCTCAAACACGCAATTAATTGTAGCTTCCTGCTGCGCGGTTAGCATACCTATTCCACATGGACTCACGTTATACACTTAAATATTCTGTTAATTGATCATTTGAACACCCTTTGGCTTACAAGGGTCTCTAACAAATATTCTGGCTGTAAATTTCCAGTGCACATGTGACAGATGAAAGATAGTTAAAAGCTTGGAAACTCTTGTTTTTGCTCCCTGCCACTGAACCTGGATGACTTCCACCACTCTGCCCGTAAACATATTTTGGATCAGAGGAAGACTACATCTCAGGACTGGTGTCCAGTGGGCATGCATGTGAGTTTTTATTGGGATTGCAATCGCACCTCCTTCTACTAGATTAATTATGTCCTTGGTGTGAGCCTTTTTCCTTTTAAAAACCTGCAGAATGTTGGGAATGAGGCACAGGTGAGAACAAAACACAGAATTTTAAAAAACGATCTGCTTACTGATGCTGGAATTAATTATTTCAAGTTAAAAAAAAGAGAAACTTTAAACAAAGTTGATACAATTGCCTGGGATCTTTGTAACATGTTTTGGTAAAGATACAAGATACAACAGCTCCCTTTCCCACCATATCTTCACTGCTTTGTTCACAGCACGTGGTTTTAGAAGGTAAGCCATTAAAGGTAAGCCACTTTTCTCCACTAAATAGAAAAAAAAAGTAGCACAACCATGGTAATTTGTGGTCACCTCGGTCTGACAATATTTCATCAAGGGAGTTTTGACATTATAACCCAAATTAGAGGATAATTTTGCAGACAATCTCTTATATGGACTTTCATTTTAACAACATGCAGAGTATTTTCAACATGTTTTAAACAGAAGATTAATGCTAATTCATGAGCTGTCCATGAGCGTTAGTGAATGTGGAGTAGGTTTGTTGGAGGAATTTATATGCAGATTTACAAAGATTTCATGAATGAGGCCTGTTGCTTCAAAAAGAGAGCTTTCATGTCATATTTCTGTGGTATTTTTACCAAAGCATGTCAGACATTTCATTAAGACCTCAAGAAGTTGTGTCAACTTTTTAATAACGTTTCTTTCCTTTAAAGCCTTGTTTTGCAGCCGTAAAGCAGAAGCAGTGTCATGTCAAGCCATGGGAAAGTTAAAATGCGGGTTTGTGATGTTGCAGTGCTCTTAAGATCTGAGCAGCTCACTTCACGAGAAACTTTTAAACCTAGAACACCCCAAACAAAGCGAGAGGGCTGTGAGCTTTTCGTAGTCACCTCAAACACCCAATTAAATGCTCTCAAGCAATGGAAGATTTTTTTTTTTTCATCACACATCCACTTTAATGTCATTGTTAGAAACTCTAGTGTAAAGGCTGTTAAAGTAAGTCAACGCAAAGCTGGAGAAATTTAATTTACTGCTGTGTTTATCACCACTCTCATAAATGGATTAATTACTCCCAATCTGCCCGTCATCACTTAGTGACAGAAATAATTAACAATGGCAACCACTTTTTACACTTTATTAAAACATAATCACTTTTGCAGACTGAACACTAGATTACAAGTAACGAAAAAGTGCAGACATCTCAATACAAAGTGTTGCCTACTTAAACTTTCTCTGAACTGCAGCTGATAACAGGAATAAACGTCTTTTCCTCAAGCTCCACCGTCACATTTATTCTGTCCATTGATTTTGTTTTTTCCCCCAAATGGGAGAATCGCACAAACACTCACTTAAATGTTAAGAAACTATAAAAATGGTATCTCTGAGACGTGTGCTATATTTTTCGACTTAACAAGGGAAGAAAACAGCAATTATTTGTCTTAACATACTTGAAGTCTGCTGGATTCACCGCACTGTGGCAGCCTGTTATTTATTCACAGAATAGCTGTTGCCAAAGACATGACAAACAACTATAATGATCAATAATACAATTCTCTGACTGTGCATATTGTATAAGTGTTAATTATTCACTAAACAAAGTGGCATAAGAGTCCATTAGAGATGCTCTGAGACAAAACAAGTAATTACTCGCAGCAGAAGTCTGATCTTAGGAATTATGTTTTATTGGTGCTGTGTTTAAAAATGCATGATACAAAATATTTATCTTTATTTTTCAAAGGCTCGTGATGCAAATCTCTGATGGTGAGCTCTAAATGGATGTCTCTTCAAAAATGTATGCGCCGCACAAAGCCCTCTCCCGGCATTCAGTTTGAGAGGCTTTTTTCATGAATTTGTTATGAAATGCTGGTTGACAAATAGGAAAACATGAATATTGAAAACATTTACAGCGTTTTTACTTCATGAGTTGACACATTTAATATGCTGACTAAAAGCCCGCATTGCTAAATTACACTGTGCCCGCGTAATATTGGGCGCTCTTCCGCGGAGAAGCTCGCTCAGGAAACATGCTCGCACCTCCAGGGTTCATAAACACGCTTGCATCACAAAGATAAGATGCTTCTCCGCATTATTTTTTTTTACGCAGCTTCAACATGCGCCCAAATCCCCGTGTTTCATGAGAAGGGAAGTGCATTAAGCTTTGACACAAGAGGCACGGGGAAGATTACAGTTTCAGTTCTTCAATACAAGCAAACACACTCGATTCTTGAAATCTGCAAAGAAAAATAAAAAAAGAAGCAATGAAACAGATGTTATAAGAACACACTGGTTATTAAAGGAGTAGGGTGAAACTCAGTGCAAGCTGCTGTTTGACTGTTTGACAGAAAAATCCAGAACAAAAGCTGCTAACAGAAATTACATTCATTGGGGAAAAATATTTAAAAATCGTGTATGTGTGTGCATATCTACTATGTTTTATAATTCTCATCCCCCCTTGTTCTTTTGAGGGCAGCACACCTCGCTGCAGGGAATTCCACTTCTTACTTTTTGCCTCCTTTATTATTCAGCGTTTGACAAAAAAGGACCTCCGCTTTGCTCTGATAATCTACCAGGAAGCCTGTAGATTGTCAGGGAGCCAAACGATAAATAGCACTACAACTAGCGCGACTGAACCTTGTTGTGTGAAGATCAGAGTCCCAAAATCGCACCTGACAATTCAAACGGCAAAAGTTTACGCACACACGTGCACTCGCGCTATTTCTCTCTCTCTCCCACACACACACACACACACACACACACACGTCATGAGACTCCCGTGTCTCACTCTCTGGGGTGCTGCTTTATTAATGAGTTCGAGACATAAAAAGTATCCGGAGGACGGGAAGTGTCACTCATCAAAAAAGGCTGTTTTTGAACAGTCTTGGCGCATGTTAAAGAATTATTCTCTTTCATAAGGACAAGAGACAATCAGTGATTGCCAGGGTTTTTCAGATGACCAGACCACGAATCCTCTCTCTCAGACATGGCATGAATATTGCATGTAAAGTGTGCAAAGTTGGGTTGCCTGGTGGGAGTAGGCGAGGACTGAAGGCTGTAGACATTTGGTGCTGCTCATTATGACTGTTTGCAATGGGAAAGAGTGTGTGACTTTCCAGTTGTGCGAGCGCGTTCGTGGCTGTGCGATGCGCAGGCAGCACAAGAGTGTTATTAATTTCATTGATTTAAATGCAATGTTTTGGGTAAATACAGATAGTAAGCCACGTATGAATTGAGCGGATCAATGGGATTGATTTTTCGGGAATAAACTTTCAGTCTGACTCAATAAGAAAAAAAAAAAAAAAAGAAAGCTTTTTTCTATCCTGCCAAGGCCAGTGAAAACAAACCAAGATATGACCAGTGAGTGAAAGCCTCGCCACGCATAATCTACATCATAAACTCAACCTCATGGAGCAGGATAGTTGGAAGGCGAAGGTGAGGTGCATACACATAAATATACATATGTGAGGATTGGAACCCCATGCACATACACTGTTGTACACTAGACTCACACAGAGCCTGACTTCCGTGTGATCCTGCCTGCACCTTCCCAGACTGGAACAAATAATGGGAGAGGGGAGTTGACTGTGAGGCTTTTTGAAGCTCTTCCTGTCAGTGACACTGTGTCAGCACTGCTTCCACCTCTCTTTACTGAAACAGCATACGGAACAAGGTCTTTGAATAATAAATACTCCAAAGTTTCCCCACAACTCCAGCCACAGATGCCCATCCAGCAAACAATGTTGATGTGTGGGCTAAGTCAACTCTGGAAGGAAGTCTGGATGAATACAAGATGCACGTTCAGACACAAAACAGGAGCTGGACCCGCACTGTTATTGTGCATGTGACCTGAAGCTTCAAAATCCCTTTGTGCAGACACCTGACATTCCCGAAGAAGAGTGCTACGAGTGCAAGATACAGGGAATAAAAAACAGTTCAAGATTTTTTTTCTGCTGAAATCTGAAAAGAAATTGTTAGGTGATATTGTGTATCTGCAGTGCAGATGATTATCTTCCTCGTTATTTTATTTTCCAAATGCAAAAGATGTCTTGAGACACAAGTAGCTCATCATTTTCCCAATCAAGCTTTTTTTTTAGAACTTCATGTTTCCCACAGACTATGAAGCATACAGTAATAATAGCACCTTCAGGAGGTTCGTGAGATTGGACCACTTCCATGATTAAAACAGGAGACGATGAGGTTCGGGCCATTGTACTAGCTGATCTGTCCATCGACAGCTGATATTTAATCCTCCTGTTCCGCAGCGTGGCCCGAACATGACAGAAAATCATTAGCCATGGTGGGCCGTTAACTGTCACATGAGTGATTGAATAAGCAGTGAGCCGTGGAATTTTTGTATGGCAGTTAAACGTCTGTCCTGACGACTCGTGGTGGCAGATCACTGAGGTCAACGATGAGGCAGATCTGCCGAAGAGCCATTCATCCTCTCTGAAAAAGAGAAGTCCCTCTGTGAATCATAACTGAGGGAGTAACTACTACGGGACAAGTCGGAAGGTTTTACATCAGTGCTGGAATGTAACTTTACCAGGTACGCAAATGTGGTACAAAGATTTCTTACGCTTTGCACATCATCATAACTCTGAGAGACATTGTGTTTTAAACTCAAAGTAGGCAAACACTTGAAAGAGTGGGATTCATTTAATGTACAAGGTTTGAAAAATGAAAGTTAGGTACTTCAGGAACACCACTAATGTCTTAATATCGCCCAAAGTTAAGGTTGAACAAGTTAAAAGTTCAGCTGCTAACCAACACAAACTGAACCACTTCTAAAAATAATAAATTTGTTTTAAGGTAAAAGTGAAGTCTACAACTTTTAACTTTCTAACAGTGTTTAGATACTTAATAAAAACCTTTTTATACACAATACACTTTTTATTTTATTTTCAAGCTTAGTCCTGCTTCCTTTGCACACTTTGAACTTGAATGGATTCTTCAATTATTATTCTTTTCCAGAAAACTGGTAATTATGTCAAATATATAGAAACAAAGTGCATTTTGCTTTACAGCAAGCTTCACGAGAAGCTTGGAAACAATCGGACAAGAGATGGAATTTACAGTTGGCTGCAATTTCCAGCTTATGCCAGTAGATGTTGCTACATCTTCTACACTGCTTCTTTAAGTTTCGATGCATTGACCTCTTAATCACCACATGCTTCTTTTTCTATATACAAGAGCATCATAAATTGACAAAGTGCCTTTTCTCATTCTCAGACTGGTACCCACCTTCATCCAACATGAAATCCATCACAGAACCTGTACATTATGTCAGGCAGGAATTACAATAGAGATCTTTGAAAGAATGTCATCGCATTCATCAAACCTGCGAGATACGGCTCTGCACACTTCTGACATTAAACACATCCAAGTGGGCAGCAAAAAAACTGCCCCTATGAGCGATCTTCTAACACCAATCCACAGAGAATGTGGGATTTCTTATCAAATTTCCATCCTCTCACCATGTACGCTCTGAATCCTCGACTCTTTCTTCAGCTGAGCTTTGACATACAGACCTAGGTGATCTGTGCAACCTATACACAAGACTGCTTGTCTACCACAGGGGCTGCAATCTCCATACAATTCCCTTTTGGCTTCTGTCTGTGGCGTGGAGAAAGCATAAGAGGCCATGCTTCAAATATTCCGTTCTTGAAAGGATGGACGATTGGTGGTGGTGGTGGTGGTGGTGGTGGTGGTGGAGGGGGGTGTCTGGGCTCTCAGGGACACCCTCATTGAGTTTAGCAGGATGGACCATGGACGCCATTAATACGAGCTAATTCTGCTTCTCCCTTTCACCACGCTACATGTTCATTAAAGTCGACACTGTAAAATGTTTCTCTCCATTTCCTCTTCTTTTATGAAAGGAAAACATGAAAGATGAGAGGGGGGAAAAAGAGGAAGGAAATTGTCAAATTATAAATTAAGCTGCTGCTTCAATTATTTGCTTGGTTTGATAATAACATGTGGTTAATTTTTGAACGAGGTTAATTACAAGAGGGTTAATGATATTCTTATAAAACCAAGAACTCATCACTTTTTTCCTTTTTTTTGCATAAATTACGCTGGCTTATATGAACCAAATATTTTCTTCAATTAATTCCTAATTGTTAATAAATATGTTACCATCCAGGGGCCGCGCAAGCTGAGGGCATGTTTTGGAATGACATATTTGAGCGGTATCTCGACACTTTCTGTAACAATAATTACGGCAGCCGACTTCTCACCGGAGGTAATCGGACTCTCGCTGCCTTTGGTAGGTGGCCAATTTATTTCATGAAGTGGGCAGATATTGCTGCACGTGTCGTTATTCAGCGCGTGTGGGAGATACAGGGAGAAAGCGAGCGAGAGGGGAACAAACAGGGGACAGGTAGGCGCGATCGCTCATTCACACAGCAGCCGCTCGACGTGGAGCTCTACGGGGCGTGATTACCAGACCCCGGGTGATCCTTCAGCTCTTCGCCTGACACTCGCTGCCTGTTCCCTCCACTCTCCCCGCATCCCACAGCCTTCCTTTCCTCTCTCGTGATTCATCTCTTTAAACTGTCTTCCTTTAACTCCACACTTTAGGGTCTTTTTTTTTTACCCCATCGCCACTGTGTTTTATTTACTCCCGCAGCCCTCCGTCTGTCTTGATAATGTGTTACTGCCAGTCTGATAAATAAAGCAGTTTGTCTTTTTACAGTGCCCACCGTGCTTACAGTTAATGTCTCCTCATTCACCTCTGCTATTTATCAGGGCTGCAGACATGCGCTCGCAGTGTGTGCGAGCCCCTCGCAGCACATTTCAACAGGGCTATTAGATTTCATGTGCAAAGGAATAAGTGGTATCTCCACTATAAGCTTCAGGGGTAAACCGTCCTTCTTTTTAATAGGACAATTAACATTTCTTACATTCATATTTTAAAAATTTAGTCCAGGATGCCATCCAGACCAACTTGTTTTTGGCTCAAGAGATGTGGCTTTCCAACATGAAATGGCTGTCAACGCATCAATAAATGAGGCAGCTCATGTTTGAAGGTGTTCAAAACTGGCCTAAACTACAGGCTTTATTTGTTTTCCTTTACAACACTTTTATGATTCTTTCTCCTTTTGGTTACACAAGTTTCATTCTCTTCTAAATTATGGCAAGTCTTCTAGGTCCTGAAGCAGCAAAGCAAGCCCACACCATGATGCTCCCTCCACCATGCTTCACAAGATGTTTTTATGTTTTCTTTTCTCTCCAGAAGAAATCAGCATTTGCTGGTTCTGGTACCATCTTCAAGCCTTTGGCTGCTACTTGTTGGTTCGTCGTCACCACATTGAGGGTTTTGCATTGTGGCTTTGAAATAACCTACTTCTATTTATAGATATTTTTAAATGAGGACTGGTGTCTGTCTAAACACAAAGAGATGACTTTTTATCCCTTTCCTGCCTTGATCACACATCCTCAGAGATCTCCTTTTCCAAGGCATGGTCATATAAGCAGATGTTTCTTTTAAACATCAGACTTCAAATGTCTGAGTGTCTTTTATTAATCAAAGTAGTGCGAAACCACACCTCCAAACCACAGCTCCGTTTCATTAATTAGACTCCAGGTATCCGAACCACTGACTCCAATTAGCTTTCACTGAAGTAGTTAGTCTATAAGTTCACTTACCTTTTCCTCCAGCACTGTGAATGTTTAATGGCTGTGTCTACCAAAGACAGTTAAAATCAGCTGAAGCGCTTTGTGTTTGTCTGCTCGTGTGATTAAGATCACATTTTGTGCCAAATTAATGCAGAAAAGAAGCAAATCCCAAAGGGTTCAAGACTAAAAACAGACAAATAAAAATAAAACAATGTTAGATCCTGCTCAGTTTAGTCTCCATACTTAAGAAAAGCACACACAAGAAAAAAGGTTGTTTTTTTGTTTTGTTTTTTTTGAAAATATAAGGCATGAAGCAGAAATTGTGAAGCAAAATCATCAAATTTGTGGCTTATCTGTAGTCAGATACAGTGGCTATAGGCATCTTGATGACGAAAAGTTTGATGGTTCAAGCTTCGATCTGAGCTAAAACTCTGTAGGTTTAATCTCCCCTTGTTAGATGGACACAAGGGACTTATGGTGACTTTTAAGGGAGCTAAAATATTACCATGATGGGCTAGCAGCATCCTTTCATGCTCTATCCAACAGAGTTCATATGGACATGCTTGGCTTAAATCCACCTTGTTAACAAAAAGAAAGTGAACAAAAAAAATGCACCCTGACACTTCTGCGGTGTGTGCACTTGAGATTTTCAAACACTCGTCTCTTCTTTACCATAATAGATGTCAGTTTTCTCTGATGTGGCTCGCTAAGCGGGCCTCACTCTTCCTGCATTCGGAGCCGTCGCTCAGTAGCGGATCTGTGTTGTTCGACATCAAACAAAGGAGACACTCGCAGCATCACCTGCGGAGCGCTCCAAAGGGATGAAGCAAAATATCTTCAAATCACTTGTCCAAGACATTTCCCCCTATTAAGGCTGCCTACACACAGGCTTTAAGGCAGAGACAGGCCCTTTAGATAAGCTAACCAAACCCGAATGTTACAGCTGGGAGATCAGAAACACAGTCTGTGTTCTATTACAGAGCTCTCTTGCAATGCCGGGCTGTTAAAAGACTAAAAAGGCTCAATGGTTAACTTTGTTAAGTGGCATTAGTGGTGTATTACACCTCAAAACCAAATGGCAAATGAAAACATGACTTACAGAGCACCATGTCTGATACATAAGAAAAAAAATCACAATGTTTTACTATTAAAAGGAAGGTTGTACATAGTGCTAATTGTACATTTTTCCTTTTTTTTTTTTTTACATTTATTTGTATTTATGGACCAACTCAGTGTTTTTGCTTATAATAGCTACTATTTTCTTTAATGTAAATAAAACAATTACATCAGCTCAATTTTTGTATATTTATTGTATTTACAACATCTACTTTAATTCCAAGTCAGTGTACGTGTGCCTATTGTATCTATTTCAATGTGTATGACTTCCAACTGTGAGTATGTGGTAGCAGTACTTCAGTGCTAGGTGTGTTTTGGTGTGTGTGAGTGTGTGTGTGTGTTGTAAATTCAGCAGCAGATCATGTTTTCCAGGCCTCAGATGAGGCAAAGCAGCTTTGGCAGCGGGCCGTTTCATCTCAGGCGCTGGGGCCCAAAACAAAGAGAAAATGATTGATTGGATGATGAATTATTTAGAGGTGGAGAGCCGAGGAACGAACAAGCCACGCCGGAGAGAAAGAGAGGAAGAGCAGGAAGCAAGTGAGAGAGAGAGAGAGAGAGAGAGAGAGAGA
>JAOWBL010000016.1:1875931-1913302 GCA_028564865.1 Zenarchopterus dispar
AATTTAAAAATTCTGCCCCGACTATTTTGAGAAAACATGTTAATTTACAGTAACACAAGTTCTTCTGTTGATAAAAATCCCAGAAGATGCCATCAGCACACACCTGTAAACACTCCTAATACATCATATTCCCTGCGGCATGTTTACAAAAAACACCCTGCCAGCGCGCGGTTACCTTTCTTTTAATCTGCGCCGCACACCATCACAAACAACCTGTCACCGTGGCGGTTTGCTGCCGAACAGCGTGCAAACGAAGACGCAGCAGAAGATGTGTTTATTTGTAAGCGATGAAACAATTAAGGGAACATGACAGGCAAATAAACAGACGGAGGCAAAACATCTGGGCTTGCATCGCTTCTGCAGTGTCGTCGTTTGTGGGAAGTTGCTGTTCGGAAACGTGATGTTTCGCGGGAAAACGACTTAACGCATCTGACAAACAAGCGATGCTGTGTTTGTTTATTGGCATAAAGGAGAAGATTAAACAGAACACGGAGAAAGAAATCTCAATGAGCGTGTTTATTTGATGTTTCTTTTTCCTGTTGTGAAACGGCGTGTTGGTGAGCGTTCAAGAGGCTTCGCCTGTCAGCCCCGTTAACTCGACACAACTTGGCTGAATCAGTTTAACGGGGAGACAAACACGCACAAAAACACATCCCAGCTCCGTCAACATCCCATCTCAAAGCACCTAGAGGGAAAGTTTTCCATGTGTGCTCGTGTTTACACTCAATTTCAAGCACTTTTTGGTGGAAAAATAAATAACAGACTGGTGTACAAAAAGGTCCCAGTTAATTTAAAAGCGTAAACAATCTAATGTAGGAAAAGCAGTAAGCTCTCCCTGCTTCTCTGCTGGTGTCATGAACCGCTTCACATGGAAAAATGCATGAAAAATTGGATATTTTTTTCAAAAGGAAATAAATGTTTCTCCACATCTTCTTCGCAGGACTGTAAAACAGAGACGTGCCTTGTATTTGATTATAAACACCCACGCAAACTGCGATAGAACAAGCTCGCCTGCCAAACAAGCTGCCAATCACTCCTGAGATCCAGATGACTGGAGGCCAGCGGAGTCCTCGTTCATTTAAGTGATGCTAAGAACAAACAATCAAAAGTGCTGCTTGGGAGACCGCAACACGTCCATATCAGGAAATGACATGTAACAATGGTGACATCTAATTTATAGCTCAAGGAGCGTGTACCAGAAAATAAACAGGCATCTCTGATCCGCACGTCCCTCTCAATTTGCCTCTCCCACGGTCCACTGCCTCTCAGACGCCGAGGCAAAAGGAAAACAGAAAGAAAAAAAATAAAGTCAAGAGCGCACAACTTTAGGGTGATGTCTTATTTACAAGTCCAAGACTCCTGCTTCCGTTTCCTCGCTCATGAAAGGCTGAGCAGTCATCCAGAAAACAAAAAGCAGCCAAACACACTGCCTCAACAAAAGTCTTCTAACTCACACCTTAAGGTGCCACAATATCAAGAGGATGCAAAAGTAGGAGGGGGTGTTTTCTTGAAACTGACTGATCCATGCCCTTTTCCTTTTTTCTTTCCCGTCTGACTCGTTTCCTTCTGGCAGGCAGATCTCGCAGGCGCCATCTTCTGAGGGCACAAGCACCTGGCGGAAACTTTGAACCTCGCTGCACCCCATGTAGGGGGTTTGCAAGCTCCAGTCTCGATGATCTCACTTACTGCTGCATGTTATTGTTGCATCACCGTGGCAACCCCTCCAGGTTACAAGGTGATTAGAAACAGCGGGAGGCCCATGTACAGTACGACAGACAGCTCAGCTACAGCAAAAAAAAAAGGTCTTTAAATATTTACGATATGAGCACGATCACACGTTGCATTTCTGGGAAGAGATGGGAACAAAGAATACAAATCTTTCCCTTAGAAACCATTTACATTTCACTCTTGAAGCTCTGTTCTGAGACTGATGTAATTTGTGTGTTGAATTTGTGTTGCTGGTTACAAGAAAGTATACAAACCTTGGCTGACGTGCACCAACTCCTGCTGGTTCCAGATAAACAAAAGCCGTCTGTGGCTGCTGATAGAAGCCTCCTCCACTTTTACCGACTGCAGTTTGTGCAAGAGACACAACGAGCAAACAAACAACACGTGGAAGATGCCAGGCCTCTTCGGCCTCTTGTCAGAGTCGATTAGAGCTCTCAGGTAATGACCCCATTTGCATCATAAACTATTGCCTGTGTGCAAGAAGGCTAATGGGGCCACAACCTGAAGAGAGTAATTGAAAGTGACATTATTTGAACTCTTGTTTTTTCCTCTTGAGCAGCCCTTCGAAGGATGGTCTCATCTTACTTTAATGTCGTCCTGCAAGTCTAAACAGCAAGTCTTCTCAAACTTAACACATGGAAAAGTTACCTCGTAATCCATGAGAATACACAAAAATCGTTCACAATCCTTTGCAACATGAGCCACTTTGCAACAATGAATGAAACGTTCTTATTAGGGATTGGTATTATTAATCGATTACTGATAACTGATCGTTAAGATTTTTTTCAATCATGTGGAATTTGATCAATATGAGGATGTCTTGAAGCAGCACGCTGAATTTCATAGTTCTGAAGTTACCAATAAGGGGCGCAATTTATTACAGTCAAAATAATTTGCTTCTAGACTAGGACCACAAGGCTAACATAGAAATTTAGGGTAAATATGTAATTATCAAAATGGTGTTTGGTGTGGGGTCACTTGACTTACAATTGGGAAAATACAATGTACCTTGCTTAATTCACCTTTTTTGTGATTTTTTTTTCTTTTTTGAGAGAGTGAATGGAGCAAGATCCCCCAGGCAGGTGAAGTTAGCATGGCAGTATCTTGGCATTCCCGTAATGTCAGTGCCGGCGAAGCAAGTGTTCCCGCGGCACGACTGACGGTTTCTGGACTACGTTCACGTAACACACCTAAGCATGTTTATGTGCTCAGGTGTGTTACTCACCTGAGCACATAAACATCCTCAACAAAAATCAGTAGGCTTGAGTTATGTTATCAATGTCACAGTTGGCTTTTGAATTTTAATATTTACGATTTACCCTCCAACTTCTGGCTGTGCTGCTATAGTTAAACTCGTTTTCCTTTATTTAAACAAAATGATTAATGTCCATGAAAAAAATGATTAATCGATAACTGATCATTAATTTCCCGATGATCAACACTTTTTATTCCTAGAAATGCCCATCCCTACTTCTTACATCCTCGATAAGCAGTAATCACATACAGATGCTTATTGTTTGATTACCCTCAATAACTCACAACACAATATTAAAAAGGTATCAGAATTAATAACCACAATTATAGCACCAGTTCATGTTGGCCATTGTGTATCATATAGACTGAACAAGAGACTAGGTGGGGAAAAAAAACATATGTAGTTAAATTTTCTTGGATGGATGCTCCATCAGGACAAACAAAATAAATAAATAAATAAAATATGGTAACACTTTACTGTCATTCCTCTTATCTTATTTCATTAGACATAATATCTATATTTATAATCCTACCAGTATGCAGCTCTTAGGTGCACCTGTTAGGAAAATTAAGGGAGCAAAACATTAATATTCCCACCTATCCACCACCCCCCACCCCTACACAAAGCAACAGTAAAAGCACTAATTTTTTTCTCATGGCCAAGGGCAGAAAGCTTTCATTTTCTGGGCAAAAGACTATCCCACTCAATTGAGCAGGAAGACCGGATGGATGGATGAATGCTCGGCCAGTCAGAGGAGGAGGCCACAGCCTCACTCTAATTTATTTAAAGCTGCAAAAGAAATGACCTCGGGATGAGAAAAGTGCAGAAATTCTCCCCAGATAGCAAACAGAAACAATGGAGCTCTCCTAATTGTGAGATTACAATCCAGCACACAGCGAGCGATCAGAGGGGGATTGATTAGACTAGTTGGAACGTGAAAGACTTTGTGAAAAGGTCATTGCACACTCCACCTGGAGTTTTTCTAAATTTTCAGCCTTCCCCCATAAATGTAGAGCAAAGTAGAAAAGAAAAAGTATGATTCTTGCATGATTACAGAGTTTAAGGACAGCAATGTTTTCCCTAACGCATTAGTGAAATAAGATGGTAATTTCCTGGGGTCACGGTGTATCCGGGCGTAAAATGATGAGAGAAAATAAAGAGAGAAAAGAAAGGGGAGGCTCTTCTCTCGGCTTTTCCGAGAAAGGGACTGGCGTGGAGGTTAATTGAGGGGATAACAGAAGGCAATGTTGGCTAAAGGTCAAACTGATGTCCCAGCCAGCAGGAGGTCCATTCTGCCTGATGACCTCACTGAATGTTGTTGGAACTCTCAGATACAGAGAAAAGAGCAGAAGACGACAACATTGGTTCACAGTGACAGGAGAGGAAAGAGGGTTCAGGTGTGACTACTGGAAAACTGATGCTTTGGTTCTGCTGATGCTCTGGCGGTCTTCTGTCACGGAAGTCATGTAATTGCATTTGGGATCTTCTTTAAGTTGACACAGTGCGCTTTACATGAAAAAAAAGTTCCAAAGAACCTCAAAATGTGTAAGTTTGAGGTTAAGATGTATAGATGAAGGTTGGTGTCAAAATGTGACTACAATCACAAAGAGACTGCAGAAATTTGACCTATATGGAAGGCAAGCTAGGAAATTTCTCTTGCCAACTAAAGGATCAGTAAACCTAAAATAGAATTTACCAATTTATGTACAGTATTTGGCTTTTAGGGGCTGATCCTTGCATATACCACAATGTGCTCTAGATAGGGAAGTCAAACTGGTTAGTCACAGTAACTGAAGCACGGGCGTAGAAGTGTTGTGATTTGGAGTTGCCCCTCTACTATTGCATATGTGTTAATTCAACTTCTCCATCAAGCCTGATTCATATCAGATGGAATGTGACAGATAATATGGGGCCATGAGTAAAGGATGAGAGTGAGTTGGAGTTTAGTTTGAAGAAGAGTTTATCAATCAACAAACCAAAGAGACAGAGGTCATTTGACGGTGAAAGGGATACTTGTGTGCAGAAAAAACGAGATTTGGCGTTTTTTGTTGCGGCTGCAGGGGAGAGGTTTGAAGACCTGGAAGACTGCGATGACGCCAAATTTGACTGTATATGGTAGTCCCAATTCTCTTTAGCTTCTCAGCTGACCAGTGACGGTCAACAAATATGTAAATAAATTGTAAATACTTCTCCATTTTTTAGGCGAGACCTGAAATGCCCAGGTCTGAAAACCCCGCTGCTGTCGCCTCCTTATATGATGTTTTGCATTTTCCCGTATTCACTTCGTTTTAGCCTCTAACAAAAGTTTCTACACCTTCTACTTCCAGAACAGGCTTAGGGTGAGAAAAAAAAAAAAAAACAGGAACACCAACAGAAACAAGCAAGTAAAGAAGAAAATACAATAAAATCTTGTTTTTGGTCATATTTTATTTAGAAAAAAAAAAGTTCTCTTCATGATTTTATATAATGTGCAAAACTAATGAAACGAGCTGTGCACTCCAGGTAAGCAATGATGGATCAAGATGAAAAGGATCAAGTGTAAGACACAAAACATAACAGTAGAGTACAAGAAGTCAACTACTATGTACTATATTTCTTCTATTAGATTAATTCTTCACATTATCTATATAGTGTTGCTTTGAAACTCTTTAGCCCGTAACTAACTTGTGGCTTGAGCTAATCAAAAACATGAAAATGAGGTTTACTTCCTGCACATTATCTGCCAAAAAAAGGGTTTCTCCAACCCTCTTATACACATAACAGTGCGCCATTAAGAAGAGCTGCACATGACAGCACATTATCTCTGATGCCGTTAGAAGGGACAGTTTTTGTTACCATTTAGTAAGCAGTGCTAATGAGGGCCAGCGTTAAGTATCACCACTTAAACAACATCAAAGCGGATCTGAAGGACAAGAAAATGACTCCGCTTGTGATTCACCATAAACTCATCTCGAGATACACAGACTTAAGAAACGGGGGGGAAAAAAATGCAGAAGAAAACTGCCTTTACCCTGCTTTAGTTCGCCATTTCAGCATGACACTTCATGATTCCTTTTTTTATACTCTGAGTCACTGGATACCCAAAAGCTGCTTACAGGGCAACTCGGGTCACCGTTTTTTAATTCCTCCTCCTGGCCCTGATGAATAGAGTGCAGTTCAATAAGTCAAACTTGATCAGTACACATCTGAAATGGGAGTGCGGAAAAAGACTTGTACCGTGTGCTGCTGACAAAGCCGATTCACTGATGGCTGACATTAAAGGATAACTGACAGAAAACGCATAAGCCGTACATGTGATGTTGTCTTTATGCAGCCAGTTAGAGCCTATTGCAGTCAAAGAAAAAAAAAATTCCAGTTACTTATTTTTGGAAGATCAAGGGAGGTGAGATGAGATTTATCAGAGAAATAACGATTTCAAAAACATTCCAGCACTTTGCAAAATTTTGCAACTGATGAGCTCATCAGAACTTCTGTGCAGTTCTTTTCTTTAATTGTAGATTATTTCTATTTAAAAAATGTTTTAAAAAAGAAAAAAAGTGTAAACACACTTTGTCCATACAAACACCCTTAAGTTTAGTGCTCGAAGGTGTCCTGAATCACCTGTGAAATTTCACCAGTTTCAACTGTTCTACAGTGCTACAGTAGATAAACCTTAATGGAAGTCTGTGCTGCAAAACTACAGTATGTAATTAGGAATGCATTAACCATAAACATTTTACAGTGTTGTACTGTACTAAGACTGCAACATGCATTCAAAAAGGAAAGTCTGACTACATGTTTTTGGAGGATCTAGATAATCCATGCAAAATATTGGTCCAAAATGACTAAATAGAGACACCATTCCTGACAATAAAAATTGGAAAGATACCTGGGATAATATTTTTCTGTAACAGCTAAAACACTTACAATACATTGGAGATTTAAGCTACATGTTTGGAAATCTGGAATTACTTCTAGCCTGCGTTGAGCTGGTTTTGATGGAGAAGCCCAGTGTCAAAACATCTCTCGCCAGCTATACCCCTCCCTCCCACACCCGCACACCTTCCCCTCCTCCTGCTGGATTCGAAGCGACAACAGCAGCAGCGTCCTTTGTATTTTCATCCGGCGTCTGCGCCATCAAAGGCCTCCCCTATGTGGGGAAGCAGATGCCGCAGCACTCCATGCAGATTTCCAGGCAATCCGAGGACTCGCAGCAGACATCCATGATGCCGCAGTCCATGTCACAGGGGCAGTTGCAGTCGTCGCCCATGTCCTCGGTACAGCAGCAGCAGCAGCAGGCCTCCGACGTGCACGCGCCACACGAGGCCTGGGCGACCACCATGTTGCAAAGCGTCAGGAATTCGCAGAAAAGGCAGGCCAGGATGCAGTGGACGCAGCAGTCTGGGTCCGAGTGGGGCCCGTCAGAGCGCCGAGTTGTGAAGTGATGCAAAAATGTGAATGAAATAAGAGCAAACACACAAAATAAAATTTTCTATTTAAAAAAAAAAAAATCAGTTCTTTTATTTTCAGTAAACTTGTATGGAGAAAGCAGTGAAAAAGGGTGAATCGGTGAGTGATGCGTGCAGAGAGACAGAACACGGCCAGCTGGGGAAGGTTAAAGAAAACAAGGAACATTCAAAGAATCGAATTCCCCTCCCGTGGTTTTGATTAACGGTCGATAAAATAATTGTGGCATTATCATGCAAACTGCTAGGTTGATCAAACAACGATGATTAGCAAAGTCCAAGAGTCTCACCCAGGCAAATAGGTGAATTAATGCCAGCAATGCTCACGCCTCTGATTAACATTTAACCTACTCACAGACCCTCTATGTGGCTGGTGGAGAGTTTCACAGCAATTCAGAGTTCCCCGTTAAATTACTAATGCGCCCATTAACCATCATAAATCTGCTTCTGAGTTGCTGTATTAATTACATGTTTCATTAAAATGTCACAATGCTGGTTTGAATGAGCAATGAAATCGTACAAATATGAAGTTTAGTTGTGAAACCTTCAGCGACAGACTGTTTGACTGTTGATGGGAATTCAGTCGGTTTAAAAATTATTTCTCTTAAATTAGACCGACAGTCAACCGGTGCGTTTACACACACAAGAATTAGCTGAATATTACCTGGATTAATTATGATCACTTTTATCCTACTAAGGACATATTCTGATCAACATAAGCCATGTGGACCGTTTCAATCTGAAATCGTATTATTTAGGCATCTATACAAATTAGCTCAACTTCTACAGGAGTTTCTTCAAAACATTTCGTGAGGCACAGCTTCTTTACAACCCTGTGTACACTTTTTAAAAAATTTTATTCAATATAATAAGAGGAGAAAGAATATAAAACATGGTTGTCATCGTATTTGCTCTTTTTGGTTAGTTGGTGAAAACAAATTCTCGTCAGCACGGAAGAAAGACATGAACCAAAGTGCTCTAAAGTGCTTTTTCCAATGTTTTTATTCAATTTTAAAAAAATAATCAAAGAAAGATTTAAAGTTTACTTGGTCAGCTGCCTTTCTGAGGAATTATGAATCATGTGAAGAGCAGAAAGGGGATGTTGACAAACCACAGACTGAGAAATCCAACTTCTGCTGGTTTTTCTCTTTTTTTTTTCTTTAGAGGGAAGAAAACTTTGAAAGTTTTTTTTAACTTGCAACCATCCTATCCTTCAACTCCTGAACCTTATTCTGCTTCACTGAACAAAAAGTTTAAAAAAAAAAAAAACTTTCAACGTGCACAAACCTAAAGATGCTTTGATTGTAATTTTTTCTATCCTGATTTCCAATTTTTTTTTTTTTTTAAACAAACTATGGTCTCCCAGTTCTGCGGAAATGTCTTTGAAAACATTTTTCTAATAAAATCATGTAGATAATCAAATATCATGTTAAAACTTTCTACCTTTTTCTTAAAATGTGCAGGGGTTATGATAAAAAGTAAAGTACTCAGTTTTACAGAACAGACGTTTCTGTACAAAAAATAATCTAATAAAGATTAATTAAAGTATTTTACTTTTTATCCACCGGGTTTAAGTGAAAGTTCATTTCTTTTTTCTTTTTTTTTAAATACACTTAAATATCAAAAGTGTACCTGGTACTTAGATAAACTATGTACAGGGCACATTTATAGCCTATTTGTCTGTAATGTGAGAAGTTTCTTTTGTAAAAAGTAACAAATTATTTTTTTTGAGGTCATGTACATTTATGTACTATACATAGAAAAGAAGCAGTTTTCATCCATCATCTTGTTAACACTTGTGTTTTGCTAAGTGTCAACGTGAACTCCATTTGCGGGACAAATTTGCCCAGATGAGCCCACACACACACACACATACACACACACACGGAGCATTTGCAGACAAGACTGACAACGATGGGTTCAGACTCGTAGGCTTCTCTCTTGTCTTCTCAGTGTTTTGAAAGTGAGACAATCGGTTATAACTGTACACATGACAAACTGCAAACCAGTCTGTCTTTTTTTTTTTTTTTTTTTTGGTCTCTGTACCCTCTGCAACTATAAAACTATGAAACCATTTGCCTCATGAGGTAGACTATTGGAATTAAATGAGTCACCTGCTTAAGTGGCAACTGAATCTTAAAAAAAAAAAAAACAAGCAAACCATACCCCTACAGAAAACTCATTACTTGTCATTTATTTAAAAAGCAGCAATTTCGAACATAGTGAGTGGTAAGAATATTGCTGTGCATGCAAACGAGAGTCGATGAGGTCAATGAAGGCAAAAGACTCTGATTTTGATCTTTTTCACCTTTTAGTTCTGTACAGTCTCAGAACAAAATGTTGACTTATGATGAACTCCGCAGATTACGTTTTCTTTTTTAGGAAAGCTAAAGTTTAATCTGAAATTAAAATTAAAGTTGTGTAACAGGTCATAAAAATATCAAATTTGATAGCATACAGCTTGTGTTGTCTTTAATGAAGTTTCTCCACGCTTAGACTTCAGTTGTTGTATTCAAGTCACTAAAACTCACTAGATATCCTTCAGTATCTGTGCAGGGCACACTCTTCTTGCAGCCGCCTCTCTTTTGATCCAAGGCCAAAGCAGCACCACTGCTTTGGAGTGTTAAAAAGACATGATGTGGATAGATGCAGAAAAATAGCATTACAAACAGGTCACATTTGCATAACTTTCATCAGCCCATCTTGAGCTGTCAGAAGTGGCTGTTGCAGATTGAGTTAGAGGGAAAGCAAAAGAAGCAGAGTGTGGAGGGCAGAATGGGAAGGCAAGCTGAGGGCCGCTGAATGCTCATGTTTGATTAATCAAAGTAGAGGGGGGTTTTTTCCTCCTAATTTTGCAGTGCTAAGGGCTGCAGAGCTGACCAGAGCCAACGGCTGACTGCGATACAAACAAGCTGGAGAAGAGAACATGAAACGAGTAAGCCCGTGCATACGTGTCTCTGAGGGTGTCTGAAGTTTGAATGCATCTTATTATCCTTATCTGAGGCCATAACACTTGCAGTGATGGATGATGCATGAGAATATATCATACATCACTGATGTGGAGTAAACCACAGTGGGGCGCATTACTTGAATCGTTTACCTAAAACAAAACTGAAATCACACTGCACTGTTTACTGGCATGCAAGGTAGTGTACTGCGGTACAAAATGTTAGTGTGAGAAATAAACACTGCTCGAACTCGTGCACAAAACGTCAGTTCAGCCTAACAAACTTTGAAGGACCCGGAGGGTATAGCCATGCCAGCACAGAGAATGCAACAGCAGCCTGTGAATACGAGACAAACAGAACATCGGCATTAAGTAGTGGCCAGTCATCTCAGCTATTCCCTTGGATGTATAATTCAACAGCAGCGATTAGTCTGGATCTTACAGAAGCCAGCAAGAACGAGGGAAGAGAGGGAGGTTGGTATATTGTACACAAGAGAGCTGGACGCGGGGCACATCTCCATGAAAACACAGAAACGGAGTGTAACCAACCAACAGAAAGACTGACAATGCTCCTGTTTAATGTCAACGAGTGGAGACGAAGCTCGGCTTGCAGGGCCAAAAACGGCGTCCGGCGCCTCTGAGGAAATGCTATGAGACGTCTGGAAAGCCAACATCAAGAAAAAACAGGGAGCGGCATGACACAAAACAAGCTGGATGGGCCTCAGAGCGGCAAGCTGTGCAAAACACTGGAGCACGCAAAGAGGGAGAGAGCAGGAAAAAGACAAAGCCTCGGTGGCCACAGGCGTACGCCGAAGCCGCACGTGGGTAAAAAAGAGAGCAGAGGAAATGGGCCGGACGGCGAAGTTCCACCACATGCAACTTTAAAAGCAGGTCTGCTTATAATGCAGGGCATAGAGAATAGTTCCAGAGCTTACACAACTAACAGATTTAGGCTTTTTAGTGTCTGCAAGGAGGACAAAATAAACCTTTAAATGAGGCTAAAGCCACTTCAAGTGATTACACAGAATTAAAAAAAAAAAAAAATTGGATGACAAGAGATGAGACAACCCGTGCTGCTTTTGTGCAGCGTGGTAAATGAGTCCTCAGAAGCAGCAGTGTTATCACAGATTGGCTCCGGTGCCAACGGCGCGTGCCAAGAAACCGACAGCAACAGATTCCCCAGAGCTAGCTCCCGCTAACTTACGCCTTTTATTTCCTGTGTTCCGGGGGGCTGTTTAGGAGGCTAATTTCACAGACAAACAGATTATGTTAATCCGTGTAAACATTCTAGCACAACAGCTTGGCTGTTTTCCGGGGGGAAATAAACAGTCGAGAGCGAACATATTGATTCTGAGAGCACCCGCATCTTCAAATAAGCAACACAACAGCCATAATGAGACATGTAGAGCTGCTGCTGGTTTATTTTTCTGCACTCTTTATTCTGTTCTTTACCAATTAAAATGTTGGAAACATGATGTGCCTGGAATATCTCTGGTGGGAGTATTCCACTGTTTCCCATGACGTATTATGGATGTATGGATATCTTTTTTTTTATTTTATTTTCATTCATGCATTTTGCACAAGTGCTTTTTCGCACAACTACCTACTTCTTTTTTTTTCTTTTATTTAAATTTATAACTCCACCTGACTATAGTAACCTTTCTCCAAAAATGATATGTCTTAACTCATAGGAAATTTTACAGCAAAGATTCACATAACAAGATATAACAACAAAGACCTTTCAGCATGCAAATTAGGAATCCACCTAAACCCTGATATTGTTCAGGACAAAAGTCCGTAAATACACACAAAACCACTAGCTTTAGTAGATGAAGGTGGCAGGCGACAGGGCCCTGTTAATAAGAGCCAAGGTGTTGCGGACGGGATGTATGGAGAGCTGAAAAAGGGCCCAGAGAGGTGTGAGGGGCCGTGAAGGGCCTGAAGAAGACTGGTCATGACTTATAATAGGCACCCCATGCTCTCAGGCCTCGTTAGACGGTCGCACCTATCTCCCCAATGGAAGAGGACCGGCCAGCCGCCTTCATTACTGGACGCACCTCGGCCTTACACCTGACAAAGTGATGGCTCCCCTGCACGGCGAAAGGACTCTCTGACTTATTGTTAAGAAAAATAAAAGCCATAGGAGAGAGATAAGATGTCATTTGGCTGACGGGAGTGATAAATATGAGAACTAATGCGCGGCCATCATTAAAAGGTGAGAGAAGGTAAGAATTTATTATCAATATTATATGAGGTATTAGTTCGTGAGCGCCTCATAAGAAAACCCCCATTCTTATTTCATTGTGTGACTAATTACTTGATGGAGGAAGAGCATCACTATTCTGAATATGATCTCAAACAAGTCAAATAATTTATTTTTTTTTCTCCATTACGCTTTTACATCTGCTATACATAACATTAAAAACTTGATCACTATATAAGGTATTTAAATTATTGATGAAGGTTCAATTGTACTAAAATAGCAGCATGCAGTAGTTCTTACCACCTTGGGGAAAAAAAAAAAAACCTGATTTTTAATCTCACATCACTTACGTCACACAGCACAAAAAAACAAAAACAAAAACCTAACTACAAATTGGATTGTGCAAATCAAGACCCTGATATTTAAATATCATTCTCAAGTGTTTAAATGCACTATGAGGCATTTCTATCCATCATCTACCACTGTTTCTTCCTCTTCTGGGTCACGGGGGTCTCCCGTGAGACTATCCCAGCTGTGTTTGGATAGAGGGCAGTGGTACATCTGGGACAAGTCTCCAGCCCATCGCAGAGTCACAAGAAGGTAAACAACCACACATGGGTCATCAATTCATCTAATGTGCATATTTTTGGACTGTAGGACAACACTTGAATACTTGGAGAAACCCCATGCAGCCATTGGGGAGAACCACCCCTAATGATCATTAGAAGCTCAGACAAAGAGACAGAAGCATGCTAGCAGTAAGTGTGAATAAAAAGTTAGTCAGCAATACTAATGCTCTCATCTACATGCCATTAACCCTTCACGGGTGTGGATACTCACCCTCAGGCAAAGGAGGCTTCTGTGACCCCGTGGAGCTTCCTTTGCTGCGTCGGCTGCTGTCACTGTTGACCGACAAGCTGGACCTCAGTTTCCTCTGCACCCTGTGCGACACGGTGTGCGCAGAGGGCTGCCTCCTGGGCTGCGCCGTCATCGGTGCGGTCGCCCCTGTGCTGGTTCCAGGGTCTGACCCGCCTAAGGCGCTCCTGCTGATGCTGGCACCGCAGGTGCATGTTAGCGTGGCCTCGGGGCCACCAACGCCGGAGTGGATTCCATTGCTATTGCTCAGAGTGGGTGTGCCAGCGTTGCTGTGGAGTAAGCCATTTTGGTCCTTGGCAGAGTCGCCCTCGGCAGCCTCAGAGGGCGTAGGATTAAGATCAGAGTCAGGCTGAGGTTGAGCTGGTGGGAAAAGAGGAAGGATGCTCTTTAGTGAAACATCGTGTGCATAAATTAAGTACGACTTCCAAAATTGTTTTTAAGCTGTGTTGACAGACAACATTTCTTTAAAGCAGATTAAACACTTAACATGACAAATATATTAACTACAACTTAAAACAAAATAAATATAAAAAGAAGACGTGTGCGTTCTTTAAAAACAAGCTAACAAACACAATGCTGGAAGAAAAAGGAAGTGAAATCTTGGAGTTGCAAGCTGCTTGAACCTCCAGAGCTTTTAGTAGATCTTGATTAGACCTGTCTGGAGAACATTTTGACCACAACTTCCAGCTCAGAGACATCTGTCGGATATCTGGTGTAAACAGATCTCCAGGTCATTCCACTGCATTTCTATGAGGTAAGATCTGTGCTCTGATTGGGCCACTCCAACAGGTTGATTTTCTTCTTCTGGATCTGTTCTATGGTGGATCGACTTCCAGGCTTAAGATCACTATCCTGCTGCATCCCCCAGCTTCTACTACACCTCTGCTGGTGGACACCCACCCTAATATAACCATGTAAGTTGTTTTTGTTAACTACAGAATACATTTTTGTCTGTGTGATGGGAAATGGTCCAAGCTCTCAGGTAGCAAAGCAGGCCCAAACCATGAGACTTCCTCAACCTTACTTCCCCCCCTGAGATGATGTTTTTGATGTTCTCAGCTGCAGATGCCCAAAGTCCTGTTTAGAAAACTGTAAATATGCAGCCTTTAGCTGTTATTTGTGGTTCTCTTTTACTCCTGTGAGGATCTCCTGTGTTGTTTCTTTGGAGTACAGCACCTCTGGTTGGGCACCCACTTCCAGGAAGAGCAGCCATCGTGCTAAACTTCTTCCATTTGTTAACTATTTGTCTGACAGTGAACTAGTGGATGCCAAAACATTTAGGGGTTACTTTGTATACTTTTCCATTTATGTTGTTTATATGAACCAAAAACTTGTTTGAATGTCTTATCAAAGTACTTCTAAATTAAACCTGTAAACTTATGTGTTTAATGGCTGTGCTCAATAAAAGGTACAAGAACTTAAAATTATTTCTGTGATATCAGCTCATCAAGTCTGATTTTCAATATGACTTTCATGAAGATCAGAACACATTTCTTTTCCTTTATGAACCAAATTAAAGCATAAAACCAGAAATGTTTCTACCTATGTTATTAGTCTTAGTAGAATTTTTAATTCCTTTCACATAACTATCTTGGTAGAAGAAAAACTTTATCTGCACTTGGTGTACCTTATTCAGATGTATAGTGGTTGATGATCGTTTCTTACAACCCTGAACACAGTAACGAAGGCGCACCATTCAAAGCCAAATCACTCTGCAAATTGCGCCGCCGTTTTCCGACATCATATCAATCACTCAGCAAACACTTCAACCCAGGATGATAAAGAGAAGCGCCGAGGCTCAACCTTGTACGTGACGGGATCGCAAAAGGCAACCGCTGTAGTCAGACAGACGTCTGCGGGAGCAGTGCCTCGGCGAGTTAAGACGCTGCGAGAGAGAGAAAGACAGACTAATACAGTAAAAAGTGGAAGGAAGTCTCTGATACTGTACATATATAAAATGCCTGCTGTCTGCAGCAGTAATGATCTTCTCTCCTGTGAAGGCGCAGAGATGGCCTCGACTAGTCTTTGTAAGCGTATGTGTGACAGCCACAGAAAGTCAGGAGACAGCGACCTGTCTGATAAGAAAGAAGGGGAAGGATGTGATTGAGCAAAGGAGGTGGCATTTTACCGAGACGAACACCTGCACATTCAGCTCTACTGGGAGTTGCTCCTGCGTTACCTTCCCTCCACATCAGAGATCCTGTGCATGTGCACACTGCTGCCAGATTCTGTGAATTATTCATCTCTTTAAAGTTTGTCTGTGTGAACCATACTCTTTCCTATTTAATACCGTCTTCATATACATTTAATGTATAGTCTCCTCACACCTCAAATGCAGGTATACTGTATTTACAGCGAGAGCGGGCTTGTGCCAGTTTTAAAGAGCCGTCCAAAACAAAGCTAGACTTTCCAGAGTGGACGCAAACGCGGAACTTAATATGATGCTGGTAATTTCTTTCCATCTCTATTTTCTTTCTGTCAGCTCACCAACAAGTGCAATTAACGTTAACAAGAGAGCAGAGTGTGGGAACCGGGCCTCGCACTTTTTAACAACACATCACCCTGGGAGAGGCCGGACGTGAATGTGGATGTAAAACAAAGCAATTAAATACACACACTGGGTCTCGCCTTCTCCTTATTCTGGCTTCTGCATGCTGCTTCAATAAACAAATACAGGCTTTAGGGATCAGGATTCCATGCAATTTGAATTAGACAACTGGGTAGCAGACGATAGAATTCATTATGCAGTGATTTAGGAGCAGGTTGATAGATTTTCTTCTTTAAAAGAGCAAACCCTCGCAGCCGGCCCATGACAATGCGGGAAGGGACCGAAGCTTCCTAACAAGGAGGTTCAAAACAAACAGCTGTTACTTTTATTTTTCTTTTCACCCATTTACAATAAAAATAGCTTCTTTTTCTTTTCCTTCAAAAACAACCTCAGATCTTGTTCTTTTGCTTTGCTTTAAGATTGAGTTAGATCAAGTCAGTCATTTAACTCAGTGTATACTCAATTTTTTCTTTTTTTTTTTTTTGAAAGTAGTTAGAAACTTAAATTTCAATTTATAAAATTAAAAGAAAACATTGGGGCACATTCTGGGAGAGGGACAGATGAAAATGTGGTTTTGGATGTTAAAAGATGCATGGACGTCTCTGAAAATGATGTCATCTGGACGGCAGAGTTAGTTACAACAAAATCTCAGGTTAGGGGAGTCGACAAAAGCTGCACAGCAAGCAATCTCTCAGGTCGTGGTCTCCAGGATCCTCATGGCATCTCCTGGAATGGCTATCCCTCCATTTTTAAATCAATCATCTTTCTTCTTTCGTCTACTTATTTCCACTAAAGTGTAAATGAACTTTGTCTCTGATACAATCCAAAACAATCACAGAACCTGCCATTTGGACCTGTTGGTAGTAATGGCCAGGCTGGCCCTTTTTGTATGGTGGTATTTTTGAAGGGAAAAAAAAATTTAGGGTTTCCTTGAGAACTATAGTACTATAGTACTATACTATAGTACTGAATTGGTAGAAAAAATATATTTTGTCCATGAAGTTATGTTAGTTATTGATAAATGATAGTTCTTGATGCAGTGTTATCTTTATGATAGAAGATCACAAAAATGGCTATCTTAGACCTTGAAAACCTGCCCTTTATCCACAAATTCCCTCAGATTCCTTGAATCATTTATTTATCATTCACTGTTGAAGCAAAAATCGGCAAATCTCGTCCAAACATTTTTAGAAGAGATGAGCAGTGGAGATCATCTGCCCATCTTGCTCCTTAAAGAATCAGACTTTCATGGACACTCTTTTTGTACCAAATCAAATTTTTTTTTCTTTTTTTTTTAACCTCACTAGCTTTAAATTTCTCCATTCCAACTTTTTTTTTTTTTTTTTTTTTTAAATGTGACAAAGAAAGTTGATCAGTCAAAACAGGAAATATCTTGGATTCAAACTGTCTGCAATTAGACAAAAGTGGGAAAAAAAGTCCTTGGTTAATAAAAACTCATTGTAACATCCTAACTTTTCTTTGAGGTTTTATATGATTTCCAAACTACTTGAGTCCTAAAATATGTAAACTCCTTATCACAGACATGAACTCAGACATGAACTTCATGAGCAGATTCATGAGGAAAAAAGCTGAAGCAGAGTTGGAGGCCTCATTACCTTTCCTTTAGGAGAGGCCATCAATTTACAAAACTATAAATACTTATTTAGAAACCACAGTACATGAACAGTGACTTGAATTTCAGTTTCAAACAAAAAAAAAAGAAAATGTGGCACAACTCTGAAAAGTTCTGCACTTCGGTGAAAGGTCCTTGGATCGTCGTTCCACACTCGCAGTTTTTATTTTTAACCTGATGAAAAAAAGCGACTAAGATTAATGGACACACTGGAGCAATATTCATAATCATTGATCATAATAATGATGATACTGTCAAAGATGGCAATGACAGACTTGTACAGTCACCGTGAGACAAATGAAGAGATAATGACAAAAAGCAAGAATATGGTAAGAAATGAGAAATGTGCTGCGCTGGTGAACTGGGCCACCGAAATGTCTGTGTATGCACTTCTTTGAAGGAAATCTATACACCATGCAGGATGTTGTGACGTCCACATTAGCATTTATTAGTTCAGTGACAACATAATAATAAAACTACAAAAAAAACCATCGTGAATTCACAGCCATTTTATTTAAAAAAACAAACAAAAAAAAAAAAAAAAACCAGAGGGCATGTTTGTGAAGTATTATTACTTCTTCCTCACGAGGCTTATTTATGAACTTCCTTCTTTAAATGACATAACTAACTTAAAATAAGTATGTCTCAACATCTACAAGGTGTAAATGAATAAATATAACATTAGTATAAAAACACATCTGAGATTACAGTCCAAATGTAAAACTGAGTATACATATTACAAGGTCAAAGTAAACAAGACAGAACAGAGTAAAAATAAAAAATAAAAATAAGATCTCCATCTGACAACATATTACGATTTTGGATTCATGTGGTGACAACTCAAACACTCTAGATATCCATTCAATAACATCTCACCACCTATTTTACCAAGACTGATTTTACTATATAATAGAAGAGAGTTTTTAAAGAAAACATTTGAAGAGGGATATGTATACATACATTCAAAATTGGCCATTTTGGCACTTAGATGTCCATCAATGTATCAATTAATCTGAAATGTGACTTCTTCGGTTTTATCACAACTGATTAAATCTATGGAAAAGTCACAAATCTGTGTAAATTTCAGTCGCAACAATGAAAAGATTGTATATTTCCCTAAAAGCCAGCTGGGTAGGTCTTCTCGTGTAAGATTCCATTCGGAACGGGGCTGCACCGAAAGATTATTTTGGTAATCGACAAAGCTTTTTTTTTTTTTTTTTTTTTTTTTTAATTTATTACAACTTACCCATGCAGCTCATGGTTCGTGGAACATACAGAATAAGGATGGGAAACGTGGCCTGATATGCATGTGATCGGCGGCATCATCAGCATTTGCTGCATCGCAGCAAGACATCCGTTGTTTGGCGATACTGCCTGTTTACGCCCTCCCTGCTTCCTCATGTAAACTGAGCTGCACAGGACCTGAGCTTAACAATGTGGTTTTTATACAAAACACTGACACTACAAATCCCTTGTTTATGATTTTTTATTGTGGAGTATATTGTGTTGATTAATCATTGCAGCCCCAACTGATGACAGAAATGGTCCGAGAGAGCAAAAATGACTTGTCAAAAATCATTTTTGTTTCGGCTCGACTTTCACACGGGAACATAATTTATGATGGGAAAACATCAAAGGTAAGATCAAATTTAGAACTTGCCATATTATAAAGTTGTTTTTTCTCTTGCTATTCCCTTAATGCTGGCTTACTGATTCCCCCCAACCCAGTCCACCCCACAGAGTAATGATGCTTAAATCTGTGAATGTTCAGTTTTAAACCAATAGCAGGTCAGTGTTTGAGGCATGTAGCAGCTGGCCACTAGCATGCTCCAGAAAACCATCTTTTTACATCATTTTCCCCCTGATCCCAGAGTGCTCATTAGGAACGGGTTAAAAATAATTCACACAGTGAATATTAATAAACAACAGACATTTTACAAGTCCCATCTTCTTTTACTTCCTGGTATTACACAAGACTTGCCTTCTTAGGTTCAAAGTTTTTTTTCTCTTTGGCTTTTTTTATTGTCTCAAAACAAAGAGTTTGTTTCCACATCTGAAATAAAAATGATTTACATAAATATTACATATATCTCAGCCTGTTGATAAATCCAAACAGAGCAGAGAGAAAATAAAGTCCAAGGATGCACAAATCTTAACAAGAAGCACTTGGACAACATATTCTGAAGAAAGAACGGGACCTACGCACATAATATATACACACACTTCAAATTGGACTTGTAACTGCCCTATTTCTAGCACATCAACAACTGTTGAGAGTGTACATTTGTAGCTGAATAAAACATGGTATTCCCCTACACACGCTGTCACACACATCACAGGGGAAACTAGGGGGTGAGTGGTTCCTGACTGTCTAAGCAGCATCCCAATTTGGTCCCAGCTACTAGTAGCTGACAGCCTCAAATATCTGGGGAGCATTTTTAAAAGGCCAGTGTTTGATGGATTCATGAAGAACACACAAATATAATTGCCATTTGTCACCGAGTCTTCAGTGGCTGCGCCACACGGGGACCAGGCTGCAGAGTGCCTTGAGAGCGCAGGAGCTGCACCAGAGATGTGCAGGGGATCACTCTGTATGGAAAATTGAGTATACTGTATAAACACCTCCGTTTTTGTCACAGAAAATAGGTCCTTCAGGAGGAAACTGGAAATTGCACCCAAAAGACAAGCGGAAAGAAGATGAGGCCTGCTGCATGTCACTCACACACACAGAGGCAGACCCACCAAGAAGAAATATGCATACGTGCATGTCAACCGAAACAAAGCTGTACAAACAAGAACTCTAAAATAGTCATGAACGTGAAAATATACCCCAAAAAGGTCAAACAGGGCAGTATGGAGATTCAAATATGCACAAGAGTTGCAGGTAAGGCGTAAAGCAGGCTGAACAATCACACAAGCTCTGCGTTTCTAAAGCTCAGTCCTTTTTAATATTAATGCCCCTGAGACGGAGAGAAACGGGGAGAGGAGAGGCGAAAGGTGTTTGCTCAGGCTTATTAGAATGCCCATCATAGAGAGCATACAGTTATTCAGATGTTCAAATGTCATACCCCCCCAAATAAAACATCACAACTCACATCTCGTAGTCATTTCCTAATAGTCATTATTACACAATGCACAATGTTTGTGACTTCTGCCTATAAGGACTACAAGCCCCAGCCAGAAACAAGGTAGAACAAACGGCATCAGTTAGTTGTGAAACCACCAACAGGTCCAGTGTTTTGTTTATCTTTTTTATGCCACATATTGGAACAGCATTTATATTTTCTGCTCTGCTAGCCGTGCACCTGCATGATTGAAATGCTAATTTGCAAATGTGCAATGACCTAGCCAGACTCCCCCGAAACACCACCTCCACACCCAGCTCGCGCCGCCAAAACAGCCCGAGGTCTGATCTCTCCTCCTAACAAACAGCGATGCGCCGAACAGCCCCAGCTTTTCAATCCAAAGGGATATATTTTCTCATTAGAAATTATACATCTTCTATGCCCGTATTTATAGACGCAAAACCAGGGGAATTATGCTGCAGAGAGAGCAAGAGGGACATGCAGAGAGAGGAAAATAGTACAATGAATGTTATTACAAAGGGGCTCTGATTGAAAATTTCCTTGGGCGTATCAAAGTCTCGTTTACTGCCTGACCTTCTAAACTCCAAGACAAGGACTTTCTTCATCGTCTAAAAGGACTACCGAGGAGGGAACGGAAAAGTCACTGACATGATCGACGTACGAGAGTTGCGTCACAACCAAAGAAAACACCAACATGCGATTAGTATCACATTAACGCAGATATTACTCGTTTAGAAACCAAAAAAGCTGCTGCATGTTAATATGTTTTCACCTAATGAGAAAATGAGACGGCAGCGCAGGGATGTGGGCGCGATGGAAAGTCAGTGGTCTCGTTTGGAGCGTTTACACAGACTGGAAGGCGGCTTGACACGGGCTAACAGAAATGTCACTTGTTCCAACAGATTAAAAAAATAAAGGGGACTCCGGACATCACACGGCAATCCTTTGGCTGTCAGTTCATCCGCAGGCACAGACTGGTTTGTATTTATCTTTGATAAAACGGTGATGTGCAGATGATGATGGGCGCTGAAGAAAGCTAAATTACCCGGTATGATATTGGATCTTCATCAGCAGAAGTGATAGGCCACGCGTGTGTGTGTGAGAGTGTGTGTTCAAGCCGGCAAAAGAACTCTATTAACTGTCTTCACCTGTCAACGGTGATCAGACGGCGCAGCATCTCATTTAAACAGGAAGCATCACATTTTTGTCTGCTTTTCGACGCCACTCTGAGACAGTGAGGGGAATATTCACTGGTCTCACTCCTTTAACACCTCCCCACAGCCCTCCTTGTTTTAATTCTCCGTGGAATTCATTCAAATTTGACTTCTCCAACGTCCTGCGCGGGGAAGTGACACTTCGTCTATTTCCACCTCTGCTGCAGCCACTACCCAAACTCCCTTGTCGGGGATTTACTAATTTCAAATTTTGCTGCTGATGGAGTGGGGGGGAAAAAATAACCCCCTCGGACCTTGTTCGGTTTAATTACATTTAACAGTAGAAAAAAGAAAAGGAATCTTGAAAGACGAGAGCTTGATTTGATGAAATGAACCTCTCAGCACAAGTGGAAAGGTGTCCGTGCTGGCGAGGTGGAGGGGGGGGGGGGGGGGGGGGGGGGGGGGGGGGGGGGGGGGGGGGGGGGGGGGGGGGGGGGGGATCGCAGTCGAGGAGGGTGGGGTGTCATCAATTATTCTTTGATTTGAAAATGGCACATTCCCCCAGATTAATACGTTTGACTGTTATCTAAATCACTGAATGTCCCATTGAGATGCCCTTTTCTCATGCATGAATCACGTTAAGGGAAAGAGATCCACACTAACCCTCCCACAGGCTGTGGCCACTGAAGTCTCTAGTCTCCACTGTCGTGTGGAATGTGGCATGGTGCTAATTTGAGCCCTCCTTACTTCCAAACCGACTGCAATGAGAGACAGTAAATCATCGCTTTATTCTCTGGCTTTCTCTACTGAAATAAATTTGTACGAGGGTGTTTCCACTTTTGTGAACGTCTTTAGTCTAACTTGTTCATTTCTCACCATTTACAAGTGGAGAAAGAGTGCAGTTGTAAAGACAGGTGAGTGCACAACTGCAGTGTTTTTTTAAAAATCTGCACATCTTGCTCAGATTAAGACTTTAGACGGGCTAGCTACTACAGTTTCTAGAAAGATCAATTATGACGTGACTCGGAGCAGGCCTGAGGGAGCTACCAGGCTCCACACTCCAAAAAACATGCCCCACCCTCCCCTGAACTGACAACTCAAAACAAAAAATAAATAAATAAAAGGAGCAACAGGGCGGGAGAGAACAGGAGGGAAAGGAAAGCGAGGGAAGGAGGGGAACAGGGGCATTTTCAGTTTCAGTTACACCGATGACTCAAATATTCCACCAGCTTCAAAATCTCCCTCCACAGGAAGCCCGACTTGTTTGAAATTCAACGGCAGGCTTGCAGACTTGTGCATGTGCACATGTTTAGAAAACAAACCAAAAAAAAAGACAGAGACACACAAATAAACCACTAACAAGGAAAATGCTGAAGTCAAAATGAGGATGTGGCAGCAGAGATGCCACTACATAAAAGCCAAAAATACACCAGAGGTCTGTCTCCAGGTCACAGAGGGGATAGGCAGTCTATCAAAATACCCCCACATCTAGTTCCTTTACTTGCTCAGTATCAATCTCAGCATTAACCCTCTGCTAATGGGACAGCTGTGGGTCAGTGCCTCGCATCTTCGGGATGCCAATCAGGGTCTTAAGCTGAGAGATCAGGCTCTGGGACAGAGGTGCTCGTCTGCCTCTGAGAGGCTTTTAAAGCACAGAGACGCCTGTATTGATTTTAGCTCTAGCCTGAGAGAGTATGTGTGTGTATGCGAGGGAGGGTGGCAGCTGTGTCAGCTGTGGCCGTCTGTGCATCTGGACGGGAGCCAGCCCCGCGGTCCCCGGTCACCCTCCGCTGATCAGGGGACTTCACGGAATGACCTAGCAGAGAAGCACTGAACCTGCAAACACGAAGGGGGCAAGCAGTTGGAAGCTCGAGGGGTTCGGGGCTAGCGGGGGCAACATCAGCAGAGATCTCGTAATAGAAAAGGGTTTTAACCTTAATGTTGGTGCCAAAACCCTGTTAGGGGCCAAGTAATCCCCCCTGCACCGCCGTCAATTGAACTAGTTGATTTTTCGCTTCTGCCCCCTCCCTGCGAGTGGCTTGTGAAAGGTGTCGACGCCGTCACACGTGGCTCCGGCTGGGGAGGCGGCAGAGGCGATGTGCCGAGCAGTCCGCCTACTTTGCCTTTTCTGTGCTTAGCAGCACACTATTTGAGAAGACTTTTGAGAATCCATCCTCTTTGTTATTGGTTTGTTTAATTAAATGAAAAGATCTGAGAGCTCACTGAACCACTTCAGATATCTGCTGCACAAGAACCCTTCAGGCACAAAAGGTCAGCGGGTGTTAAAATAGCTAAAATTGTCTTCTAAAAGAAAAAAAAAAGACAAAAAACCCCGCCTCTCTCCACAATCAAAATCCATACATGTACCCTTCTATCTAATGTGCACTTAAAAGACTGCAGTTCGTAAATTGAGGTATGCATATCTAATCATTTGGCTCAAGTATTTTGAATATCTTCAAAAAAAAAAAAAATTAGTCGTGAATAGTCTTGGGCACTTTAAGTAAAATATGCTAATTAGCACACTTGAAATTTCCCATATGAAATCTATCTGCACCGAGACAATGAAAAAATAATTACAACAAAGGTAGAATTACAATGGCCATTTTAATCAACCCCGGCAATAGCGTTTCACCCTATTTATACAGTTTTTGATTCCATGACCCACTGGTAAGTAATCACTTGAAAATTATGCCTCAGTTATAATAGGTTTATTCTTAGATGCATATCTGCAGAGACAGGCCGGTGATGTTTGTCATAAAGATATGAATCTTGCAAAACAACAATCAGCATGCAGTTCAAACGACCGGGAAGCCATTCGGAGAAAAGCAAGTTGACACAAGGTTAAATGGTCTAAAAGCACTTTAAAAGACAAAGCAGGCCAAGTTTGATGGGACGACCATGCTGATTCAATGTGAGCAGGAATAATATTTTAGCGCTGATGAGTAAAATGATGAGCTCTAGCAAATTGTTCAATATTAGCTTAACCCCACCAGCAGTCTTATATCAAAACCTTTAGAGTTTTCTATATCAGTCTTGATTTTTCAGTCTCTTTCCACAGCCAGGTGAAAGCATGTGACACTATCCCATTAAACAACCCCGTTCCTTTGCTGAATTTATTAGGGAGTCACAAAATTCGCTTCCAGAAGGTCAATTCGGAGCACGGGTAATAAACTGAAATGCATGCCTCCGAGGAACCGAATCAGAGATTCGCACAAAGGCCGCACTAATGCCTTTATTTTTAAAAAAAAGAAAGTCATGTTATTTGACCTTCCCTTCTTACTAGAGTTTCAATAAGATAACAAAAATCAAACCAGTTCTGCAGAAGCTGGTAAGGTCATCTTTATCAACCAGAGACGCATTTAAAAAAAAAAAAAAAAAAAGTATTTCACAATCTGGTGAATAATGTGATGATTAAACTCCTAAAATGAGCGCAGGGTGGTAGCAATTTATTCTGAGGCCGGGGCCCGCACAGCAAGGTCCCGGTTTGCAGAAGATATCAGCTCCTTGAAAACCCAGAACGGACTTTTGAGGAATGTCTAACCCCTCCGCCCCCCACAAGCTTCTCCCGCCTCCTTAAAGATGGCAGAACTACACAGGAACTGTTCAAAACAGTCACCAGAGGGCCAAAAGTGCTCTCCAACAAGCCAACGGCGGCCATTAACAACGACTTTAACTTCCTGGGCCGCATTCGGTGGGTAATTCTTGCAGCTGTTTGGCACATCACCATGTTGCCTCATGAAATGCTTAGTTTATTGCGTCAGGACCACTGCCATGTTTATGTTCCTGTTTTTAAGGGACCCGGTGATCAAACCAGACAGTTTGTCACAACAATGCTATCAAAACTGAAAAACAATCAGTGCTGTTAACAAAACATCACAATGAGCTTCCTCTTGTTGAGGGAAAAAAAAAACACAGTCCACAAGCTAGTCATCGGATAGCCGGATAAAGGGGGGGGGGGAAAAACAAAAACCACAACACTGAGGGTAGAGATGTAGGCAGGCAGATGATTTGTTATTGATTTCCTGTTTCTATGGTGGAGAGCGCTCTCAATTACTCCTGGCAGCAAGCAGATTGGTCCCCTCAACACATCAAAACTGCAGTGAGCTCACCAAGAGCCTCTGACATAAATAGGGTAACTGAAACTGCCCGAAATGGATTTCCAACAATGATTCAACTTCGGACGCAGATACATAAAAACTTTCAAAGAGATCTGAATGCCAGAAAATTGGTCCGTTGCCTTAGCCTCAAAGAGATGTCATCTATCTTCCTTCTGCTGTAAAATTCTCCTCACCAACATCTGTTTGTGTGTGTTTGTGGGTCTGTGTAGATGTTGCGGGGCCAGCGACATCAATTACGAAGCAAAACTGTTGTCACAGGGGCTTATCTGTGGAGATGGAAGAAAAAGCGTGCATCCCTCCAGAAGCGCGACACTCCACGCACCTGCCAGGAAGGAAAGACCTCTTGACAGAAAATCTTTTTTGCCTTTTATTTGTTTTTGTTTTTTTCTAATCTCCTTTCTACGCTACATCAGTAAACAAACCACTGGCAAGTGATTGGGCTTAGTGTCAAAATAAAAATAAATAAAACAAGGAAAAAAATAAAAGGTGGGAAAGGTTCACAACTTAGAGATAAAAGACCCACTGTCACAAACAAGAAAAGACATAAGCATCTTGTTCCTCTTAGGAACAATTAAATGCTCATGCACAAAACTCTTGGTCCGTTTCACTTTGTGAGCTACAATCTTCATCGGATCCAGTGGAATTACTTTGCAACCAGGTTTAATTAGACCTGCTTCCAACTCACCCAGTACAATGGTAAATTGCCGTTTAGCAGAACCGCGCTGTTCACATTTGTATAACGCAATACGATTAGTTCGGAGTTGCAGGAAAGTTTTCAAAACATAAAAAGAAAAAAAAAAAAGATTAAAACATTCAGTTCGGAAACAACCCTCGTTTTAAAATCTCAAACATGTGCTACTCCTGCCTCAAGACACCCGTTCAAAAAGGAAAAATGTCTCTGGTGAGTTGGCACGGTTCTCTGCCAATAGGTAAACGTTTGGGTCAGGCTTAAAAAAAAATAATAATAAAAAACTTGTGGCTAAGATTCAATCAGTGTTTAAAGACAGGCAATGCCAGAACCACAAACAGGATTTCCCTACTTCAAAAACACAAAGCTGAGGGTCTGGAGTGAGAGGTTAAAAATGGCCAAACAACCCAAGTCCTGGTCGTTATGGCAGAATAAGAGCGTGCACGTTTCACTCAATTGGCAAGATACCTCTACTGATGCTATCTGGTTATTACTTTAATTGGAAACACTGAATCTAATGTTGTAGTTGGCTAACTGACCTGGCTCATGTGTGCGCGATTGTCATGACAGCAGCTTATTTTCAGCAGGTGGAGCGTCACCATAAAAATGAAATTATAGCTACTTATATGTTAAATCACTTGCTGCAGTTAGGCTCAACCACCTGACTGTGCAAGCAAACATGTTAATCGTTTTCAGCCTCCCCGATTAAACGGCTCATTGTTTGTCATTAAAAGTAACAGCAACACGTGCACGTATCCGCCAGAGAGGCTTCCCCGTGCCGTTACAACTTACTTCTTACAGCAACGTGACCTTGTCCTTCGGAGGGGGGGTTCCTGGGAGACGCCGTTCTTCCCGTCGATTCGCTGTCACGGGCATCTGGGAAGCAGAATTCATGTTAAACAGGTTTCTTGAGGAAAAATGCATAACAAACAAACAAAAAAAAAAAGCCCTGCTATCAGGCTCAGCTGTTCTGGCAGTAGATGGAAGCGTAGCACCGGCATTCCTCCAGAAACAGAATACCAGGGACAGCTGGACGAGCCAAAGGTGCAGAGGCCACTCTGCCCACTTTTGCCAGAAAAAACAATCCACTTGAAAAAGTGCACAACGTGGTGGGGCGGTCCAGGTGAAGGCCTTGCCAGAGCTCTGGATCACATTTTCTCTCCTCATGCTCCCGGGTGTGTTCTACCTGCCAAGCTTCTTTTTACTGGCATAAAGGCAGCATTCATCGAAACTGAAAAAAAAAAAGGTATGCAGGCATGAAAACACTCAGCCTGATAGCTACGCAAAGACACAAGAGACACTTTGACTCATCTCTTTAAGCTGTGTCCACTGTGTTTCTCGACTTTCAGGTTCACTTTGACTCATTGTACACTTCGGCCTCGTTCAGTAAACCAACCATCCCTGCACACATGTATACTTGGAGCTTTCTCAAGACCCTGAAAGTGCTTCAATGTCATGCTGCAGCTTGAGCGAGCTGACAAACAACAGGAAAAAAACAGATAGAGGATGATTTATCAGCTCCCAAAGATTTGCTCCGGTGAAACAACACTTCTGTTTGCGAGAAGTGACGGATGAGGGAGTGGAGAAGACGGGCGTAGGCCAGAAGCTCCAGATAGATATGACACTTCTCAGCTTGGCAGAGGCCGCTGCATTAGCAGCAGTACTGCGTGATGCATCGCAGTATTTAGTGGGCACAGTTAGAAATAAATTGCTCTATTCTCAGTACATCCACAGTCCCATGAGAGGGGAAATCTAGTCTGAACTGCGAGCGCCTGTGAAGGTCCAGCGAAAATCCATTCACAATCCAGCAGCCCCAGTGATTGCTTACTTTGTCCTACTTTGCTATTTTTTGACAGTGCCATAATGACGCTTGGTATAACTAGGATGGTTAAAGGTTCGTTGCTTGTTTGAAGAAAAATGAAAGGGTGGGGCAGTTGGGGGGTAAGCTTATTTTACATGCGATAATCTTAGTGGGCAACTAGAAAGTTAATTAAAAACTATAATTGGCTGTGGGTGCCTGTTCATAGTTGGGGGGGGGGTCAGTGGGGGGGTCTTCAGACTTTGCTGGGGGAAAGAAAAAAAAAACATCATCAAAGCAAAATGCAAGAATACAGACACAAATGAAAAATAAACAAACAAACAAAAAAAAACAAGCCAAAGACTCCCCCATGCTCAAAAGACACTGATTTCACAACAACTTATCAATGTAGCAACCAGTTTCTCTGAAGATGAATCATAACAAATAGGGTTTTTAAAAAGAAGCATGTCACTAATATCTGAATCTCAGTTTCATTGCATCTCATGGTGCACATTTAGAAGTCATTTCAAACACATTTCAGCTTGTCAGTCTGCAGCAGAGATTCTGCTTATTAGATGTAAACACAAAAGCAACAACCAATTTGATCCAATAAACATTTCACAGTAAAAAAAAAAAAACAAAAAACATTTTAACTCCCAATGGAGCCCTTCAACCTGAATCTAACTGATAAAATCAAACCATCCCACATTAGCAGACGTTGTTAAGGTCCCTTACCATGTGAGGGGGACAGCAGGGGACTTGTCTCTTGCCCAGGGCCCTCTGATGCCCCCTCGGGCCCCTCTGAAGGAAGGACAGTCTCCTTGGACATGAGACAGTCGTCTTCTTGGGATTATAAAAAAAGAAGAAGAAGAAGGGGCAGGAGAAGCTGTTCCTCCCTTTCCTCAGCCCTCAGTGCTGTGAAAAGAGCGTGTCATTAACAACACAGACTCGTGGACACAAAACAAAACAGAAAAACAGCTCGTTACTCAGCTCTTCTTATTCACACACCGAGGACGTGACGTCGAGCCAGTAAAACTTAGTGGAAATTTCCCTTCATTCGCTTTTTTTTTTAAACAGAAAACCTGTGTCAAGACTCCACTTTGTTCACACACTCGCACACTTTCCGAGTTTGGTCGGAAGTTCGAGGACACCGTCCCGTTCACGGACGCATAACTTACATTTCAAACATGACAACTCCCTCGTTTCAAACCGGGCTTCTTCCCATCCTTCCCTCCCCGCTTCTTATTTGTTCTTCGGGACGACAGAAGCAACTGGGCAACAGAGAAAAGTCCGGCTCCAGAAGTTTTCCGTTCACTTTCGGCGG
The DNA here is from genome assembly GCA_028564865.1 of Zenarchopterus dispar. NCBI lineage: Eukaryota > Metazoa > Chordata > Actinopteri > Beloniformes > Zenarchopteridae > Zenarchopterus > Zenarchopterus dispar. Next base: position 1,905,735 of record JAOWBL010000016.1, read on the forward strand.
GCAGAAACTTTTGAATCCGGTTTGGTCCAGATGTTCCGTCGTTTCCAGAGGTGTCAGTGAAGTGTCCTCGGGACGCCGTCGACGTTCGGAGGCGGTAGTTTACTCGGAGTTTAGTTGCGCCTAAAACATTTTCATCATATCCGGATTCCTGCACCGCAACCAGTCAAGTTTTTACTCTGCCTTCGCTTCTCCTGGAGCCAGAGGGGAGAACAAAACCCTCCCTGAACATGTGTCCCCAAAATTAAATTTGGGGAAAAAAAATAAACTGGAAAAATACAATGTAGTTTTTTCATTCCAGTCCACTTCCAAAAAAAAAAAATCCTCTAACTCAGAAAAACAACTTTTCTGATGGATATATAAGTTCCTTTAAAAATGTATTTGGCGCAGCAAAATATGAGGAAAAATTTAATGCAGAAGTAATCGTAAATTTACACATATTTGCACTACTTTTGTCTGCTGTTTTTATTACATAGTAAGTTTTGTTAAATTGGGTTTTGCAGTCTGTTTTTTATTCTACATGGTCTCATGTTTTATTTTTAAAGTGCAATATAATCAAAACAATATGAAGTACTTTATATCCTCATAATTAACCCTTGAAGTAACACTATAGCCTGGCCAGCCATAGCATTTACTTTATATAACATATAAAGTTATAACATACTTTGGATAAAAGCAAAGGATTTTATCCAAAGTATATTATAACAGAGGGAAAGAATTAACCCATAGTAATTATAGTAACTTGTAGAGTAAGTGCAGTTAAGACAGCATCCAGGTGCAGGTTAAGTTAGGGAGATTTGACAGGAGGTACTCTCGGAAGATGAGAGTCTTCAAGATCTTCTTCAACGTAGAGAGGGATGCTCTTGTACGAACTAACCGGCTTGTTCTATCATAATCGATTCACTTCACAAAACATGGTGAAGAAAAAAAAATGGAAGAAATACAAGTTGCAGTTCCTTGACTGATCACTAGGGGCAGTCTCCAAAAACTAGGCAACCCAACTTATAATATCTAACTTTGCAGCAGAAATAAGTACATTTACAGCCAGGTTCAAAAGTCCATATTGGTCAACATAGCTTGAGTCCAGATCCATGTAAACTGTGTTGCATATTGGCCACGTCAGCTAAAATTATATCAAGGAAAAGGTTGATGTATATTTGTTCTCCTTGCAGCCAGTCTTTTGACTGGCTGCCAGAAGAGCCAGTCACTACCTGTCATCAAGCGCTTAGTGCAGGATTAGTTTCTGAGCTGTAAATAAACAAAAAACAAAGCATTTTAAAGAGATTTCATCAAAGGTAGCTTTGGATTCTCAGCCCCTTCAGTCAATCTCGGTTGAGGCATCTCCACAGCTCTCAGCAGGTGTTTACAGCAGAATATACAGTTTAAAATGTTGATTCGATGGCGAAATAAAAAGATTACTGTCTCATTTAGCCAGTGGTGGGTTATTATAAATTTAGTTTAACTCTGGTTGCTTTGCTAAGAACGGTAGCATGGCGATTATAGACGAGGAAGTGATGGCAGCTAGCCATTGGCTGAGCCAACTGTCAGTTGGTCTTATTAGAAATAAATGTAATGCTTTATATAAATTCTCCTGGCAAGGTTACCCCCCCACCACCACCCGCCCCACCACCCCACCCCATCAGAGTTGTCATGGATATGAAATCAAACGATTGAGACCAAAACCATTTTTTCAACCAGGCTGTAAATATGTTTATTTCTCCTTTAAAGTTTGACAGATTAACATGGGAGTCAATGGAGCAAAGCAGTCAAGGAAATGCAATGAAATCTTATTTTCTCATGAGACCCAAACCCGGAAGTTAAGTTGATCTTGATCTTGTGGCGTCCAGATGCAGTTTCCTCTGTGCCTGTTACTACTGTCCCCTGATAATCAAAGTTAATTCCAAACAAACCAAACTAATCCTTTGAATCAAATAGAAAATAAAGAGGGTGACCACCAGACTAACAATGCTCCATACCTTCTTGGACTTCTTCTGTGGTTGCATTCATGCAGGATGCAAATACTGAAGTGATGAAACAGTTAGTTGGTGGGTGGTAGAGCTATGAAAATCACGTAACAATTTCTCCATGCCTAAAGGCCCAATAAATCCTGGGCGTCATGCCTGTTTCATTCTTTTATGTTTTCTTTAGGTTTCAGAGGTTACGATTAAAAGTTGTTATTATATGTCTGACTTTTTATGAGGTAAACTTTTTTTCATAACTCTTTCCAGTGATTCTCACACTGTTTTGGCCACTCACCATACAGATGCATCACAGCTGTTTCTTAACTAAACTGGGAAAAGGACCCTACAAAAGCGTTGCTTTAGCCCCCATTTAACAATTGTCCCTGTGGTGCAAACACTAAAAGGAAGTGGAATTTGCTCCACAAATAATTTAATAAGCACTATCTGAAGTTATTGTGCTTCCCATGCACCACGAGTCATGGGGCTTCATTTCACTTGAAATCTATTGCACCAGTTCACAACAAAAGTCATCTCAAGGCAATATTGTACAGAAAACAAATTCAACAGAAGTCAAATTCAATCCAGTTCAGTTAAATTATATTCCACTTCCCTCCAATTCATTCAAAGGACATTGATAATGAGGAAAGTAGTATGAAAGAATTAAAATCACAACACGGAACCACAAGTCACAAGAAAAAACAGGAACAATGCATTCAGAGGTGACAGAGATAGCATGAGCAGTCACAGTGTTAAAATGTCCTAAATATGATGACGTCATCAGCCACACCAAAGCTTTTTCTAATGAGAATCATCAAACTGGAGCTGTTTTGGAAACACATGGTAAAGTTACATAGTAATTTTGCCTGAATGTAGTATGCAGTATGGAGTATGTCCTATGGGAACAATTCCACAATATGTGAAAAAATACCTTAATGGTGTGCAACTTTCCCTCACATGCTCTATCCCCTAGTGGAATTGGCCACTACAACAGAAGTCGGTCACATGATCACTCTGATTGTACCAGGTAATAGTATGTACTGTTTGCTAGTACCCATTACGCAGTTTTGAAAACATTCAGAAAAATGGAAAAGAAACCTGTTTAAAAAAATTAAAATAAAAATGAGTAAAAAGTAAAAAGATTTTTTATGACACATTCCTTATGGAAAAAACTGACTAATATTAAAAGCCATTTTATGAAGCAATACCACATCTGACCACATGGGGACAACATCTCACAAGAAAGTTCATGTACTATTGTGCAAGACACAAAAAGTGCACCTCTACTGGAACAAAATGGTATTGCAAGACTTGTTGGACTGTCCTCTCTCATTAGAACAGTATTTTTTGTTTTTGTTTTTTGTTTTTTGTAAACACTGTTAAGATAAATGCTCTCATGTGGTCAGAAGTGGTATAGCGACATGGAGCAGCTTTAAAAAACGTTTTTTACTTCTTGTCAGAAGTCATTGACATCAACCAGACTGACTAAACACTCTGACATGCAAAATTTCTAAATGATCTCCAATGCTGCAATCCCATAGGTGTATATATTTCTAAACAAATGTAAGACTGTTGTCTAAGCCTCAGTATCCAGCCTCTTTCAGGTCTGTTGGAACTAACTTTTAGCCCTCTGATTAGTCAGTATTCTAAGAGCTTTTCAAAATAATGTGCGAACCAAAGCCCAAACAGTTTTGTGTTAACAGAACAGGAATTCATACTAGTTTATCAAACATTTAGTCAATGGAACATCAAACAATAAGGAGGCCAAACCAGTTATAATGAAACACATGAGCTCAGCTTTAATTTTATCTCACCAAGAACTGTATCCAACTCAGTGATTCACTTTTTGTAGCATTATCAACTGGATTATTGCCCAGCTCTTGAAACACTTCCAGTCAAACCTCCCTTTTGTGAAGATTATGTAAAAAAGTGTCACAGTGACTCACCTGTAAAACATTAGGCAACACATTTTAAACTTATTGCTAAATTCTAATCTCTGTCAACTTTTTAAAAAAATAATTTTGTTTCCCCTCACTTTATATGATATATTATCACCTTTAAATAAATAGCACCAAAGTCTCACGCTGTGTCTTCCCTATAGTCAGTACTGTCAGTGCAGAGTCTTACTGATTGCCATCATAGCCATTGAACCCTATTGGTAACAGTATAAATGAGATTTAAGCCTCAGTAACATGAGTGTGGAGGTGATTGATGTGAAATATGCCCTCCCTCATTGACTGGATGAACTCCATTTTCTGCTCTTAATGCAGAAATCACTCCGGGTCCCCAGCATAATGATTTACGATGAATCTGTGTCAATGTTGAACTCGGTAAACCCCACGTAATCCATCTTGCAGATATACCTACCAACCCCGCCCTACCTCGCCAGCGCACAGCCGCCCCGTCCCCTGCCGTCACTATGGTGGAAGGAATGCAGCTGTCTCTCTTTTCTCTCTCTCTCTCTCGGTACGTCTGTAAGTGTTGAATCCATTACAGGGCTGATGTGTAATCACAGAGGACCTCTTTGCCCCCTCACGCTGTAATTACCTGGATACAGATACTCCCTCACTCCATCCCCTAGAGTTGCACGAAACCAAGAACTCCGTTAACCAGCATGCAGTGCTTTCAGCTACCTGGGCAACTTGGTGGCAGACAACTGAAAAAAGAGGACCAGAATGTGGTTCAAAGTGAAATTGCGTAAAGGTCATTGTTCACACTGAATCATGATCAGAGCAAAGCCAAAACTCCAAGGTCCCCCCACCACCCGTCAAACTCCACGTGCAACCTAACTGCACCGTGAAATCAACCCCTGTTGTCAGCCTTTGTCTCTCTTACATGGTGCCACTTCAGCTGCTGCTGACAAACATTATCTTATGTGTGATCATGTGCACAGTGTCAGCCCCACTCCCTCCCTGCCTCTCTTCTTTCAAAATAAGTCAAAGTGTCGACGCAGTAGGTTGTCACACTGTGTCAAGTGCCGGTGTCAGCGTTGCATCTGTTGCAGTCACATCTCAGAGGACACGGGGAAGCGTCTCTCTGTTGACTTCATCTGTTTGTTTGGCAGCCTGCCTGATTGCTGGAGTGTGTAGTGGCGAAGAGGAACGCCGGCTCAGTCGGTGCACATGCCGCCAACAAGACTAATCCTCTTTTTGCTGGGAAAAAGGAGGGAATCTGGCCCCAAACAAACAATGAAACTTCAGTCTCCCATGTCTTTCCTCGCCCATGCTGCAACAGACTAGGCATTTACATTTTTAGCTGCTTGTCTTGAATATATTTTGTTGACAGAATAACACATATATCCTCAGTCGTGCGCTGGCAAAGAATGCATGGATGAAACCAGCTCCCAGTTAGCTTAGCATAAAATAGACTAGAAAGAGACTTGGAAAATGAAAAACCTCTTTCCTGCTCAACAGTCCAAGTACATGACTATTTTCTTTTAAAAAAATGTCTGATGAGTTCTTCCTTTTCCCATATTTCTCTTCCACACCAAATTTTATGATAATTAGCCAATTAGTTTTCAGACAATAGTGTTTAAATACAAACCAACACATAAACAGCAAATCCCTTTGTGAATCAACAACTGGCAACAAAATACACCTAAAAAAGTTAGAAAGAGCATCAGTATCTAAAAATATTTTTACACTATCACTATTTAGGTTATCCCAAAGGAATTTTAGCTGGAAGTGGTTCCTTTAACTTCAGTGTTGACTCAAACCACAAACTAACAAATATTTCAGTTCAATGGGCGAACACTAGGAGCTGGCTCAAAAGTGAGTAAGCCTCCATAGATTTTTCCTTCTTTCGAATTAGCTTCTTCTTGAACCCACTTCATAAAAAAATGTAACATTTAAAAGATGACTCAAAAAAAAAAAAGTTCAAGTTTCCATCACTAGGGGCATGGACTTTTGATTGGGAGCTGAGAACATTTCTGATTTTGCCACTGAAACAATGTTACCTGCAACACGTCAGCTCCACTGGTGTTAACTGGCTAAAGGAGCCGGGGGCCTCAGCTAACTTTGATTAATGTAAGGTGAACTTGTTCCAGCCGGGCCTTTTTGTTTCATCTATTTCCATCATGGCGTGGTTTGAGAAAAAAGATGATTCAAGACAACTCTTCAGAAAACCTAGGGGGCAACAGCATGGAGGGTTTGTCCAGGATTCGGCAAAAGATATCAACCCAGACAAATGACTATTTTCTCCCATTGTCACATATTGTTGGTATTTGTCAAGCTCTCAGAGATAACGATATTAACAAAGTTTTGACTGGAATTCCACCCCAAAATTTGAGTAAGTTGTATTTTTTTTGATTTGGGGGGAATGTTTAGTGGTAATACTGAGATACATGAATACCTGCCTTCTCATAACTCAACACTCCCTTGATTTAAATTACTGCTTTGACCTTGTAGCTCATCATCAACCAGAAGATGTTTTTCCTCAATGTCACAAATTTTATTAATCTTCTTAGATGGATGTTTGATTTAGTGTAATGTCTGTAAATGTAATTTAGTATTTTAAGCCACAGGCAGGCTACACTGTTGTGGAAAAGCAGCTGGAGTTCAAATATTTGGTCAAACTTTGAACTGCGCTTTGTATCTTCTGCTTTATCGTCTGACAAATCTTTATGGTTCTTTCATGTCCAAAGGCCCATTTTAGAGCTCGGAGTATGTTGAACCAGAACTCAGGGAACTCTGAAAGTGAGGTACCTTAATCCTGAGCCAAGGGGTTTAGGGACTGTTCCAGAAACTGAGGTGACTCATACTCTGAGTGTATGGATGTAAACCTGCTCTTGACCAGGTTTAGTTCACAGAGTCAGTTACCATGGTAACAGACTCAGAGTTTCTTTTTGTCTTCTCCTCTTCATAGAGCTGAAATGTTTCAGTTTCAGATTAATCACATGTATATATTGTAGATTTGTATTTTATTTTGATTTATTTTGCTTATTCACATGCATTTATTTTTAATCCATTTTTACTTTACATTATTCCATGTTTTTATCCGCACCGTTACATCAAAGCAATTTCCTAGTCTGTAAACCTGTTTACTGGCAATGGCAATAAAGTGATTTTGATTCTGGTTCTGATTCTGATTCTGATTAATCAGACAATCAATCATAACACGCAATTTGTAGATGTCTCAATGATGTCATGTTGTATTTGCATTGGGAAAATAAATTGATGATCAAGCCAGTCATCATTTGTATTTGTGATACCTGATGAATTTTGTAAGAGCATTATGTCTGCAGTCTATCAGCAGCTTGTCTACATAATATAACCTACAGAAATACTTGATCTTATCCTTCCCTACATGAGAAATACCACTCATTATATATATTTATAGCTGACAGAAAATACTGTGGGTTATTTTATTAGTTATTATTTATTTGCAAAGCAAGTTTTCTTAATAATAGGGATGCTGAACATCAGCATGCAAAGCTGTAAAAAGAAGTAGCTCATAAACACTTTCTACTATATGTGTGTGTGTGTGTGTTTTATATATTTATATTTAAATATATATTAATATATATTTATAGGATGTAGACAAGCTGCTGATAGACTTTTACAAAATTTATCAGGTGTCACAAATACAAATACACGCAAATACAAATGACATATA
>JAOWBL010000016.1:1913402-1948547 GCA_028564865.1 Zenarchopterus dispar
CTCACTCTGAGGTTTTGGGAAAAGTTGAAAGCTCTATATTAGTCTATTGTGTAAACCCAGCAACCGCACTCTAGTGTGCACCAAAATGGCTGCAACGAGCCCTCTCTGATGTGGTGCATTTATAGTGTGAAAACTCTGCAACCTCAGTTTGAACCAAATAATAGGCATACTCCACATGTTTGAGCTAAAAACCTTTCTGTAGACAACTGGATAAAGCACCAGGGGTTGTAGAGACACTTCAACAAACAAAATGATCAGGAAAAAGTAACGTTAACAATCGCACAAATGACTTCCAGCAACAGTCATGTTTCATTTACAAATTATATTGTTTGTCTCAAGTGGTACAAAGAAACATTTTAAAAAAAATGGCTAACACTGAGTCATACTGCTGAGTTCTTCGTTACCATGCTTTTCAGCTCTTTGCTTTAGGTCAGTTGTCATGGAAATGTTATGCTCCGCCTAGCCTAACAGTTGACCAATGACAGCACTGAGTGTTGTCATGTAGCTTGCAGTGCAGCATTTTAACTGGAGTGAAAACTTATGAACATAAACCTGAGTAACTGAAAAGTGATACAGAGTAATCTGGTGTGCATCAAAGGTGCACCACAGATGTGCACCACGGATGTGCGCTAATGTGTCAAAACCACTGAAGAGTTCTTTCACACTCACAAGCTTCAATCCACTGAGAAGAAACTCAAGCTCACGTTCTCTTGTGCTATTACTCATTTTGTCCGTTGTGAACACAGTAATCAAACCAAAACAATTGAACTGAAACCTCCAAAAAAACATGTTCTGTATGAATCAAAGGGAAACGATAGTGCAGTCCTTCTGCTGAGAACTTGATACCAAATCAGTGCAAGACCAAACACCTAGAATCACATGATTTGAGGCATTGAATTAAAACCACGGTAGGAGATTATTGATATTTGAAATAAAACATCAACAAAACACTGAGCTAGCTCCTTCCTCACTCTCCGTCTAGCAGTCCCCAAGAAAACATGCCCCATCATGGATTCTCCTAAATCCCCCCTCTCCACTTAATGTGGACGAGGACCCTCCTCCTGTCAGGAACTGGCTGGAATGATGGTTCCAGTTTGTTTCCAATTTACGGAGTTAAGGCTGTGTGTGTGTGGTTTTTTTTTTTTTTTTCATTGCAGTAGTCACGTGTAGTTTCTTTTACTCACAAGATTGGTGGGAAGTTGGTGGTGAAGCAATGTTCACAGAACATGACAAAACTCTTCAGGATTAGAAATTGTGTCTTTAATAGTCAGAGGTATTTAAGATTGTGTTTTAGTGAATAAGATCATTTAAATACTGGTAATAGTGTGACTTCAGTGGCTTTTTGAACTCCATGTGTTCATTCTGAAAGTACACCTGTTTTATTAACTTTGAGGCTCCCCTTTTAATCATGAGCTTGCAAACCACAAGGCCTTTTTTCTTGCTTTTCTTTTTTGTTGCAGAACAGAACTTCTGCACAAACTGAGCTGGAAATGAGGACCGGTTTGTGGGAAAGAACATCTGTAATCAGTCCTAATGAGCTTACTCCAGACCAGGCTCTGACTCTAATACAAATGCAGAAGCTGGCTTAAGTTGGCCCATGCATCCACTTTAATGGCCAGGCGAGAGAGTTTGAGGTGTCACCTTTAAAAGCAAGAGCCAGCACCTGTACCTGATCAAATTTTCAAAGACTTTACCCAGAAGTCCACGCAGAATGAGACAGACTTAATAAGTGAAGCTTTTTGAAGCTGACCGCTACACCAGCTGAACCTTGACACCCTCACATGATTAATAGCATTATGGTGAGTCTTCTTTTCTTCTTTTCCAAGCAAAGGCCTGTTTGAGGCTGTCTGATCAAAACATTCAACCTTTTATTGGTCCAGCTGTCAAAAACAGACTTTGTACTAGGCAGTTGGAATCGTTCTGTTGAGATGTAAAGTGAACACAAATAGGGCATACAATAAATTGATGGACTCATTAAAGAGGAAAAATCTCTCTGTGATCAGAATAAAGTCCCTCGCTGCAAATGATTTGCGTTTTAGCACAAATAAACACCTTGTTCCTCGAGGGACAAGAACTCTGGGAACTGGAGAGCGGGTGACTTTCAGCTTGTAAAGTTGCACATCTGGAATCAGCTTCAAGAGCGAGAAAAAGTGCTCATAATCAGTCACAAATGTGCGCACAAAAGCACTAGACCTCATAAATATGTATTATTAGGCCGGAGAAGGAGAATAGCAGGTGATTGACGATTAAAACTGACACCGAAAACAAAACTCGGACGGTTATTGCAATAACTTGCGCCAGCCGATTTGAAAACCCACATGTGAGGAAAATGGCACCGCCGCAGCTCATTGAAGAAAATGAGATCAAAGCTGACACCCATCTGAGACTGATTTCATTTTATTGACAATCATCTAAAACCATGGAGACAGCAAGTGGGTTTGACCCATCATTCAGACTCATTGCTGCACCATAAACTGATATGTTGACGATAGCGGAAACTGGAGAAATGTGGAATCTGTAACTTAGGTCAAAATGCACATCACTTAACGTGACGAGCATAAGCACTCACTGACACTCTCACTTGCATACTGACATGGTTTCCCTTTCTTCAGCACCAGAACACATGGCGCTTTCTGACACTGCGAGAAGTAGTTATAAAATTGCTAGTTCGCATTTTACACATGCCACTCAGAATCACAGGAAATGGTTACCTATCACAGCATATTGTGACAATCTGTGGTATGCTACGAGTTTGTGTCAGATATGACATGTTTTTGTGATCTGAACTTTCAGACTGTAACAAGAAACGCTCAACATCATCGCATCTGTGAATTAGAAATAGCAGCTTCACACTTTGATGAAGCTGTCATTGTTCTTTTTTTCTTAACATAACTTTAAACATATCTAACCCCCTCAAAAGAAACGTGTTCTTACTGAGCTTCGCTGCCTTTGTTGTCCAGCGTAGAAAGATAATCAAAAATGTAAGACTGTTTGGATTTCTATGATCCTTCACAGATCTGCCATTAGCATAAACCATAGGCCAAGTTAAAGCAACGCTGGCTAAAGTCACAGCGGGATCCTTATTTGTTAAGGCGTGACGCCTTATACCCTGTTTGTCCTGCTTTGAGCTTTCTTGCATGGTGCCAGCACGTACCCCTGAGTCCTGTTAGCGAAACCCCCCGTGTTGAGGCAGATCAAATTTTGCCCACAAGCACACGCACCCAAAAGCACATGTTACACAAACAAAGCGCAAAAATGCCCTAATATTCATGCAAAAACTCTCCCTACCTCTCAGACACGCACACGCGCCTTCACAGTTCACAAATATACCTACTTCTTGATTAATTGGATGCCCTGCCTAAGCTTCCTAAATTATGCTTTGGCATAGGTTATAATTAAATAAGACAAATTCGGGAAGTGCATGAAATCTCACTTTTTCGGAGCAGAAATGTGAGTTTTAATTTACCTCATGCCGAGACTAGCTGCAGTCACCTGCAGAGAGCCAATTCACTGTGAATCGCTCGGCGCATGATGTCTGGCTTGGACAGAATGCATCGTTAAAACAAAACCCCCTATGCCAATTTATGGAATAGCGGTCAAATATTTATCCAGTTGATGAGCTGGGCTGTGTGTTCCTCCCTGACAATAATTAAAGACAAACCCAAGCTAAAGGTGAGCAGTAGCTTTGACATCATTCCACTTCGACTTGGTTTGAATAAGAGGCGGCGGGTGATATGAAAGCAATGTGATTTGTTAGTTTTCCTTGCTTGATGAAGGTGTGATGAGGGAGCATTGATATTAGACGCAGCTGATTGTTTTTTCATGCTAGCATAAGGTCACGCATGCAGGGAAAAACACCCAAAATGCCACCATTTATCAAAGCTAATCAATCAATCTGGGAAATAGAGATAAATGAGCTTGTCATGTTGATGCGAATCTTTCATCACCACCAGACCATGGCAGACTCTGCTCAACATCTCGTGTTTCATCTGAAAAAAGGAGGAGTCTGTGGATCCCGTCTTCCACTGCACATGCACAAAAGTCTTCAAGAGATGTGAGGAAGCGCCTTAATGCCTTTATTTCCCACGTGGATGCCTGATACCTCCTGAGTGGAAGCTATTGAGACATATGCGTGAATGGGTAAGAATGGGATGCTGGGTCGTGTGATGGCGGAAAGGGCCTGTTGCGAGAGCTGGGGTGTCTCAGACAAGGATCACAGCCTGAGGTGCTGCTTGTGTCCAATGAAGAGTGCTCAACCACCTGGGATAACAATGAGAGCAGAGCAGTTCTGAAAATCAATAAACTGCTGGAGCTCTCACTGGTCTTCTTCATAGAGAAATAACAGCATGCCAGAGTCTATCTGTCTCTCTTTATTTTCCCTTCTGTCTCTTAATACAAACTTGCTCCTTGGGTTTTCTGTTCATGTAAACACGCGCTCAGTGAAAGAAAACCTATAAGACATACCGTGAGATGAGGAGAAAAATGTGTGCATCAACAGTAAACATCGACAGAGAATTAAGGATAATTCCTGTGTATCATCGGGATAAACATACCCTTATAAATAGCGTCTCTAATCCACGGTCTCAAAGCATTAATACGACAACTGCAAGACTTGCGTGGAAACAAGTCAGGATGGGAGAAAAGGGGGATTTTGTAAATCTCCAATCAAAGATGCCTAATTATGTTAATCAAGAATTCTCCAAATGTCAGCATCGCTGGAGAGGATGAGACTTGGAGAAGTGGTACTGTAGATGGTGAACAAACTAATCATCTAAGCTGCAACGATAGCACAGACAATTTATTAAAGTTAGACATTAAAAAGAGGCAGGTTAAAGTCATGGGTTTATCTCATGAGTGAAGAGATAACTTAAAAGCAATAATCAATGTGTTCTTGACTAAATATTTCATGTTATATTTTGCCTATGAGGAAATTAAAATGTATAAATACAACATAGATAGTAAAAATCTGTTATGTTGTGCTTAAAGAACAAAATTATTTATAGAATTAAAGTTATAAAACTGCACCAAACTTTTGGAATCAGCCTGAATGTAGACGTATGGTGAAACAGAATTGTCAGACACATGCTAGCTGAAGAAAGTAAATTCAATTAATAGAAATTCCAGATTTAAAACATCACTTTTAAATATGCTGATTTGGGGGGGTAACTTTTTTGCTTTTTGGTGTAAAGCTAGATGAGAAAAATAAATATCTTTTTAATTTCTGTTCTTTCTAAGACTACCCACCTAACTTAGCTTGGCAAAACAAAACAAACAAACAAAAAAAAACCCAAAAAACTAAAAGCAAAAGATTTAAAAAATGGCACCTATGAATACTTTGACAGTATGCAAATTGACATTGTGATATGAGAACAAAAACTGATAATGTGTCAAATCAATAACCCAGCATTGGCATAGTGACTAGCTTAACCATTAGCTTCAGTCCACAACAACTAAACCGCTAACTGGTTTGATAACGTTCATGTGGATGCTGTCAGCTAAAAATAATATTGTTAAGTAGAATTTTCAGTTTCTTCAGCCAAAACTTGACCAAATGTAAGCTGGTGGCACATTTATGTTTTTTCTGTTTATTGCTTCAACTTTGTTGTTTGTATCTTGCAGCATTTAGACCAATTTAGCTTACAGACATGAGAATAATAAAAACAGTTTCACAACACAGTACAAAGCTGCCAATTAATAAATCCAGTTATTTCTCCAGTTTTATCATTGCACATTTCAGTATTTAGATATGATAAATAGGCAGGAGTTTAAGAAATGAATTTATTTACATTCTTGATAGGATGGTACTTTACTGGGTCTGAAATGCACAAAACACAATAAAAAAAGTATTAGTCTTCAATAACCCTATGTACAATGAAACATGCTTTTCAACAATATCAGTCTCCATGACGTGTGTCGGTGGTAGACATTAAAAACAATCAAGCTCTTTATTGTGTTTGCAATAATTAGATCTTTAACAGCAGGAGACTTTTTTCCTCTGATTCTCTAATTTGATACAGTACCGTCTCATCCCTGTGCCACAGGTTAGCCACATAGGGAGGGAACATTAATTTAATCTAACACTTTATTCAAAACTCCAGGGCAATTTGGTTAAGTGTTGCAATCTCCGCTCATTAAATTACTGTTGTTGTTTGTTTGATGATGAAATAAATAGGATATGCTTGAAGAATTTCTTGCTTGGCTGAGGAAAATTCAAATTATCTGCTGGAGTTCCTGTATAGCATTATTAACTTACCTGCATATGATATTGAATAACCGGCAGATTGAAATTTAAATGTAGCGTTATTGCATCAGTTTAGTGTTTATATAATTTCGTTGAAGTGAATCATTCTCAGCCCTGGAGCTTTTTAGTGATATACAATCAATCCAGCAACATGAATAATTTGTGAGATACATTGCCAGAACCCAATTCTTGATTACTGACTGCATGTAATGCACTTGATTAAACCTCCTGCCACCGTAAATGCATTTGAAGTAAAACTGGATGAGCAGCCCTCTTTCACAAGGAAATATGTAATAGGCATGTTGTATCCCGTATCAAAATTCAGTATATTTGTACAGTTTGAAAGATTACAATGTACATGTTATTGTTTTGTCTCAGCATGGCCTCCATGCAAAATGATCCCCTATCCATGAACATTAAGACATGTAAGCAATGACCATGTATATTCATGGGGCCATAACCTTTTCTTTTGAAAAATGGAAACCTAACCATGTATATTAATTTTAACCTCGTCGACAGTGGCCTGTGAGTTTCAGCTCCTAATGTTAACCATCTGTGAATGAGAGCAAAGCAAAGTAGAAAAGTGAAAGGACTGTGGAAAACATTATGTCAGATACTTCAATCTTGTGATCTGAGTCAATAGAGTAACCCCCCCCCCCCTTAAAAAAAAAACCCTCCTCCTCCTATTTAGCATCCGAATGAGCAGGGTTAAGACATTACTGTGTACTCTAAACTTTGTTGTATTTTTTCATACTACATTTGATCTAAATCAGACCACACTAGTACCATAGAAAGAATTTAATAACAGAATATAGTTTATATAGATGTAGAATGTGCATGTCATTAAAGTAAATGTCAGATGGTCACGTCAAGCCATTTTTGTCTCATCTACGAAGCTTCCACATGAGCTATGCAGCCATCATACCTTTAAGCAGTTTGTAATTACTTTGGAGTGATAAAGAAAAATACAAATATAACTTTGAAAATAAGAAATGTCTTCTGACTGGATGAATTTCTGCATGAAGGGGGGAAAGGGTACCTCATAAACTCGCACAGCTCCTGTTGCCCAGCCAGAGACATAGAGCTCTTCAGTAAACAGATTTTAAGAGATTACTTATATTTCCACAATGCCAAGTCCAGAAATCCATCCATACATGTTCGAGCCAGGCTGGAAACTGTTCAGCGTCCTGACAAACAAACACACATTTCTTCCAAAACATTATGGAAACAAACGTTTCAACAAAGCAAGAACTGATCTTTCCTGCCTTGCTGCGGGTTTGAATGGTTTCACTCACTGGCTCCACATCACTACAATAAGACGTTGTTATTGTTCAGTTTTTGACTTTTTTTAGTCACGCAGTAAAGTTTTGCGCTGTGATCAAATGCAACGAGTTTTTATTCTGAAGTGAGGATCAGGAGCATTTTGATTTGAAATTTCACAGTTTAGTCTTTTTTGTGAGTCCCAACAGGACGTGACATGTCAAACTTTCTTTAAAAACACATAGTGACTGATAATTCCCATAATGCCACAGAGCTACTTGGTATGTGCCTCGGATGGAACGCAGCATTATTCCCCATTTGCATGTCATTAGATAAATGGAAGCTACCTCCCCCTGTGGGTTTAACCCCCTTATAAATATATTTAAATAAATAAATATCATGAATACATTAATTGACATTGCTGTCACAACATAACCACCAGAAGCACACCACCAACCCCACAGTGAACTGGCTTTTTTTTTTTCGTTTGAGAGAGTTCCGCATGCAGAAGGCTCCATGCAAAAATCATGACAAAACCCACAGAAAAGTCGTCTCGTAAATGCACGCGCAGCTCTGCCACTCCACCCTCTATAAAACAGTCGCACGGATGATCTTTCCTCGCCGCTCACACCTCAGTGCATGCGTGTCACAGAATCCCAGCTTCTTTCTGTCTGTCTTTCTCTCCGTGTCCTTTTCCCCCCCTACTTCTTTCCCCTTTTCTCCCTCTCCATTCCCTCTGTTTTCATGGATCAGCGGAGAGAGCAATTACATCAGCATCGGTCTGGCGGCCTAGAGATGAAGAGCTGTGTGGCTGTGGGCAAACACCTGGCCATGGTTAGAGGAGCCGAGCAGGGGCGGCATCAGGACGAGGAGGGGATGCGGTGCAGACAGATGTGCTGCAGGTTCTTCAGGCTATGGGGAGGCCCGGAAACGCAGTGTGTGCGCATGTGTTGGGGGCTGAATGGTGAGGGGAAGCATCGAAGCACAAACGTGAGAACCCACAAGGTGTGTGTGTGGGTGCGTGTGGGTCTATTTGTAAATGATGTGTGAGTGCGGCTGAGCCGAGTCAGTGAAGCCTTAAAACATCCCCCCCATCACAAGCAGTTAACATTACAATCCTTCACCGGAGTCAAAACTCTGCACCACCAAAGTTTCAGGCGATCCGTTCAGCATGCGTCTGCCTTTCTTCTTATTGACACAGTCACGGCCATTTGCATTACAAAAGGGAACTGTTTGAAAATATGCACAAAACATGTCATCTGTGATATGGCTTCAAAATGCTTCAAACATGCCCAAAAACTGTGCAGTCAAATGTAAAGAGGACAAAAGAAAAGGCTGTGCCGCCATTTCTTCCTATCTGTTGCAGAGGGATATTTAACTTTTATAAGAAGGGAAAAAAAAGAAAAGGTGTGCAAAAGAAACTGAGACTAATGGAAGAAACTGAGCCTCGTGGGGTTGTGGGGGGATCAGAGATCTGCACTTTGACCTTAATGTAAACTCCAGGAATGACATGTGGTTCCCATCTGGGATAACTTAGGATCCTACATTATCAGTTGATTTGCTCTTAAACACTCATTTTGGTCAGTTTTTTTTCTTTTTTTTTTACATATTTTCAACTTTGTAAAGTGCTGTTTACCTTCATTTGTTGTTTCATTCAAATTACAACAATTTCAAACAGTTGAAAGAACCTTCAAATTTTACATTGATATTAATGTTTCTTCAACTGGCCAGAAGCATATTATCAATAGGGAAGTACGACTGAAAGTTAGCGATATATGACAGTTTCCATTCAGAGACCAAAAGACTATTTTTGGCCTCAGAAGGGACCACAAACTGTTTGTGCAATTACAAAAGATTTCTGTTTTTAAGAGGTTCTAATTTGCAGATAAAACTTCCATTCAGCTTGATTTATTTGAATAATTCTTATTCATAACAAAATTCATCTCAAGGCACTTCACAGAGCAGGCGAAAAAGTACAATACAGTCCAAATACATACAATCCAATTCAGTTCCAAATCAGTCCAATTTCTTGTAATTCAGTTCAATCAAGTCATTTCAACAGGAGTGAAATGACAGATTAAATGAAAAACTAAATGACTGTACTGAAGCTTCGCTCTGTTGCAGTCCCCCATCCTCAGCAAGCACAAGGTAACATTAAAGGTGAAAAAAACTTATTAACAAGGATTTAAAAAAAAAAAAAAAAACCTGGCAGAACCAGCAGCAGATTGGAGAAACATGATCGCTCAAGCTAATCCTCATCTGAACTCGCTGCAGCATTTTGAATCAGCTCGAGGCTGTTTAGAGTAATTTTAGGACATCCTACTAGCCGGGAACTGCAGTTGTCCAAAATTGAAGAAACAAATGTGTGGGCCAGTTTTTCTGCATCACTCTGAGATGAGATTTGGTATATTTTTTGCAACAAAGTGAAAACAGAGAAAAAGAAGTTCTAGAAAGTTGTTTCATGTATGGTCTAAAGGGCAAACTTTAGTCAAAAAAATATTCCATTTGTATGTTATATAAGAACATAAAAGCCAACTAAAGAGACATAGGAGACAAACAATATATTGTATCTTTTTTTTATGAAAATGTGGAGGCAAAACTACCTCAAATGTGTGTTCTTTTGGGCAGTGATTCTGTATTTATTGAATACTGAATGTAAAAGATCAATGCAGCGACTGGGTGTGGAAACAGGATAGTTAAATAAACACCAATAGAGTTAGTGTCCAATATTTCATTTTAAATCTAATACAACCCTTTTTTTTACCACTTACAAGGATGAAAAGACATTCAAGAAGTTTTAAATGGGTATCAATGATGTTTAAAGTGTGTACATTGGTCTGAAACGTGGTCTTTGACTTCGAAGTGTGACTTTAATGTAGCGTTACTTGATCGGCCCACAATCCCTAAGATTTGGACTTTGGTATTCTGAGGCTTGTGTTGTTTACATGAGCTATAAGCACCATAGGCTCATAAGAGATCAAAAACTGGTGCATGAGAAGGGATTTGAATGCAAACTCACAAAAGCAGAGGTTGGAGGAGCGAAAGAGGAGATCTCGGAAAACATAAACAGTATGAAGTCATGAGAAAACATGAGAAAAATAGTAACAGACCCCACAATCTGTTCAGGGAGGGGCTGAATGTGATTTTGCATTTGTGTGCTGTAAATAAAGAAGGCGTCTGACGTTGACAGGCTGCTGGTGTACCCCTGAGCCATCTTTTAGGGAGAAAAATTCAGCTCCTCGCAGAGTTTGAGCAAAATCCTTACCAGCAGTTTTTCGATTGAACTGTTGATCTAATGCAACTGGAAGGATGGGGTGACCCAACGCAGAGACACTTGTTGCAGCCACAGCACGCCTCCTAGCCAATTAACACCAAAATCCGCCCCAAACAGATTTTCAATGGATAAATCTTTAATGATACCGGGGATTTTACACAAATACACACTTGACGGTGCTAATTTAAAGCAAATAGGAGGCTTGATGAAAAATTCCCCGGGCATGGGTGTGTGTGGGGGGGATAAATGTTTGAATAATTTATCACATTTAATTGACATGACTGCGATGCTGTAAACAGAAATGTTTTGATGTTCGTAATGTATTTTGACAAGATGAGATTTTGGGACACTTCCAAGGAAGAGGGTGTTGGTACTAGAGAAATCCGGGGAAGGGAACGCCGTAGAGCGAAAATATTTATATTTTAAATATGCCAGATTAAATGTACAAACATTGCTGTTTTTCTTTTTAATAATACAGGGAAAGTGGTAGGCCATGTTAGGCAGTGAAAGTGATCAGCAAACACGATGATACACAAGCCTCGGAGCCAGCCTCAGGCTAAAGCGCTTTGGTTTGACCCCAAGAATGTCACACCAAACAAAGATGTAAATAATAAGAAAGAAAACAGGAGGAGATGGGTGGAAAGAGGCAGCCAGAATTCTCAGGCAGAGCACATATGGAGTGTTTTCCTGACTGGCGCTCCCATACATACAAGCACAGATCAAGATAAACAGAGAGGCGGTCGAAAACCCAGGGCCTCCTTGTCTCATTCAGCGGCTCATGTCCCACCAGGGACCTACAGGTAGCAGAGGTTACATGGCCAGCAGGTGCAGGGCCACCGCATGTCCGATAAGAAACCGATCTGCATGTGCTTGCCTGCTTTCCTGTCCACCCCGGCCCCTGGTAAACATCCCGCTTATCTGCAAACAAACAGAGTTTACCAGTGACTATGAATGAATACATCAAATTTTGATAGAACTACCATGTCGGGCTTCCCGGCGCTCAGAATGCATCTCCTCCATGATACAGTGTACACCTGAATACATGAATAGACAACAAGCAGGCCCTCGCTGTTTGTAGGGGTAATGTTGACTGAATTTTTAAAGATGTTATTTTGATTTGACACGACTGGCGGCTCGGTGGACTTCGGAGGAGGGGGAGGGAGGGGCGGATACAAGACAGCCAGAGGAGGAGACGGAAAATCATCCAAGGCAGTCTGCGTCTGGGGAAGCGGCAGAACAAACAGCGGCGGGAGAATCTAGAGAGGACAGAAGACAAAAGACAATCAGCTGGTAAGAGATGTGAATCACCATACTGTGCTGTCATGGGGACGGACAGTATAGAAAGAGCGAAGGGGGGAGGAGGAGGAGGAGACAAAGATATAGAAGCCAGAAGATAAACAGATCCAGAGATGACAGGCTCACTGTGACAATCCTACACAAGAAGACATAAAAGAATCCACACACTTAGAAAAAAAGGCAGATGCAAAGATAATTTATGGTGTCAGATGTCAACATTACAGACAGACAACTGAAGTTAACCATACGTCCTGCCTGCTGGCAACATTTGAGTCAATGGATTACCAACAATAATAATAACCAAAGCCACCACAATCCTCACACAATGCAGGGTGGGGTGGGGCGGGGGTGTGGGGGGGCTCCGAACAAAGCTGACATTACAACACATGCGTTTATGTTGCCTGACGATGCATCAAAGGAAGGCTCACCTTTCGCAGAGGAAACGAAGACGAAAAAGCCGAGGCCCTCGCTTTATTAACTCCCGATCAATAAACAGGCAGTCAGTGGCGAGGTAATCAGGAAACACTGGCAAATGGCCTGACAATGTATCAAAGCCGACGCTGCGAGGCAACGGCGCAAACTCTAACAAGCATTTTATTACCGGTAGCTGTTACTGACATTAGTCAAAAACCAAGAGAGATAAAATAGAATAGGGAATGCGGTGTGGCTGGCTGAGAGGGCCCCTCGGCTGAGAGTGTGTACTTCCCGTGTTTGATAGCCACACGCCTCCTCTTTGATATGATAAGAAATATAAATTGTTTAAAAACATCAAATAGCCTGGAAGCTGGAAGCAGACTTGCTGTGACGGATATCTGGTTGAGGGGGGCGATAATGGTGCTTGTCCACAAGCATGGGAATATTCTGCTGCAGGCTTCTTTTTTTAAGTCACGGGAAGTCTTCGTGAGATGATGCATCCTCCAAATTATCAGTTGCCTCTCTTTGAGCTTTGTCTACATGTTCTTTCATTTTTACTTTGATACTCTGAATAAAAGCATAGACAACAATGGTAATTCAAAATCATTAAGCTATTCCAAGAAAACTTTCATGTAGAGGAGAAAAGTAATCAGTCTGCAGTGGCTTGTTGAGGTTACACAAGTTTTTACAGTCAGGTCCATTTAGTCAAACCTAAGAGTTCAGCCAGGGTTTAGATTGTAAATGCGAATGAAAAGGTTCTGCAGTCATGGCTGAACTTTTCTCGGTTGTTGCTGCTAAAATTAACTCATGTACGGATGAAACTACTTCAAACACACTATTGTGAATACTTCTTTTTTTAATTTTGTAAAGTGCCCATATGCACTTTGTAAGTGGGAAAAGCGAGTAACATTTACAAAAATAAACCCTTTCTCTAATGTTTGATAAGAAAATTGCTAATGCTCAATCTCCTGTCGAAGCTACAGTAGCCTGTTAGCTTAGCGTGGCAAAAGGACTTGAGAAAAAAAAAAAAAAAAAAACTCCTACTCTGCACAAAAAAACAAAACAATCAACAAAATCTGAAAGCTGTCTAATTATCGCCCCCAAAAACATTCAAGATACATTTTGTCATGTCCAGAAAAAAGGTCGAGGACTCAAGACCAGGAAATTCCTGTTTCAATAATTTATTTCCAAAAAAGGCGATCCCAAAGGATGAGAAAAACTAAGAAACAAAATTAAACTTGAACAAAAAACAATCCCGCAGGACGAAAGGCTATGAAACTGAAAACTAAGCAAAACATGAAACATAAGAATCTTTCAAAAATAATTAAACAAAGAACAGACTATGGTTATGAGAAGGCTTCTGTGAATGACGAACAAAGACACTTCAGCACAAGACAAGGGGAGACGCAGACTATAAATACACCTGGAGGGAAATGGGGAACAGGTGGACACAATCAGGAATCAGAGAAGACAGACACCTGACACATGAGGAAGGGCAAGTGACCTGAAATGAGAGGAGAATTAGGATTTCAAAATAAAAGAGGAAATGCACGCAAGACAAAAAACCCCAGACCAGACAACTTCACTGCTGTGACACATTTGCTGTCCCTTGGTATTTATTTGTTTCTCTCCTGCTAGCCAGATTTTGCTGATGCTACTTAGGCACATTTTGGGAAATGTAACATCACAAATGGACTAAGATTGGATCCAAAATTAATTTTCCTTCATAAATTTTTGAATTGAAATCTATAGAAAGTGTTCACAGGACACAGTTATTGAGCAATTATCAAAATATGGAGTACCTACTCATTATTCTTCTGTGCTGTTTGTGTTATGGATCATATGTCTGTCCTTTAATAAAGTTTTTGATTGATTGATTGATTGATTGAATAAGGTGAACTATGTGGTGCAGAAGTGATTTTGCAGCATTTCAGTACTAGGGGATGTGTTTATTTTATTTTTTTAAATCGTACTTGCAAAAATTTACATAAATAGTGGACTACTGGTACTGATTAGGAGTTGTACTGTTTGAGTGCACCTGGCATTATTATACCATATCACAAAACAAGATAAACAACAAGTGGCTCCGGGATGTATTTGCTAAGCCAAGCCAATTAGACAAAAACTATCTGGAACTGATCAAATTAAAGTTCAAACTTTTTTATATTTAGTGACTCCTAGTGGCAAACTTTTAAATCACAGCCAACTCAGTACCCCCAGGCTTATACTATATATTGTAATCCGGTTTAAGTAATATCTTTCTCAAGTTTTTTTTTTTTAGAAACCATAAAAAAACTAAACCAAATATTTGGTTCAGTTGTTTTTGCTTTTTTGAAAAACTTGAGAAAAATGTGACTTGGGTCATTATTTAAAGTTCAAAGATATTCAAAGAAATTAGCTGAAACTGCTGTGGTTGCAAAAGTCTTGGGTCAAAGTAAGTCATAACCATGTGGACAGAGCCATGACTAAATCCTGAAACTATTTCTGGCTTGAAGCGCTTTATATCTCCAGAACAATATTCTCACTGATAACATTCATCCCTTTCTGAGACACTTCTAGATCAATAATTTGGTTAATTCAATACAGGAAAATTCACATGTTTGCTCTCTCCAGGTTGTGAGGGAAGGATCTGAAATGTGTGTCTGGACCAACTGTTGAAACACAGAAGAGAGATTTATACATCCCAGTTTACTTAGTATTGCTCCTTCTATATATTTATATTTTCACGCCTGGTAGTTGTTTGTAATATTAATATTTGACATACTAAAGGATGCAGCAGACATACACAATCATTGTCCTCTACAGATATAGCACAGTTAAAATATTTACATCTGAAACAAAGAGAAGGCGAATTCAAAGTATTACAAAGTTTAAATAAAAAAGTACATTAAAAAGCATCTAAAAATGATGAATAGGGACTGTATTAAAGCAATTAAAATACTGAGGCACAAGTTACCTGCATATGTTTTTCCCACTTGCTCATGGCCCTGCTCTTGCTGGTAGAGAGTCATGTTCAGGGCCAGAGCTTCACCCCGAGGATCACATCCAGGTGAGGAGCACAGACTGATATTCACCCACTCCTCCCGTCAGCTAATTTGTTTGTTTCGTTCTGGGGCATGGCTGATATTAAAAGGAGATGCTGAGCAGCTGGGAAAGAGAGGAGGAGGGAGCTGGGGAAAGAGGGAGAAAGGGCGGGAGGGGTAGTGGGAAGGAGAGAGGGATGAGTTTACAAGCCTCAGGTATGTTGAATGGGTGAGTGAGAAGATGCATAAAAGAACGCAATGAGATAGAAAAAAAAAATCTCATCCAAATAATTTTCACCCTGTAGGCGCCAAAATGCAAATCACAGATCAAAGAGGTTTGCAGTGGAAACTAACAAGATTGGAAGAGAATATCATCAAGCTGGGGTTATATATGTATGTTCAGGATGTGAGGGAGACATGCTGGACCCAGGTAATGGAGCTGACCTGCACTTGAGCGCTGCCCCCCACTGCCACTATCATTTTCCTGCTTCCCTTCTCCCAGGGTTATAACATGTACAGTACACTGGAAAGTAATTTACTTTATCCTTCGAGTAATTTTCTTCCCTGACGGTTTCTTTCAGTCTTCGGTGTTTATGAAGCCTTTTCATCTACCAGTGAATGTGCACTTTACACAAGCCTCCTGTCAAAGCCGGGACAAATTCCTCTAAAGAACGGACGCAGGAAAAAAACATCCTTCCATCATCTGAAAAACTCCAGTAAACAAATTTCATCAGGAATAAAGCAGCTGAAATGTCTTGAACAGTCTTGAAATATAAACCAGGATTAAATTTAGTTTTAATCAGATGGATAGAGTTAAATCACTTACAGTGATTCATTGGTTTCCACACACAGAGATTTAAAAGAACATACAGTGAATGGAGTGGGGGTGGGCTCACACAGAGTGGGCCAGCTATAGATAGAAACTCCGGGGAAGGATGTGACTTGGAGAGGGAAGACTGTACAAGGAGTCTCCACATTAATGCCTAATTAATGTCTGTCTCCCTGTTAATGTCTAATTAACAATTTATGTCCGTCTCATCCACCTGGAGCTGTCATAACTTTTCTTGTCTCCCGAAATGAAATGTGACAGTGTTGTCTTGTGGCACGTACTTTTGTTGTCTGGCTCTGACTTAAACTGGCAAAAGACAGCATGTAAACAGATTTAGATCAAATATATATATTTTTCTACATAAATTTAGGCTCTGGTGGATTTTACAGCTCTGTCTAAATGAGAAAACTCACAACTTGTTGATTATGGTTTCGTGTTTTTGACCTTATAGTTATATTGACCTAATTCGGGGCATGTCAGCATGCATTAACCCTACATGAAGACACCTGCTATGAATGTGCAACGACAACACACAGCAGTATGACAGGTAACGTAACATTTCTTCTGGCAGAGGCGCGTACAACTTTTACTTACCACTCACCTCTATATTTAAATTTAAAGGGCACATCATGAAAAAGATTTAATTTTCTGTGCTTGAGGGATTGTATTTCCATTAAAAGCTCTGATATAACACAACCCTGTTGTTCTGTCTGAGGTTGCCTCAGACTTTAAATATGTTACTAAAATTTGTAGGGAACTATGACATCACAGGCCCAGGTCAAAGTTAAAATATTTGGTTTTTGACATGTTTTTCTTCCACAAACTTTACATAATGCTGCATTTGCTGTTTCTTGGAATCGGTTTGCACATAAAGACACCTGGAAAAACGTAACTGGCTCCACCCAGTTGTATGATATGTATGGTAACTAAAGTTAACTAAAGTTACCATACATTTGGTTTGATTGAATCTTTCCTCATTTCAGATGTTGGTTTGCGAGTGATATCTTAAACGACTTTGAAAGCCGACTGCCGTAACTTTGCAACTGTCGCTAGCCTAACCTCAGCCCAGTTGGGTGGTTCCAGTAAAAAAGTTAATGGACAACACTGGCGACCCTTCCCAGTGGGTCTGGAGGCTGAAAGAGACTTGCCCACAGCAGGCAGCTGAAGCAGCAACCCACTTGCTTGGCCTGGGACTTCCTGAGAAAACAAGAAAAATGAGTCATCTGCAGCTGTTGGAGATTGACTCACTTTTGGCACCAGCTCCTAGTGGTCAGACAGTGAACTGCAGTTTTTCCTACTTTGGTATTCACATCTGTGAAAACTGGATGTGCACACCCAATAAAGTAGGAAACATAGTTAAAAGGAAAATGTTGTTTGTATCTATGTGATAGTTTGACCTAAAGTGTCATAGAGATTTAATTAAAAAGTCCAGATACTGTGTTTTAAAACAGACTCTGACTGCTTCCCCCAACTTTTTTCCATCTTCCCGCTTTTCTCTTTAGGGGTAATAATAGCGGATCCCCCCTTTTTCCAGATATTTCTTTCCATTCCTTGTGAATTATTTAAACAACACAAACTAGATTTAAACGAAGTACCAATAGTTAGAAGTGTAATTTTGATGCAAAGGAACGACAAACGCCTCCAAAGAAATAAATGTCTTCGTCGAATGTGCTGGTTAATTTCCCAAAAGCTTCAGCATTTCTTTTCAGGTGCACGTCTTTAAGTGCCATCTGAATCAGCAGCACAGCCTTCCACTCGTGTGGATTAGCGGTTCACAGCACTTTGACTCTCACTGCCGCAAGATTCAGAACACAGCTGGCTTTTTATGGTTGGTCAGCAGAACCTGCACCAAGCCCTCTGTTTCTGTGGTGCCATAGTCACTTTCTCTTTTCCAGTATTTGCTTTTGAATGTAAATCCTTAATCCTTCCATCTTCTCCTTTCTCTCTGCCCAGCCGTCCTTCCGTATTTTCTCCCCATGAACCTCTCCATCGCCTTGTTATTACCAGCTGTCCACATTTTTCTTGCGCCCGGTGTCACCTGCTTTGTAATCTGATTATTTCGCAGCTGAATTAATATCTGTATTGAATGCAGATTTTTTTCTCTCTCTTTCTGTCTTTTATTCTTTTTAAATCTTGATGAGTGATGCAGGAATGAGTGGAGGTGGGGTGGGGTTGCTCCACTCGCATGTCTAGCGGATATGCCAGGGCCATGCTAATAAACGACAGCTGATTTATGCGTCTGTATTCTTTTATTTATAAAAAAAATAGCAAGCGGGCTGATTCCTGATATTAATAATACAAGTGGATCCTTTTTGATTAGGCTTCTGTGGAGAGCTGTGCATATTCAGCATTACAATTAAAGCCTCTGATGTGAAATAGGAATGACACGCTAATGAAGCGAGCTAGCGAGCCTGAACCACGACTGTCCAACAGCATTATGGCCCATCTCAGATGAAGAGTAATTATACGAGGAACACTGAAATGTCATTAAAAATCTTCAGTAAGTGATTTAACCTACCATTCCTGACTAATACTAGGTATGTTTTTTCCCTGTACTTCTCAGCAACTGCCAGATCAACTCCCAAGTTCATCCTTTTTTTCCATCTTCTTTTTTTTCCCCTCCCTGCGGACAGACTTTTCTGCTGAAGTTCAACACCCCGTAAACACAAACACTCTTAGATGCATTTTCCTGGTTTTAATTTTGGAGGTCTGGGGTGCCAGGGGTGCTGGATAATTGAAATAATTCCATTACGGGTTCCTTTATGAATTGGTGATTCAGGCCACATGTGATTACCGTGCATTCAAAGATCCGACGTAACCTCTTCATCCATCTGTACCATAAAGTGCTTTATTTAATACAACAAAACATGTGGGGCAGGAAAATAGCAGCAGAAAGAGGTATAATATAGGAAAAAGAGGGCAAATGGATGATAACGCCAAAATGCGTTGTTTCTAAGAGGATTTAGATAATCTGATCCGACTCCTTCATTCTTGCTTGATGTGCTCATTCTCAAAACCATAAGACTTAGAGGCAGCCTGGAAGGGTTGTTGTTACTGAAGAATAAGACAAACAAATAATGGACTAAATTATGTTGCAGTACGAGTTTCATCAGAGCTATTGTCAGGCTTTATGTGGGTGAGTGTGTTCGTGCGCGGGGTGGTTTGTGTGGGTGGGAGGTGGCATGTGTGTATGAGGCGGATAATGCCACAGGCAAGAATTCTTGAATCTCAGCAGTTTCCCACTATTTTGTTGGGTTAATCCCTTGTTTCAGTTGGCAAAATAGGCTCTTCTCCTTGCATGTATTAAAGCAGTGCTGGAGCACCTCATCCTCACAAAAGTGCCCTCACATCTGGTGTTGTGGAATTTCAGGTAATTTCAGGTTTTGTGGGGCTCAGCAGCTCCATGGATAGAGTAGAAACACAGACATGGAGGAAAAGTACAGGTGAATTTTCATATAAAACACAATAAATGACCAGTGGAAACTACACTCGTCTGGATCTGATCTAGTGGGATTTTTGTTTCTTCACAGATGTGATGTAATCTTATAAACACTGCAGTAGCTTGGTGGATCCAAACTCAGGACCAACCAGGCAGTTTTCTGGAACTGGATGGGGCGAGGGAAAGGGGCACAAGCGTCCCCTTGCCCACCACCGAACCATGCCTCCCAGCTATGCAATTATTTTCGCACCGCGTCCACTATCAACTTGAGAGCAATGCAAATTATTTAAGACGCGCTTTTTCAGGGCTCGCAATTATAATAATGATGATCTCAATTAGCGTTGCCATTGCCTTGGACTATTTAGCAGGCAATTTTGCAGCCCGGGGGCAAGGGTCTTCTCGGAAGCCAGCACGCATCGTCAGGTCAGACCGACTTCGGAGGAAAAGAAAGTGACCGAGACAGAGTCTGCTCTCTTAATCAATAAACTGAGACTGAAGATATTTACCAGCCGATCCCACAAAGGCACGGCTCATGAATTGACCTAATTGGTCGCTGTTGGAGACGAAATGAAAGATGCTGGGATGCAGTGCCTGTTTCAGACATGAAGGATGTAAGCAAAGTTAGCATTGTACTGAGATGTGCTGAGAGCTATTCTTTGGCAGTTTTCTGAAAACACGCACATATGCATTTCCTCGGAGAGTTGGAGTGAAAGCACTCCTTTGTATGCACCAGAAGCTGAGTGCATACATACTAGCATATACACTTAAGTTTAGTATTCTGCTGGCACACAGTATCCTGCCTACTCTATTTAGGTCCATCTAAGTCCCAGAGTCCAACCTCTTCCCCCATGCAAAGGCCAGATTTGAGCTTTATGCTTTTATTTTCAAGGACAGTTCCAGAAATACATAACACTGGTTACAATCTTTTATTCTGTGTCATAGACAGTATAGACAGGAAAGATATGACCCTGAGAGATGTCCTGAAGAACTGGGGGAACTTAGATGCTGGGAACACAGAAATTATTCTTTAAATGGGCAACAAGTGGGCAATAGATTGATTGAGCCAAATTGCTATTGTTTTGTGATTGTTGCTTTTTCTTAAACAGTGTTGTGATTTATTTGAATCCTAGGTTTGAACATCCTTTACCCCTTTCCTGAGTTTCTCATCGCTCCCAACAGAGACGAGCAGATCTGAGGATGCACAAGGAGAGAGGAGTTAGTGTTATAACCACAGGTGGCACTGAGATGAACTTTCCATAGAGCTGTCATCTAAATTGATTAAATGTGACATGTTTATCTGCTTTATCTAACTCATGTTGATAAAAAAGTAAATATATCTGTGTTCTAGGGAACACAGGGTCATCAGATGAGAAGACTAATGACTCTTCCAAAATTACACAGATGTAAACTAAGAAACAATATTATCTAAGGTACATGAAAAACTACTTTAAACTAAACTAAAAAAAGGTATATATATATATATATATATATCAAAATTAAAGCACGCAAGCCCAAAAAGAAAGTCAATGAAAAAGTCACAAACTAAAATCTTAATCACAGTAGTGTAGAAAATCCCTGGCTAATGGAACATCGGACCCACATTATGCTACTATGAATCATAGTGCTCTCATATAAGCAATTGAATACATTAAGATTCTATATTGGTGTCTTCAAGTGTTGGTTTTTATACCATCCATCCATCTTCTTGACCCGTTGTTCCATTTCTGAGTCACGGGGTTCTGCTGGAGCCTATCCCAGCCCATGCCAGGCGAGAGGCAGGGGTACACCCTGGACAGGTCGCCAGTCCATCGCAGGTTTTTATACCCATTAGAGAAACAGTAAGCTAAAACTGCATCTTTTCAGTATTCCATTATACTTTTGTTTTGATGTTGAAGCTAATTGCTTCCGTCTGCTAGCTTAAGCTAATATTAGCTATACTTTAGCGAATGCTGCACTAGCTAAGAAGGTGAACAATCCCTAATACTATACAACTATGAAAATCAGTCTTTTTCGCGCCTTTTTTAAAAAATTAACTCATTTTCATAGCCTTCCCAACGTGTCATGCCGGAGAACTGCACTGTACTGCCGCTCTACATTAGTGGGAAGTTTTTTTCCCTCCCCGCCATTGATGTGGAAAAGGCTTGCTCCACCAGCTACCCTTTCTTTTATTCATTGCACTGTAAATAACTCCACTTTATGAAAAGCAGCCAGCGTGACTCACGGATACCTCTCTAACCACAACCCATTATTATTTCATGGCCTTTGAAAGAAGGGTCTATAGCAGGCGCTCTCACACTTTAATGTCGGAGCTCCCTCTGATGTTGTGTAGTACACAGCGGCCCTTGTTGCGCTCCGTATGCAATCCCTCACTTGAATTCACAAACACTTCCAAGTGCATAAATAGCATGGAAGACAAGTGCCTTGCGAGCTAGCTAATGCTCTGGAACGCCATTGCTGAGGAGATAACAGGAGCCTGCCATAGCTGATGCCTGAGACTGTCATTGGGGAAAAGAGAAAGACAAGTGTGTCTGTGTGCCTTTATGAAAAATGCTGTTGTTTTCTGACCTCTCATGGGACATCATATGGCAAGGCAAAAGAACATGCATCAACGTTACGATTAAATGACCAGCGGATATGACTCAAAGGCTCCCACGATGTTCCTCTGAGCACCCTTTGGAACGTGTAGAAGGCTCTTGGCATACAGACGAGCTAATGGGCAACCTATTGGTCATGGTAGATTCAGTTTGAATCTCAATGAGGGTGTCAGTGTGTGGCTGCTCCATGACCGACAAGGTGTGGTAGGCCTGCTGGAGTTGATTTAGCCACATTGCCTGTCATAGCCAGTCAACATCCATCAATCGAAAGGCTAAAAGGCGTGTTTTTCTTCTTTTTTTTCTTTTGAAGTGCCAAGAGGAAACTGCTGTCTTAAAGATGGATGGAAAACGAAAGCCTGATGCAATTTCACATCTTTGTTTCCTCTACATGATGCGGAACCTTGATGGTAATAGGGCATCCATATATACATTTATATATATACTTTTACATGAGCATGACACCAGACTTAATAATATGGTTCATGCCAAAACCACTTTAGCAGTGTGTAGCTCAGAAATGAAGCCTGGTTGGGCTAGTCACTTCTTATAAAAGCCTTTCAAAGGGTACACAGCAGTTTTTTGTGTATACTGGGACATGCTTGTGGTACATGAAAGCGGCAGGCTTGAGTCATACACAAGCTAAACCCATTACAGGTCCAGAGGGGTGGGCATTAACCCGCCTTGTCCTGCTCCTCTAAACAAGGCTCGAGGTGCTGGAAGCCGGAGAGAAGCCGTGTAACATATACATTAAATTTTAATTATTTTTTCCCCCTACCCATTCCTTTACATCTTTGAAGTAGCAGCTCTTGAAACCTAAAAAGTGTAAAGCCAGCTAGATTTTTTTTCACGGCTGTGCCTTTGTAGAATAAAAAGATACACCATACGTGCAGCTGTGGAAGGGAAATAATTTACTCTCCGATGATGGAGGTAGGCAGTTGCTTTTCAAATTCCAAGTTTTGGTCCTTTATTTTATTCAGCAGTGAAATGCCATGAATACAGAAAATAATGTCTGTTACAATTCTCAACCATGACCTTCTAATGTCAGAGAACCTTTAACGTATGGACACAGTACACAGTAATTAGAAGTATCAAAAAAAGTAGTTGAATCTTGATGGAAAGGAAATAAGAAAAAAAAAAAGAAAAAGTTTTCACCAATTACATAAACATGTTTGCTACAGTCCCAATTTACTGTATACATAGGGGGATCATATTCTCAAATATTAGAGAAGGATAGCAGTAGAAAGGATACATGACTCAACTGCCAGACATAATGCTTCATAAAGTATGCACAGAGGTACAAGCAATAAATACACACATTAGGTTAAGCCTTACAGCTACGCAAAGCAGATGCAGAAAAAGCAGGTTTGCTATTCTTAGCGAGCAATGAGAGAGAAACAGTAAAAATTCAGGTAAGTCAGAAAAGAAACACTGAGCTTTTTTTTTCTTCCTCTTAGAAAAAAGTCTGGTAAATTTATGGGTCCACCAACATTTTTTTTTCTTTTTACATAAGTATGCACAGTTATCAAAATACAGACAAAATCAACCCAGAAAATCCAGACAATCCTAAAATCTAGTGGAGGAGCAGATCGCAGTTCTGGAGGTCTTTCTGGTATTTATGTGCAAGCAACTATTTTAGACTTTTTTTTTTTTTTTTAACTTAATTTATACAAAACCCATGCAAATCTACAGGTAATACGCATTCTGTGGCTGACAGGTTTTATCCCTCCCCAAACAGTACATCTGAGGTAACGCACTCCTATGCATTGTACATTTAGGCCATCATCCCCATGGTTTTTATTATATTCTTTTTATTAGTTCTTGTTTCCAGTCCACCAAATGATTTTTAGACATGCATTTTTAAAACACAATATTCCCTTACAGGTAATCTATACATCATCATTCTACAAATGTTTGCGGAGAACCTATTACAATGCGAATCTTCCATCTTGACGCAGGGAATGTAAACGTTGGTTTGAGCCACGTCCTGTGAGACAAGCGCAGTAAAGTGTGGCATTCTCATGAGTCGTGCAATCTGTCGTAATTGTTCTGAATTTTTGTTGTGCAGAGGTAGAAGCTTTCACAAAGCCTTTTTGGGTAAGTGGGAGAACCCTTCCTTTTTTTATTTTTTGAAAGACGCAGCGTCCTTTTTTTTTTATTTGGTGTGATAAAGTTATTAAGAATGTTGTCTTTAAGACGTTTTGCTGACTCCGGCTGTGTATTGTAGGGATAAGCTTTGTTCCCGGGCCCGGTACCCTCTCGATGTGGAACCTGGCAGGTGTGTATGTGTGTGTGTGTGTGTTTGCATGTAGCTGCATTTAAAGCTCTTCCAGCTACTTTCAACATGTGCACAGTGTGTTTCCATTTTGGTCAAAACGGGCAGACACAAAGCGACATCAGTTATTTGACAGGGTCTTTTTTTTTTTTTTTTTGCAGCTCGAGAGTCAAAACAACAAAATTGAGGAACCGTGTGTGCTTGTGCTTGCATGTTGGTGTTTGTGTGGCTGTTTCAGGAGTTGATTTTTCTTTATCCCATGCAAGAGGAGGCAGAATTTTGTGTAACTTTGGTTTACTGAAAACAGAAATGACCTTTAAAGCAATGAACACTTTTCTGGATGTCATAGGCTGAGAGGAAAATGACGGGTGTAGTTTCTGAAACTACTCCTTCTTCGAGTGTTATAAAAAAGCTGGTCTATCTAAACATCATACATCAGTTGTATCTGTATGTGTGATCCACACAAATGAGTTTAATGACGTTAAAGCGAATTTACCTTTGACTTTAGATATCCTCTTCTGTGATGGCTAATAGTATTTGCTTTTACATTACAACCAAGCCACATCATTTCATATTAACTTGAAATTATTATGACTTATTTGGCTTTACTAGATATTTTCATGTTTGGTTAAGGATGTTTTGTTACGCTTCTGATGCTGCTCCGAACAAATCTGCCACGGTAGTGACAGTCCCACTTAAAAAAAAAGAAAAAGAACGACTACTGATGTGTAATGTGCAACAAAAATTGAAAAAAAAAAAAACACCCAACAACGTCACAACAACACAAAGTTTCTGCACTTCCGTTGAATACACGAATGCTTTGTTTTGGTCTTGGTCCACTTTTAAAGTTAGCTGCTCTCTACCAGTGAAATCAGCAGCGTTAGAATGCCTTCAGATCAAACCTCACATCTGCAGGAAAACTGGCAGAAAAATCTCCAAAGTGGACGTTTTATGAGTTCTCATATTACAAATGAAAAATCAGCATTTCTATCTGCGCTCTCTTTGCTATGATCATCTTTGTATAGGGCTAAATGAAACAATCCCAGAGGTTATTCCAAGGTAGTTTGTGGAACGAAAGCTTCTCTTTGTACTCGTTTAAAGTCACAGAAGGCGGACCAAGAGGAGTCTGGTGGCTTCTGTCTGTAAGCTATTGGCCATTGCTCGTGTTGGCTTTGGTTTCTAGCTGTTGCCTGTGACTGTTAGCAGGTAGACAAAGCTTTAAAACTCGGAGGTAAGGAGAACAGCAAGAGGAAAATTATGCAGAAATGCATCTGTTTTGTAAATGGTGCTATTATAATTTCCAGTTTGGTTTTTTTTTCCGACTTTTAATCACAGAGAGATACACTGGAAGTCAACTTTTCCTTTTCGTTTTTTTCCCTTCCTTTTTTTTTTCTTTTTTCTTTTGGACAGCTGCAACAACAGTCTTGGTACCGCAGTTTCATTTCTGGCATGATTCAGGGAATGGCATTTACAGTTGGTGGTGCCAAAAAATTAAAAAAAAAATTATATTTGGAAACTAACAATGGTAAAAAATAAAAAGGTAAAAATAATACATTGGTTTTTTTTTTTTTATAATAGTAGCAACATACAGGCAGTGACACAAACTTCTGAGACTACTCCTGTGCAAATGATAACAGAGCAACAACTTGAATTGAACCAGCAATCGTCTCTGGACATTAACAACTACTGTGGGTTGGATTATTCACAAACATAAAATGTTTTCCTTTTTGGCAGTATATGAGGCCGCTAGCTTTCAACGGAACACGATTTGCTTATTTGTCTCATGTTTCTTCCCGCCGCTCATGAGTCCATCATCCTTGTACTGTACGTGGCCAGGCCACCCCTAAAGAAACAGCTCTGGGAGAGTTAATTATTTTAAAACAGACCTCTCATGTCTGTCTTGTTTGGGGGATCCAAAAGGGCTGCAACAAAGAGTTCCTTTGGATTGGTCTCTGTCCGGATACATGCTCAATAAATAGTCTCAGTGGTGAGGGAGACGAAGACGGTCAGCTGTGGTTGCTTGGACTGTGGAGTGGTTTTATTTTTTTTAATTTTTATTTTTTTTTAGTCTGGTAGGTCTGTGTGAGAGAAACAGTGCTGTTGGGTGAAGGGATACGTCGACCAAAAACTGTATCCTAGTCACTCCAGGTCTTCTGATAGGTTGCCTTCCTCCAGCTCCCGGTCGTCCTCAAGCTCTGGACTGTGATTGGCTGTCGTCACGAGCGACATCGGACAGTCATCGTCATCCATATTGAGAGGCTCCTCCTTCACGCGGACAGGTGGCCTGTGAGACAATTGCATGGACAATAACTGTTGAGACACCTTTGTGATTCTCGTATCCATGAGAACTTATCTAAAAATGAAAAAAAAAAACCCTACTTTTATCAACTTATTAAGCCTATTTACTGTGAAAGGATGCTCAGGTAACAAATACTTGTTTGGTTTTATCTAAAATAACAAGCAGGACATGCATTATCCAGTTAAAGTAACAACCATGTTGTTTGGCAAACGCTAATTCGACATGATGCCTCACGTCTACTGTAAGTAAGAGCATAAAAATTGCATGAAAAACACGGCCCCAGTAAGGCCGATAGGCTGTGATGTTCCAGACATGTTTGGCATTTAAAAGTTTACTGATGACACCAGGTTGAAATACATGAAAAAGAAAAAAAAAACAGGCCACATGATAAATAATGGAGAATTTCTCATCCCTGAGCCCCCTGGAGCAAAGGCAGAGGAGAGGCTTTTTTATCTAGTTAATAGAAAGCGCAGCCACTCGTTAATATGCAGGGGCTGTGCATGTCGCCCCTCAAGAGGAAAAACCGTCAGCTAGGTTCTGCCATTAATCAACTTCAGCCCCAGCAGTTCGCTCGGACACCATGATACATGTTTTTAACTCTAAATGGATGAATATCTTTAGCCACTGTCAATAAACGCTGGGCAGGAAGCAGCAGCGCTGCTGCTCGCAGGATATCTTTCCCTTCACAACAACAGAGGAGTGGGTTTAAAAAAAAATAAAGAAAAGAAAAGTGTTGGACGGCTAACAAGAATAATAATGCTGTCACACACAAACAAGGCATAACATGATCTGGGGCCCGAGTCGGGGAAAGGGGTTTGTGCCACGATGATAAATCTGACAAAACCTAATTATTTCTGACACATCGGATGCATCAGAAAATCCCCACAGACTGTGAGAGAGGAGAGGGAGACTTATCAAGTGGTAGTGCGTTAGGATGCGTCTCTCCTGGGCCGCCTTCATCAATGGAAGGAGGGAGTGCCGGGGAGGGGGGGCTTTGAATTTGAAAGGAATTTTTAAAAGGTACAGATGACTTTAGTATTCCGAGCCAAATACTGTAAATTAATATTCTGATGGGGCGGGATGAGGAGTGGAGTCTGATCTTAGCAGCAAGCGAGCGGAGCGATGAATATTTCTGTTTCTGTCCCCCACTTACATGCAAGAAGTGAGAAGCGGAGGTTACAGACAGAAAAACACCCCAACATGATAATATGAAATCACTGAACACTTCTGGATTTATACATTTACTAGTTTACCATGCACCAACAATATAAACCACTTTCATACTGTTTAAGTATTTAAAATGCCATGCGTTATAAATCACTTTAAAAACCCACTAATCAATGTGTGTGCTCTTAACATTAATTAAATGTTTATATACATCATCTGAAGGCTGAATGGGGGGCTCTGGGAAGACTATTGTCATATTAAGTCTTTGTGACTACTAGTGTCAGATTACACAAGAACGCATGCCTCAGTCTGCATAATAGAGCCTGTTTTCTAAAAAAGATCCTGATCATCTTTTAGTCGGCGTTACTTCAAAAAGATAATGAGTACATCCCATTGATCACCTGTCAGACTTGAACGTGCGCCCCCGTTCTCATGTGCTTTTAATATGCAGCTCATTAGAGGTTTGTGTGGCTCGGGAGAAAAAAAAATGCGCCGCAGTATTCGCAGGCTCGAGCTTTCCGACACTTTATTAAAATATGTGGACGAGCCATTTAGTCGTTAATGGCTGGCTGCCATTATTGAGCCACTCAGGAATAAACGCCGGTCTTTGTGGTGGAATAAACATGCTCTGCGTGGATGTGTGTGTGTTGTGGAGATGCCTACTCCCACATCAGCTGGAGATTAGCAATGATACGGAGGTATGTCAGGGATGCAGATGAGGTCATTAGTCCGGGGGTCTAATGGTGGTTAGAGGGGGACAGCAGAAGAAGAAGAAGGGGGAGATTCATCATATTTTCCTCTGATTCATTCACTAAGTCTAAAATAACTCCAAAGTGAAGCCAGACAATGAGAAGGGATGACATCAAGACACGGTTTCGAGTTGGGAAGTCTAATTGGGAGTTTTGGTCTTACAGCTACTACTTCTTTTAAGCATGCCTCTTCGGGTTGACATGAGTGTTATTACACATGCATGCTCACACACTCACATGCACAACTGTGCATAAACCCAGGTTGGCCCGGGGCAAGCTGGTCTGCGGTTAAGCAGATATCATTAACCTTTAGACATTTAGGGGAAGCACAGGTTTGTCTAACTGCTGAACCGACGTGGTCGTGCAGAGGACTCCTCTCCTGAGAAGGGTCTTGGAGGTGATGTACTATTTAGTTTAGTGCTACGAGCCACTCTATTATTTAAACACATACTGGAAAAGCCAGTGGAGAAAAACACATTTTTTCCATTTTGAGGTTGTAGCAGCAGCGTGAAGGCAGGGCAGGGATGGAGGGAGAAGGATGGATGGATGCACCTCATCCTCCACTCATGTCCGTGTCAAGGCAGAGTGGCCACAGAAGAAAGCAAACAAAAAGAAGCAGAAAATGCAGTGCTGTGGTCGTACTGAAAATGAAATATTCCGAGGGACGGCCAACACTGGGATCCTTTAAAGAGCAGCCCACTTCAGAGAGCAGTAAACATAGATGCTTTGGTGTTTACAGTTTCTCATAAATACAGACGTAGTTAGATGATGTCGACATTTTGCAATACAAGCTTTGATGTACAGTTGATAAGAAGTATTAAAGACTTGTTTTAGTATGTTTGGCTCAGACATTCCTGAAAGTCACACAAGATCAATCTTTTAAAACTCTCTGAGCTACATTAAAACTAAGATGGGAAGGGGAAGATGTTTAAAGCAATTAATGCAACACTTGCAAAATATTAATAGGTACAGTCCTGCATAATATATAGCTGCTAAACCCCTGTAATGCACATAGCGGTGTAGTCAAAGGCGAATGTGTAATAAGAGACTATTTATAAACTCCAACTGTTGGTTAAAACTTTAGGCTTGCTTCAGGTAAAACCACAGAGACAGTGAACTTACCACAGCAAGAGAAAACTGACTCGTAGCACCACACCACTGACACTGTGGGTTAAATGTCACAAGTACACTAACAAAGGCCATGAAGCCGGTGAGATAATTCAGTTGAGGCCCAGATGGAAGTCAGAGGGAACTGTTTTCTTATTGCTTTTAATGTTTTAATACTAAACTCTTCTCATGATCACAGATTCACTTTGTAAGTTTAAGTAGATTTGGGTGCTTAAATAAAAGAGCTGCAGGTTAAGTTATCTGCAGCGACTTACATGTGTACTGGAGGGGAATATCCGGGGCTGCTGTGTCCGTTGGTGTCCAGGTGGTCGAGTGAGCCGTTGAGATCCTCGTGGGAGGACTGCAACAATGTTGGGGGGCTGCCGCTCAGCGTAACTGGGGGGCTGCCGCCCAGCATGCCGGGGGGACTCCCACCTAACAGTCCGGGTGGACTTCCTCCGGTGTGTATGGATGGGTCTCCGCCAAGAAGGCCGTGGCAGTTGCCCCCCATCGGGCCCGTGGCACCGCTCATGAGTCCTGGGGTCCCAAGCAGAGGCAGGGAGGTCTCTGCCAAGGCGGCCTGATGGAGGAGAAGGAAAGAGATCAGAATCTGGTTAGTGTGCTGGCTGGGAGTGGCAAGTGAAAAATAAGGAAAAGGGGCCATCAAAAAACACAGAAGCGTTTTTATGTAAAAGTATAATCATAACAAAACTTAAAAGTGTTTGAAGGCATGGGAAACAGTGAAACAGAGGCAGTTGAGGGAACATTGTGATTTAATATGGTAATTATTAACAGGTTTTCTTTGTCTGATTATTATGCAAGCGGTTCATCACACATGTAAGACCTCGTAGACTACCTCCAACTAAATGCCATTCGTATGCCCTTGAGTGAAGTGGGTATGTATTAAAAAAAAAAAGTCACCCAAAAACTTTATCTCAAAATAATAAAAACTCCTGACACTTTCGCCTGCTGCGCATTAAAGTTATATACAGTGATTAAATTTTTAAAGTTTTTGCCATGAGCACCTCGCCAGCGTACACTATGAAGCCAAATCATTTATGACAGCTTAGATAAATATTAATGCACATGCCCTTGCATTTGCACATGCCACAATCAATCTAGGGTTGCTGCCACAGTGAGAGAGGAAAAAGAAGAAAAAGAGAAAGAGAGAGAGTTGCTTCTTGGTTTGACCACAGGGTGGCCTTCTGAGTCTGAGGGTGGACAGGAAGGAGACAGGAGGGGAGAGGTACAGAGAGACAAAAGCAGTGGAAAGATACAAGTGCTCATGTGCAGAGGAACCACATCCGTCCAGTCACTCAGGTGTCAGACTGGTCTCGGAAGCTTCTGGTTCATACCTGTAAGCTGGCATTTAGTGCAGTTCCATAACCAAGACTGGAGGGCAGGTTCTTGACGAGAGATGGACTTCTTCATAAAATAGAAAGAAAACAAAGTCATTAGTCCATGATCTAATACTCAGCAGATCAAATATAAAGTATATACTGTATATAAGAAAAACTAAAAAAAGGTAAAAGAGAAAGAGAACAGAGCAGAGGCTGGGCCTGCTGAGTTCCTGTGATCCTGAAAAACCCCTTTGATCTAGAGCTATAGATGTAAGGAGAAGTGGAGGAACTCCTACCCTGTGATCTTCTGCGACCTGCGTTTCTGGTACTCCACCTCGTCTACAGTCCACACTGCCCCCTTCACGTTCTCCACACGCACGAAGCACTTGTGCAGGCTGAGGTTGTGGCGGACAGCGTTCTGCAGAGAGACGGAACCCGCGGGTCAGACACATGAGGGTGAAACAAATCATATTCATTCATTCTCCATCAAGAGAAGAAAAAAAAAGAAGGCTTTGGAAATTGATTTTTTTTTCTCTTACACTTTCAAAAAATTCTTAACATTCACGCACCATTGATTTAATTAGTAAAAATTGAGTGAGAGCGAATGCTCTTACAAGTCCTGCACACAGTACGTATCAATCAGAGTAAGTAGGCTAAAAGGAGGTAATCAGCATAGCGAATGGCTTATAGTGGTGACAGAAGTGCTAATGCCGGCCTTGATAATGGTGATGTCAGTAACCCTTCCTGCTCCAGAAAAGCAGAGCTCTTAATGGACATATTCCTTTAAAGATGACAGCATTGGAAGATAAAAGAAAGTCATCAGTAAGTTCCTGTGTCACTGCATGTATTTGTGTGTGTGTGTGTGTGTGTGTGTGTGTGAGCAAAAATGAAGCTGCATCTGACATAAATAAGTCCAAATATTCTCCATGTGGTGTCACGTCTGGCATTGAACATGCATATGTGACACACTTATCTTTCCAGTGTTGCCTTCAAATTAAAAATGGAATATGGTGTTCATCCATTAAAACCAATAAGGAATTATTACAAAAATCAGTAAAAAAATAAACAAAAAACAACAAAACCAAAGCCTTATATTAATATGACCATAATTAAAACATGCATTAGACCATACAAATAATAACCTTGGCTTTAATATCCCTGCCTCCCATATTTATCATATCGCCTTAGCTTGGTTTGTACAGCTCTTTATCCAAGAGAAAGGGATTCAGGAAAAAAAAAAGAAAAAAACTCATAAGCAGATCTCGCATCTGACCTGAAAATCCCAGGATTTGATTGATCTTAATGCCCATGGCTCTGAATATGATAATTTTAATATTAATGAGCAAATGAGCAGTTTTATTATGCATGCTATATAGTTAGAACTAATAAGCTTCTGGGTGAGAGAAGAGAGAGAGAGAAAGGAAAAGCAGGGTTGGGGGATAAGGGGGGGAGAGCCCTCTTTTGAGCTGATGAGACCAAGCTGAGATATTAAACTACCTTTCATTTCTTTCTGTCTTCTTTTTTTTCTAACACATTCTCTCTGTTAATCAAATGACAAGCCCATCGCTGATCATCACACTAATGCTTACAAAGGGAATTGTGGAGCTGTGGATGTAAATAGATTGCCTTGGTTACGGTGAAGGGTGGGAGACGTAAAGACGAGATATATCTGAAGCCATGTGACATCACCGCCGGGAACAATGGAAGTTATTTAGGAAAACATTTAAACATCTGGACTGTAAACAGCTACAATACCTATCCTGTCAGGGAGTTATTACACAGCAAAACATGCTGTGCGCTGTACCCAACAAACTGGAAAAGGGCACCGGTCTTTCTGTATGCCCTCCTGAATTGGTGATCACACACCCATGCGCTCATTTGCATCCCAAATCCAAATTAATTCACTTTGCTAAATCTAGTGCTGCGACATGCTCTGCATGCTGATGAGTGGCTGCTCGAGTTTTCCCTCCAGTCTTCTGTGCAGCCACAAAGGCTAAAAGCAGCAAACGGATGACGCGCAGGGGCCACGGGATGGAACGCTGGAGCTGCCGCCGCTTGGCGAGGCGCTTTCTTTATCAGTGGGCTCACACGCTCCCGACTAAAACATTTGCTACAGGAGAGACGTTTTTCAGCATCTTTGTGCATTCAGACAGGACAATAAAGTTGTAAAGACAGATATACAAACGGGCCCTTTTGTGCAAGGAAGCCCATTCTCTTTCCCTCTGCCTTAGTCCCACACGAGGAGATCTCTAGCCCCGCCCTTGGAAACAGTTTCTGTACTTGTGAGTGCCTCTGTGCGTGAATCCTCGGCCTTTCCCTCCACACAGCTGATAGCTGGTTAACAGCAAAAAAAAAAAAAAAAGAAACGTCTTTCCCCACAATTAACCAATGATATGCCAGACTAGGTGGTTTCAGGAAGAGGAGGAGGGGTGTATCTCTTTAACAAAAGGTGCTGATGATGGAGTGGCTGCTGTATAATTAGTGCGTCAGAGCCCTCTCCTCTCCACGTCAAGCCTCCACTATCAATTGCACCAAATTAGAAAACGATATCAGAGGGGGGATAATTCTTTCGGCTGTCATTTCTAAACAGAAAAGATGGTATGGTGAAAAATAAATACCAGAAAAGCTTTATTCAAGAGAAAGGTTAGAGGGAAAGCGAGAGGAGCACTAATCACTTGGTGCTGAGTAAATATATGATTTCTTTAGGCCTGTGTTTGACTTCAGCAAGTGTAAGGGAGGTGGAGGTGTTGGAGGTTACCTTCCAGGTTGCTGCGTTGCGTCTGAAGTAGGCGAACGTGCGCGTGAACCAGCTGTAGATTTCATTGAGCGTTAACTGCATGTCAGCAGAGTCCATGATAGCCTGGAACGGGACGACACCAAGTACCAGTTTACTAACGAGACCCGGTAACTG
This sequence comes from Zenarchopterus dispar, assembly GCA_028564865.1. Classification (NCBI taxonomy): domain Eukaryota; kingdom Metazoa; phylum Chordata; class Actinopteri; order Beloniformes; family Zenarchopteridae; genus Zenarchopterus; species Zenarchopterus dispar. The sequence continues at coordinate 1,947,618 of JAOWBL010000016.1, forward strand.
ACGTCCACACGTCAATCGCTGCTGTGATTCATGCTGCAATTAATTTGAATCTAATCAGGCAAAGTTAATTTATTTCCCACTCACCTGTCTTATGAGGGTTGCATAAGTAAATGGCGGTCTGACATCTGCGTTCTTATAAAACTCGTAGTTTGGGGCAATCTCTGGAAAAATAAATACTGTGTCACCACCTGAAATAATTGGTAAATTTTATTCCTTTAGGTATTGAATTTACTCAAGGTTACATCAAATTAAAACAGGAGGGGGAGAGAGTGGGGGAGGAGACATCAAATCAGCATTTTTCATGTCTAACAAAATGCATTTTTAATTAATCTCTCTCATGAGAGATCCTAAACACTTAAACATCCATAATATGAGATCCGTGTAGTTAGTTAGGGTGAACTTGAATAATTTATGCTTCTTCACATTAAACACAGAGAGTAAATACAAACATCAAAGACAGACCGTTTAAAATGCAAAGCTTAACACGCGGGATGTCTTCATGTAATAAATATAGTATTTTAACCATTATTTGAACTTAATTAACATTCATGCAATATTTATTCACAAAGGAACTTCTCGTCTGTTTACATGTACAGTGATTAAACACACGCCAAAAGACTGCTCACTTTGGGAGGACTAGCAAGCCTTTATAGATGTGAGTGTGTGTGTGAATGCAATTCTGAGTTAAATAGTATTTACAGTCAGGGTTAAAGTATTGCTAGAATCTGATATAGCAGCATTCAATAAATATAAATTGAACTCCATGTAAAGTGACAAAAGTGTGAATTTTATTTCATTTTTTCATCAAATGAAAATTTAGACAAAAACTGCAGCACTTGAAGATGTGTGTCATATGAAATTCACTAATTTGTCAGGTGAATTTTCATCACTGCACTGAATGACCATATTTGTGTATCTGTGTTGTGTGTA
>JAOWBL010000016.1:1975152-2020724 GCA_028564865.1 Zenarchopterus dispar
CGTGGGACTGTTGTTTTTTGCATTTTACATGTACGTGCATGTGAATGCCAGAGCTGCCAGCTGCCTGCGCATCGTCAACTCCTGAGAAACGGTGATGAGCGAGCGGATAGAATTAGTCAGGCGAGAGCCTTTAGCCGCTAATACGAGTAATTAAAACCGCAAGCTGAGGCACTTAGATGCTTGTGTACTAAATAATTTACACGCCGTGATCTATGGATCATTTCTCGCTCCTAAATACCAAAGACGGCGAACAAGAGGCGAGAAGACTGGCAGAGGATTTATCAGCATCTCTGCCATAAGCAGGATGTCATGGTAATGTTAATCCTTTTCCCACTTTCTACTGCACTAATCATACATGGGGATCAATCCCCGAGATTCCTCGGGTGTAAAACATGTAGCTTGATTGCCAGTGACTCTTATCTAGCTGTGAAAGCTAATAAAATATTGCACTGTAGCGCCCATTGTGGCCTCATAATCCAGGTAAATAACACAGCTTTATTGGGTAAACTCCCTCAAGACAAGAACAAAAAGAAAAGAAAATGGTGCTGAAAAGAAAAAATAAGTTGTTTTAATGAAGTAAAAGTTTCAACTACTTTTTTTTTCCCAAAAAAAAGAGGTATTTGTACAGTGAAATATTAACTTTAAAATGTCATCTGAAATGAGGGTGAAGCGACATCTTGAACCACATTCATGAAGTTTGTTGGTGCAGCTGTGCACCAGAAGAGTCAGAGATGCACCTCCTTCTGCATGTCGCTGCATGGAGACTTTTTGGAACAAGAGGTGAGGATGTTAATAAAAGCTGGATCAACAAATGGATTAGCTGGGAGCTGAGGACCAGGCCGATCGGCAGGCCTCTCTGATTCATATTGATTCATATCGTCAACCTGGCAAGGATGGAGTAAGCAAATGTAAATATTCAATATTTACCATCTGCTGGTGTTATTAGAGGCAGGGACCTGGACATGGGCTAACAGCTATCATGCACCCACACAGCTCTGATCCCGCATTGTTCCTCAGGAACATGTACTGTACTGAGTGACTCTGCAGGCATTTGTAAATCAGGAGCCCATTTGTTTGAATCCACTCACTTCTGTGTGCAGTTTCTCAAACACAGGACCTCAGCCATAAGATACAGAGACAGCTTATGATTAATTAACAGCTCTTTCATCACTGCTTGACAAATAAAAAGTATAAACTCAAAAGAACAAAAGCCCTTTTAAAGTATGTACAATTTAGATGTCATTGTGGGTGAATATACTGTTAATATTAACACTCTTGAGTAGTCTGAGCTGAATTATTTAAAGGAAAAGCATGACAGAGTCTTTGGCGACCTCATCTTTTCGCCGGTACATAATTAGATACACAGGGGTGTGACTCCAGTTGAAGGTGTCGCCATTGTTAGACTCTGTGAAAATATCAACGGGTGAGGTTAACGCCAATTTCCCTGTCATTAATGAAATGCGCAGAGCTCCTAATGAGGTAAACCACGGCTCCTTGATAGTGCTTATTAGTTGAGTGGAGGGCACAAACTCCCACACTTCAATTTAAAACAGCTAAAAATAAATTGAATTAAAAAAAAAAACTCAATAAAGACTCAGAGCAGATGTCAAGGAGCTTTTTTTAAAAAATGAACCCAACTAACTGTAAACAAGCAGAATGAGCAGCCTCCGTGTATATGTGAGGATAAAACTGTTTGTGCGTGACCTTTATCAAATCACCAAAAACAGACAAATCAATATAGAGCATTAGTGCTGAACGGTGGAAAAGACAGGTGGTTAAAATTAGCCGTCTGTGTAACCCACTTGTCAGGGTGACATATCTTTCAAATATTAACTAACCTCTGGTTTTTCTGGATGTAGTGTAACCTTTGGAAATACTTGTAGCGTTATCGTCCAGTCTGATAGACAAAACGCATCTGACTAGACCGTGAGATGCATTCCTGTAAGTGCACTCGTGGATGAAAGTTTGCTCTTTGTGTTTTTCTGACGCTTAGCTTCCTGGGGGACTGGCTCGTCTGGCTTTAAGACTCCAGTGACAGGTCCGAGGATTGCGTCGGCAAATCAAACACACTTTGTGGAACAGAGGAAATCTTCTTTACGGAGGAGCATGTATTATGGATGGACTTAAGAGATTAGAGAGGGGCAGCTGCTTTACCTGCAGTGGACGCTGCTTGTCCTGGCTCTTTGGAGATTTCAGGCCACTGCCTGGCTGCTGCAATAATAATTGTCTCGCTGCTTGTAGTGCCTGGGAAGAAGAAAGCAGACACAAAAGAGAGAAGAGAAAGTAAAAATGAACTATTAGATTTCCCCAAAGCTGACAGTGAAATAATATTACCTGGTTCAATCTGATGTGGTTAACACATGCGTTTCAGTGACAATTCATGAAGCTGGCATCAAGGATAAATACCATTTGTCTAGAGTGAGAAGAAGAGGATGGAGGGGGAGGTGAGGAGAAAAAAAAGAAAAAGAGTAGATTTGACCTGTCTAGTGTGTGCTCAACTGAAATATCCACTTCTCTCTGCAAATTACCACCACATTTGCATATTCATAATATCAATTTGAAGTACACGCAGCACCATGTGAAGTGTCCCTGCGAGCTGTAATTAAAGTTGACAAAATCAACATCAGATTACATTTAGAATGAATTAACCAGCAGCCCAGGTTTTACACCATGCATTAAGGGTGCTTATGTTCAGAGGATGGGCGATGGATAGAGAGACGAACAGATTGGCAGGGAAAGAGAGACCTCTTCATGCCTGATGAAACGAGTTCACAGCTGTTTACACATGCTAAGGGAAATTTGGAAAATTGTACTGGTAAACTGTAAAATCCGTCATCATCACACTTTGTGGTGATCACTAGAATGCGAGGGTGGAGTATCATTTCATTCTCTGGCTGTGAATACTGAATGGTGAAAAAGTTTTAGCTTCTGGCTGCACTTCACTGCGATTCTTAAAGAGCACGATGAGACTGTATTTAAAAAAGGAAAAACAAAAAAACAACCAAACAACAGCTGAAAAAAGAAGTGCATGGGAAAGAGGACAAAACTCAGGTTGAGAATGACACCTTTTCAGGAAATCAGTGGTATTCATTTTATTCTGATGCTTGCCAGTATCCATGACAACAGCTGCCTTGACGGGGCGTGCATATGGCGCAGCTCTACCAGCTGGTGGGAACAATGTTTGAACTAGTACATTGAGATCCTGAGCAAACAAGAGGAAAATACGGGAGGCAGAGTTGAGAGAGAGAGAGAAGGAGAAGAGAAAAAGTTGCCATGTCTTAAGCCCTCAGGGAACACAGCCCCCCCTCCCCGATCAATTATGTAAAGACAGAACTAGAAGAGGGTAGGATGGGGGGGCAGTCTGGCTGCTCAGAAGGAGCCAGGACTTCTGATCCAAAGTAAACAAACACATTACACTGGCACTGGGTCCTAACTGCATTGATCTGTCTCCTCAGTAAGAGGAGCCCAGTTGCCACTGGTTTATACGTGTGTGTGAGTAGAGCGACATCTGTAAGCCGAGCCTTGGCCTTTCTTTGAAACACACACTGAAACACACACCGACACCTGCAGCGGGCAGGCACACAGAAGCCCATAAAGTTTTGTTATTGGGTAACAACGTGGCTGGGAAAAAAAATCAAACGTGTTTGCTTCCTTTAACTGAACATAAAAGACAACACAAATTCCTTGAATGAAGCCAATCACGTCGCTAATGAAAACACAGCGCCCAATTAATCTCACCATGATTGGTGAATCAAAGTAATTATAAGGCTTATTGAGTCCTGCACACAGTAGTTAGCGGGAAGGCTGCTTGATGAGTGCAGCTCGAGGTAGCTGTCAGGGGGAAATCTTTATCCATGTGTGAATCAATAATGACTTGGTGTGTTATACCCAAAGTCGAGATATATTACACACGGTCAAGAGTGCAAAAAAAGACATGCTTTTAACGGCACATTCAATATCTAGAAAATACTGAGAGAGGTGACACAGAGCGATCAACTCCACCAGACTTATTAGAAAACAAGTTGGCTCAGACTTCTCCAAACATACCACAGTACTTTATCAACAGTGGGAAAAGCTCGTCTATAGAGGTTTGTTGTGGCTTAATCTATCTGTCACCTCTTCCGTGGAGGTTGGGTTAGTCATTTTTCAGAGTCTGTGATAGTGTGGAAGGTAATGGAAGAATAAAAGTCCTGCCAGCTCACTTTCACTGGGCTCTTAGTATTCAGCCATTACAGTAGAAAGCACCAATTTGTGCCACCCACTTCTCACTTCGCATAGATGGTAAAGCTAAAGCCCATCCGAAAGCAGGAAATGCCAAGGAAAGTAATCAAAAGTTTGCTGAAGAGCTGCCAGAGCGGACGAGTGCAGACGCGCTGCCTATTTAACCTGGGTTGCTATGCACGAAAAAATGACATCCCCAGTCTATTAATGCACACATTGTATAAACAGCACAATGTGACACATTCTTCAGAATGAGAGAGCAAGCCAGATGGAGTGAAAGAGAAAAAGAGCCAGGCCTGCTATATAAATAACAAGGCACTCAGAGGCATATTTGATGTTGATATCCATCACTGAGGCTGGAAAAGAGGAAAAAAATAAGGGGAGGGAAATAACACAGAGCGACCAAGACTGCGACACGGGGATCCTTATGAAAATAAGATTCAGCCCAAATGGATCTGGTGTAATTGGTTTCAGATAGTGAGGTCAGGAGAAAGGCGATACCGGCAACTATTATGTGAAACGGACTGAGAAACAAGAATGTTTACACAGGCATTCCTCTCCTACATTAATAGCCATGCAGAGATCACTAGAGGGGGCGCCAGGGAGAGAGTGAGAAGAGGTTGACAGAAACAGGAGGAGTGAAGGGCAGAATGAAAAACAACACTCCTCACCATCTCTCCTACCTCATGCTCAACTGTTAGTTCTATACAGAACACGTTAATAAGCAACAGCTATCACAATACACCTTTGTAAAGAGCATGCAAAGATCTTCAACAAGCATGAAATACATTAGCGGGGCCCTTCAGCACTGGTCCGAACCATTGCAAATCTCCAGATTGCTTATTGAGATTGATGTTCCTGCTGGTGGGGGGAAAAGAAATATGCCATCCACCAAGAATGTCATACTTTCAAATCCACACGGAGACTGCACGATACTCCACCATGACATTGGAATTGGATATATGTGAGAGGCTGTGACATTGTGTTTGGACAGCGGAGATCACTTCCTTGCTCAAGGCACGTTGGGAGTTGTTGTTATTATTAGGTGGATAAAGCCGATATTGGGATGATGACAATGGTATGTAATAAGCTCCTGCAACAGGTGCTGCTTTACAGAATTTCACTTCCAGAAAGTAGCTGTAAACTTGTCTTGTCAGTTGTTGATCAGAAAGAAATGGAGTTGAATTATGTTAACACACTTTCTGTGGTGTGCTGAACAGATGTTTTGCGTGCATGCATTTGTGTGTTTGTTGTAGGGAGTAAAGGGTTGCTGTTCAACACCAGGCTGTGGGCCAGAACAGCTCAAGTCGAGCTGACAGCTTTGACAACTCTAACACACATGCACACACACACTTCATGCAAAAGCACATGCCAGTACGCAGTAAATACAGACACTGCTTCACCATGCTTATCTATCTTTGCTTCCTGGAAACAGTCTGAGAAGGAAAGGGCGATTACAATGGATAAAGTGTGAGTCTTTATCAAGCTGGAGGGAGTCACATGCCCAGGAAAAAAGGCAAAAAACAGTTTAAGCTGAACAAACAAACATGGCTGATTGCACTGAGGCTGCCGGCCTGCTGGCGAAGAAGATTGGGCTGACACTCCAAACCAAAATATTTACACCCTATCTTCTTATGTAAGAGGATTCAGCACAGATGGATGGATGGATGGCTGGGTAAAGATTTGGAGGGGTTGGCTTCAGATGACAGACAAATGAGAAGAAAGGAGGAGTTGGATAAGATATTCTGTAAAATGTCAGAATCTAAAAGAGGGCTTGAGTTTGTCAAAACAAAAAATGTGTGTCTTATGTAACACACACCTGAATTCAGCCAATACTGCTGAGTTACATGACTGGGTTATAAGGCCAAAAAAAAAGTATATCACATGATCTGTTAGAGTGGTGGTACACAGTATGTGGCTCAGTACTTTATATAAATATTTACCATTGTAATACTGATTGTTGTACTAATCAACTCTTAAGTGTTTCCAGTTCTCTTGTGCCAGCATTTAAAATTGTTTACTTCTCTTTCACTTTGTCTGCTGTTATATTTTTGTGTTTGATATGAATAAATTTCTAATGAAGCTGGACTTTTGTGTTTTCTGTTTTTTTTTTCAAACATGTTTTCCATCTCTTTTTATCAGATACAAAGTATCAGAAATAGTGGCTAAAACAACACCACGTTAAGGCTATACATGACTGTGTTCACACAAACACCATTTGATACACAACAATGAACAATGTCTCTGTTTTGATTTGAAAATAATAAAAAAAAAAAACCTTGAGAAAGTTAGTTGCTATTTGCAGCTCATAGTCAGGCTGCAGCTGCTGTTTGTTAGTCACATTTTCCTTTCTCGCTGTGTTCTTCTAATGACCCTCTTCGACTGAATTTAGTCATAGTTACTACAACAGTTGCTACATTTAATGACAGCTGTTTTTTGCCTTTTAAAAATGTGCATACAATGTTGCTAACTCGGCAACAATGATAAGAAGTTGTAAGCAAGTCAGCAGTTCACTTCGTTGTCTAAAAATACAGAAGGTAGGGGCAGGGCTAAGGCCAGAGTGGGGTACACTCTGATAGGAGAAACAGATCAGAATATACGGAGTTGTAAACAGTATTATCTGATTTCTATTACTATAAAACAAAAAAAACATCTATACAATGTTCAGCCCTGCCTTGTTTATCTAAAAAACGATGATTTCTTTGGACACTGGTTCACACCCAAACCAGTATTGAGAGCTGTGTTAGACAGAAAAATACTTGCAAAAGAAAAATATTTATAAAAGTTGGCCAACAAGCCTGCTGCTCTTCTCTGATTTCACTAAATTTTTGCAACTTCTGGCCTTGATAACTGTGAAGCAACTGTATAATCCCAATAAAACCTTAAAAAGTTCCAACACAAATATGAGGGTTTCTCAGACAGTGCTTCCGTGAGACACAACGAGACACAAAGTGGTGAGAGAAAGAGGGAGATTTTGGAAAGTATGCAGAAGTAATGAGGATTTTAATGTACGGCTCGATAAATCAACAGTCCATGGAGAATCTGCTTAGGCCTCAGGACAGAGGTAAAAACATCTAGCAGAACAATGGGCCTCTGTCCCACTCTGCTACCTCTATCTCTGTATTTTCAGCTACTTCAGCTCCATCTGTCTTTACATACAAGTCCTTCAGCCAAAAACATAAATAAACTCTCCTCATGCTCATTTGCTGCGGAGGCCTCCTATTTCCTAAGTGTTTTGAAAGAAAAGCTTGCTTATTGATCTCTTACTCTGTTCTGTACTACCTTTTCGCTGAAATCGGAGTTCAAGTTATTCTCCCTCACCCCCCTATTCCCTCCTTCATGCTCTCCATTCACTCATATCACAATATTCATTTCTTCCTTTCATCTTTCTTTCCTCTTCACTCACTCCCACCTACCTAACCTCTTGTTTATTGATTCTCTAGATTAAGAATTCCTGAGGTGACGGAGTGTAACACACAAGCATCAAATTATTTTGGGGTGTGCTTATTTGCCTTTCCCTTGCATCTATTTGGCCTGTGTCTGTAGACAATTATGCCTACCCAGCGCCAGACTCAGGTGCTAATAATGAAGGACAAATAGAATCGTATGTGTAAACTTCTCCCACTGATGAAAATTTATATTAACTTTCTACCACAGTAAACAGAGCTGCATAGCTACACCGTCCCTGGAGGACTGACGAAATGAATTTGCTCGCTCCTACCCCAAGAAGAAAGCTGGTAGAAGCAGAGAAGAGCTCCATTGTGTAACCTCGCATATACTTTTTTCTTTAACCCTAACAAAGACAAAACGTGGGTCTGTTTTGCTGATCATCATTCAGAATCGTGTGTTTATGTCTGAGAGTTGAAGAGTGGATACGCACCAATATGTATGTCTGCTGAGACACAGAGTCCATGCCAGTAATAACAGAGAGCACAGCCTGCTCTCTTACACTAACATCCCGCCTCCTGCCGTCTTTACCATGGATATTCTGTGCACATATATATCATTTAAGGAAAGAGAAAAAGCTCTTTTTTGAGATTTCAATCCCCAAACTGAGGTAAAATTCAAAACTATTTTGTTTTAGTTTATATGTTCAGGCTTGACAGCATTACCAAATCATCAAAATCCACCTGTAAAACTGTCAGGCATCTCAGAGAAGGTTCTTGTAACACTAGTGCTATATTTTTTGCAGCTATAATGAAAATGATCCAGATCTCAACAACGACAGAAAATCATTCCTTTGCCCATGTTTATTACCAAGCCTTCCAGTCTGATATTTTTTACACAATCTTGGTGACAAAGAGTCAACAGATCAACTTCATGGCAGTTCTGTTCTTCAAATATCGATCTGTCTACTGTATCGATACATTTCTTCATGACAGCTCTACTTAAATAAAATGGCAGCACGTCCGTTCAGTAAAGGTATTTTTTAATCTACTTCTAATCCAAAGGAAGTTCTTTAGAGCTCCTTAACTACAGAGCCACACAAAATCACTTGGATACAAGATGGAAGAAGAGAAAGAGAGGATAATTTCAGAAAGAAGGTCAAGCATTCCCTTTGCAGAAGCAAAGCTGTGTTAAGGTAAAGTCTTGCTCAAGTTTTAGATATACTGCATGTGTATATCTTAAAGTTAAACAAAACTTTACCTCATGCCATCCTTGCTTCTGATTGCTTCTAGTGACCCCACAACTATTCAGTTACAGGTGAATGGAGGTCACACAGCTGGATGAAATCCTGATATGAAAAAGGTCAAAGTCAGGGCAGCAACAGAAAAAAGTACAGAGCCCAGTGGAATAAGAGAGATATCATGTACATTTAATAAGGGCTAATGAGATTTTTTCAATAACTACTCAACAACTAGATCAGTTCTCATAATTCTTGTCAGAGCATCAGAATAGAATAGTTTCTTTTTTTGTTATTATTTTTTACAGAGTTTGTGTCTGTCTTTGTTGACAAGGCTTAGGCTTCCACTACAAAGAAAAAGGCCAGAGGCAACAAGGAATCTGATCATGGGATCAGAAAACAAGCAGTGCACTGAAAAACAGACACTTGCGTGTATCAAGTCCAGTAAAAGCTGCTGAAAATGGACTTTACTGAGACACGTCTGTGCATACTTGTACTATCCATACATCACATATGCAAAAACAAGAATCAGGTTTGAGAATCTGAAGATTCTGTGAAGCACACATGCTGCATCTGAGGTGAGTAAACTGCATTTAAATGCATTCATCCTCCATTCAATCACTTGTACAGTTGCATAACACACTCAAATGTAAAGCCTACACAAAACAAGCATCTGTGATAACATGACAGCTACCAAGCTGTGGTCAAGTCTATCAAAATTAACCCCAAAAATTAAGTTAAAACAAAAAGGGACTGATGTAAGCCAGGATCATTGCTGTTATGGGTGTAACTGTTCATCATCACAAGCAATCCGAGCTTGGGTGCTGATTGAATGCTCCTGTATATGACCCTGTCTTGGGGACTCCGCTGCTGCAGGTCAATAGTATGAGTGTCTGTCTGTCTCATCCTGCAGAGCTCAGGTTAAGTGTTGAGCCTGAGTATCACCCTCTTCATGTGGTCGATGAGAGAGAGAGAAAGAGAGAAAGAGAGCGCCCCAGCCTCAACGCAGAAGCAGAACACAAATAAACTGTCACACAATGCTTTATATAACAACATTTGTCTGTGATGTGACATAATCTACACCATCAATCATTATTTCTTTTCCTGATTTTGTCAGGCGATACTAGTCTCACATCATGTTACAAGAGCAAACCAGGAGAGACGTTTAACAGCCATCACCTAGTTGAAACAAGTGACTCCTTTGTTTTGTGGTTAGCCCCCAATCACCTCAGTGAAGATTGCTCTCCAGTGAGGGTGATGCACCTTTCAATGAATGCCAAATCCCCCCCAAAGATCGACTTAATAAACAACCACTGCATCTGGTGGTGGAGGAGTAATAGATCACGTTCACTCCCCCTCTCGATCCCTTCTCTTATGTAACACCTATCCTTTCCTCTGTGCCTCCTTTCCTTTCTTCCATCCTCTCTGGGCTGCACCTTGGAGGTTGTCTTTTGAATATTCCAATTACGGCGACGTGTGTTTGACCTTTAAGTGAGCAGGAGAAGATATAGTTATCTACTTTCCACTCTGACACCCTGCTTCTGACAATCAGCAGTAACCATCACTCCCCCACAACTTGACTGAGTTGTGTTTTGTGAAATGTGTTTGTGCGTATATGCATGAAGCTGTTTTTTGTGCAAAACAAAGAAGGAAAGGAGCTCAGACTCTGATGGAGGTAAAGCAGAAAAAGAAGCCAGTTTGAGAGATGAACAGAGGTGTAAAAATACGTAAGGTTTGAGGTGGAATGCATAAATGTGCATCACATAAACAGACATGCAGCCAAAAGAAAGAAAGATGTTAAACACATTTTTTCTTAATCTGCAGCCAGCCTGAAAGCGCCTCACTTCCATAAACAAAGACTTTCCAACAGCATCCTATATCACGCTTCTAAGAACAAGTAAGCGTGAGCAGAATCATACTTCTTTAGTTTCATTCTTGCACCCGCCCTTTTCAAAAAGGCTAATCTACATCTTTCATTGAATCAAGAATGGAAATTCACAAGAAATGCTTCTTTTTCAATTTCATGCTGAAGTAGCTCAAGTTAGTGGATGTAATTTCTCCTAACAAGAAAATTTATCACTCTGTCGCACACTTAGTCCAGCTATGTGAGAAAAAAAGCCTCCTTTCTGCATTTTCTTTGCTGTCCTGGGCTTTGATAAATGTGCCAAAAACATGATCAGTTCCTTCATAGCACACCATGCAAGGACAGAACAATTATAGTGCTTATCAGAAAAATAAAAGCTATGATTGAAATTTGCATGAAAGATAAATTACATATAATTTAGGACTCTGATATGGGTATAACAAAATGATGTACAGCCTAAGACTGACTGGATTTCGCAGAGATCTCAACTTCTAAGTCTGAAAAAAAATGGAGAGATTGTCTCTACATAAATTAGAAAAGTATGCCAACATAAAGTGTATTTCCTCACTGTGGCAGAAATTCTGGAGCAGACAAAAATAATGCAAAAAACTCCTGCAAATCCATTTGAAGTTTTGTGCAAATTAGGATTATCAGGTTCACGCTGAATTGGATGATGAAGTCCAAACAGGTGAAAAGGAATGCAAGAAGAATAGTATCACAGAAACAATACCACGCATGGCCAAGCCTGCCGGGCTAATGTATATTTATCGTGTAAACCTCTGATAAATGCATATGCAGAAACAATCAAATCTCTTGGTTTCCATTGGAAGATTTTGCTCTATGGACTCAAGCGTGAAACCAATATCAGCTTAGTGTCTACTCAAGCTTGAAGTACTGCGTCTAGCCCACAAAGCATGTTCTGCATATGCTCATGGGTGTCATTTTATCAGGGTGGAACAAGCAGCTTTCCACTGCTATCGCTGATCAATTCGTCCAAGTTAAGTCCCCACTGTGGGTAAATAAGCAGTGGTTAAGTCGTGATGAAGAATGGCAGGCTGTTTGAGCGGGAACACAAGCTGGAGAGAGGCGGGCCTGTCTATCTCTGCTGAAAGGGATTCTGAGTGTGACTTCCATCATTAACCTCAGGCTGGAGTACGTCTTATTCTCTGTATCTGCCCAAAACAAATGTTCAGTTTATACTCTCGAAGGACTCCACCGAAAGTGGATGTCTACACTTTGTGTATGCCAAGCGTGTTTACTAAGGTATTTCCTGGCACTGAGAAATAAAACAAATAATGTCAGATGATATTATGAAGTTGTACATGATACAGATGGCAGACCATCATTAAGGAGCAGACCTTGGGTGATACACTATAAAAACCCGGCGGTTTCAGCTCTAAAGCCTGTAGTGAAGACAGCCAAAGCCAGCGCTAAGTGACATGTCAGTCAGTTTGTCTGCTTGAAGCGTTCAATTCCCCAAAGCCTGAGCTTATTTACTGCATTTATATGAAAAGCTGTGAAGAGGAGAGCGCTGAGAGCCTGGCCGGCTCTCTTACATATGTATACAGTGTTTGGAGGCAATGCGTAAAGAGCATCTCCCGGCTTTGCAGACGTGTTGTTACAACTACAAACAACTTGGAAGAAGGCTAGAGCCATTTATACATTCAAAAATGGGTCAGGGATGAAGGTAATTGGAGCAGCACAGAGTTTTAACAAGTGCAACAACAAAAAAAGAAATAAAAACTGTGATGATACCTGGAGATTCGGGGTGTATTAGTGTGAGAGCAGCAGTGACATTAGAGATGCTGCTTGCTCTTGCTAGTCGTCTTCTTAACCAGATTTGAAGTCATTTTAATATTAGTTAGAGGACAAGAAGGGGGTACACACAACAAACCATCGGGCATGCGTTTCAGAGTCTGATTTGTTACTATTCATGACTAAAGCAGAGAGGAACTGTAATACTAGACATGCTTGTTAAATTCACAACACTCCAAAGCTGCCTTCTAGCAAATCCTGTCTTTTGGTTGTCAGCTTAAGACACCCCGCCATATGCATATGTAGGATTTTTAAGCTCTGTTAAATGGATAGCGGTGTCGTGGCCTATCAAGTGACTATAAGCCACTTGCCTCCTTTTTTGGCTGGGGGAGGTGGGGGGGATTTATTAAGAAAGCAAGCAGCAGCAATGCATTACCTTGTATGCATCTGAAAGTGTTTCTTCACATGAGTGTTCTTCTTCATCCTCCTGTAAACTCCACGTTAGATGAGCGCAGAGGCATTTACATGCACGCATTCAGCTTGGGTGTGACAGTAACACTCCACCCCACTATATTAATGACTGTTTAAGCCGATGACAGGGGAGTGGCAACAAACAAAGACAGAATGCCTGTTTTCGATTGTGAGGCCATGAAAGATGATGCGCCATTCACCACCAAGTCAGTTTGCAAATAAATTATTGTTGGAGGGTATTGAGCTGAGGCAATTGCTCAGACATCTCGAAGAATGCACACAGGATATGTGTGCATGTGCAATGTGTTACTGTGTCTGTGCTCGTTTGAGTGGACATATAGATCCAGTGCCATTTATGTCTTGAGAGCTGGCCCGGGCCAGTTAGGGAGGCATAAAAGAGAATGAGTTGTGAAGTGACCATTGATCGTGGCCTACATAAGGTAGGCTAGATATTGCAGGTCTGTTGGTCACTGCATGTGCAACTCAATGACTGCCTCTTATTTACACAGAGGTGCTTAATCCTGACCAGTTCATTTATCACTGGGCTACAGCACAACAAAGGAAAGGAGGAGAATAAAAAATAAAAAGACAAAAAAACCCCAAAGTCTGGTCAAACATGAAGCCCAATCTAATCTGAAAGATGCCAATATATTCCATATAATACTGTTAGAATCCAACTAAAATTAGAGATGCACTGATTGCCTGGTGAATGGAATCAAATGATTTTCATCTGACTGGCTCTGGCTCAGATTTTTTTTTTTTTTTGAGTATATGCATCATGTGTAGGGTAGGGGGTAGTAGGACCCATGTCCATAAATGCATCAAGTTAAAAGCTTAGACTACAGAGAAATCCTTATTTTCTTCCTGTTTGTAAGAACATCATGGTGACACTGTAACTGTAATGGCTGTTGTTTGAGCACAGAATAACAGAGAAAGAAATGTGAACAACCTGCGAGGTAAACGTGACTCTTTGTGGACCAATAACCCACAGCGTCGTCCTGCTGAACATACCCAGTATCATGAACCCACCAAAGGCTAAGAGGCTACATGCAGGGCATGCAGCCTGCAGCTTCTGCTATAGTTCATCGTTGATTAAGCTCATGTATGCAGTTGATTAAAGTTATAGGAAAGAAATCTGAATTGGTAAAAACAGTCATCAACAGGCCAGCTTTTTTTAAAGATCAAAAATTGCAACAAGGCATCAATAAGTATTGTTATTGTGTGGATGGTGTCTATAACAGTTGTCTGACTTTTTAAAGGAACATTAAAGTACTCTGTAGTGCAAGTCTTTTTCTACCTGTGCTGCCTCTGACCTGTAGACTGGTCTGCTTTCTTGAGGACAAAATGCCCATAAAGTTCATTTCCAGAAGATTTCACTCCTTTCCTCATACCCTCCACACAATTCCACCATCACTCTCTCTCTCACCACTTTCCCTTTCTCTTCGTTGTCCTCTCAAGCCTTGCAGCTTGACATTTCGCCATACTCTCAGGGGACGCCCATGTGAAATAGAGTTACTGGGAAAGCGCCACTGTAAATTCCAGGAGGCCACATGTAATGTGTCTTAAACATAGATGGACAGCCCAGGTTTCGAGAATCACAAAAATAAGAAGTTGGGGTTAAAAAAAAAACAAGAGTGGAGGAGAGAGACAGAGAGAGGTGGTATCTAGATAGATAATAGAATAATACTGTGTTTTGTCTGGGGAAGGGTGAGCAAACAGTAGCTATGCTGTCATTCACATCCTATATCTTTGGTGTCATCGCAACGGGGGGAACTACAGGCCTATATGTCATAGGCCTGTATGTACTATTCTGTTGGGACTGTCTGCTGATAGCCAGGTTTGAAATCAAAAGAAGGATGGCTTTCATTGTAAATAAGTCAGACACAAGAATTGCCAGAGAAGAGCTGCCTTTTCACAGAAAGAGGGAATAATTTTAGAAATACATACTGTATACACTGCCTTCCCCGCCAGAAAAACCTTATCTCTGCACAGACGATGACGGTTAACAAAGGACTCCTCTATGAAATCGTTCATATTTCAGAAGGTCTTTCTCCTGTCCTGAGAGGTGATTGATGCGTCAGGCCAGGGCCAGTGTCTTATTTACACAGTTGAGTGGGGCAATCTCAGGCCTGAAAGATAAACCTAATGAGCTTCTTTGTGTAAAGGTGCAAATGAGAGACACCATCCTCCCACCCTCCTTCCCTGCTCCATCCAAAGGGACAGTCTGGGTGATTAGGCCTTTAAATTATGCTCAAGGGCAAAACCCAGATTTGCATCTTAGTTGTGTGTGTGTGTGGTGGGGGGGCTTCTCAAACATGGTACAAAGAGACAGACAGAGAGGCAGGTGAAGGGCAGACAGGGAAAGATGCTTGAGGCTTGTTTGTGGAAAGTGACGGGAGGTGAAACCTGTGTCAGTATTTTTATAGAGGGTGAGCTTTAACTAAACAACAAACTTGTTCTTAGAGAGAGATGAGCTCATATGTTTGTCAAATAAGTGTGCTCATACACACACACACACACTGTCATTGTGTCCTTTGTCTGTGAGGTAACTTTCTCCCTAATGACTTTCATTTTGGGTAGAATTTCATTTGCCCCTAAACCCTAAATACTACCCATCACTTGCTGTCATATTTCTCATCCCTTCTATTTCCTGCAGCTAAACAGCGAGGAAGGCAGGTTAATTGCTGTCACCCTCAAGTTGGACCACTGCCTACCTCTCGTGTAGCGACAGGGGTAGCGTCAACTTAAGATGGCACCTTGACGCACTTATTTTAATTTATGTCAAAATGCTGCAGTTATTTAAATAGGGCTGGGTGGTTTGCATTTTGCTGCATCATGTGTCTGAGAAAAACACTTAAATGCACACCTAACCAGTTTACCAACATGAAGATCTTTCTTTCTGACAGTGATGCCAGTTGTGTTTTTGCACCAATGTCAATAAATATCATTCTAGAAAATAAACCTCTAGATGTGGAATAACAATGAATTAATCTCTGACTTCAACACTTTCTGATCACGTTTGAATGCCATTATTGAGTCCTTTAGGCGAGTAGCAGGTCGGAGTGGCGTGAGGTCATCCCTACAGCTTTCCAGAGGTCTTTAGTTAAAACAACTAACGTGACCGTAACAGATTAGCTGGCGCGTCCGTCTGAATATCAATATGCTTCCTATGGAGGTGAGCTCATTTAGTGGGGGCAGCAGTTCTGAGTATCAGCTCATCAATCCCACTGATAACCCTGGCAGGATTAAGTCTGCAGACCACTGTAATCAACTAATAGGCTCGTTATGGGACATTATGGTATAGATCCAAAGATCAATGAATGTCTTCCATGTACATACACTGCAGCATAAAATTGTAAAACACAATACTGACTATGGTAAATGACAAACTGATTGGTAATATGAGCTCAGCACTTTTTTTTTTTGAACAAGAGAGCTTTTATAGTTATCATTTTGCATACTAATTAGGGCTGTGTAACATTCATCATTTGCTCTGATACATATCTGCAGCTGGCAAATTGCAATCAGATACAGTGAGCATCTAATCTGCGATCGGAAATCAAATTAAGTCTATTTTGACAACCTTGGGAAATTGGTGATGAATTTCTGACAGAAATTAGAGGGTGGAAATTTAATTGTGACAATGGTTATTATTGAGATATGTGGAGAGTTGTGTGACTTTTACAGTGAACCAAATAACCAGCATTTCATATAGAGGATACATGATGTTAACTGAATTTAAAAAAAAAATAAAAAAGATCTAAGCTATCAATATTTGACAAAAGAAAAAAAGATACATGTAACTTATTCAGCCACTGGCTGAATCTATGGTGACCAGACCCTAAGATGCTGCTTTTCTAATTATAGCTGCAGGTGGTATTTTGTAGCTGCTAGGTGATGGCAGAACCCGGAGGGACAGTGGAGAATTCATCAGTGCTTATTATTAATCATTCCCCGAGCACCGTGATGAGAGGCTGGAGCTTCTATACCCACTGGACCACACAATGTCATTCCAAATATGGATGGAAAATTAAACCCAACAGCTTCACTTGAAAATGGACTCAGAGCAAACCTGGACAGTTTTTATTCCTAAACTGCACAGACATGTGGACAGAAAATGTCCACACTTGTGAGGTGTCACGGTACACACAATACAATACACACACACACATATAGTCATCCTTCCTCCTTGAACTATGCTTTCTCCCTTAAGAGATGCAGAGTGATGTCAGCACAGGAAGTGTGTGTGAAGTTAGCAGCGCAGGGCCCCTGTTTAAAAAAGCCTCCAGAGACCTGTTAGCTGGACTGCTCATTTCAATGTGTCTGTCTTGGGGTTGGGAAAAGGTTCGGCCTGGCCTCCTTACAAGACACAGACTTTCATACACCACCCCCACCAGACACCACGGCTCTGTACGTCCATCTCAGAGGCTTAACAAGACACTTCATGCTTACTTTGCTTTTTTTCTTTTACTTAGTGATTTTAACAGCACTCTCTTTGTTTCAGTCACTGACTTGACATTTCCAGATGCATATCTTTTTTTCTGCTTATTTAAGCAACAACAATTCAAGTAACTTTGCCTTTTGTCTGTCAAAATTTTAGTTTATATGCAACCACACACACGTAAGACAAACATATGAGCAGGACTTTTTTTTTTTAACATTGCCTGGAAAAGTCCTGAACTAGTAAAGTGAATGCTCTCTAGTCCAGCCTGAAGTCAAACCACTTACCAGAGTCTTTTTATCCTCCTCGCATCACTTTTTGCTTCCAACCTCTATCTGCAGAGGTGAGGAAGGCAGTTCTCTACTGGGCACCTTCAAATGTAAAAGAGTGATAACAGAGTGGGACAGAACTGACCAAAATCACATGGGTGACTGTGTGTGTGGGGAGTGTGTAAGGAGTGGAGATAAATCCTTGGTGAGGCCACAGTGCGATGACGCCTCTGCAGCAGCCAGTAGCAGGGCTACTGGGGTTCTGTTGAGGGTGGATGAAGGGTGTAGGGATGATGAGCTGAGGACACAGGAGTGTGGGGTGGGTGGAAAGGGGCTGCAGGACTCGCTTTATTTTGCTACACTGAATACCCCATATATACATGCACATGAAGACACACAAACACATCGTCATCTACTGTACTGCCCTGACCAACCCGACCATGGGGCTTCAGCTGCCTCTAAAAATAAACACACACACACACACACACACACACACACACACACACACACACACACACACACACACACACACACACACACACACACTTGCATGAAAATTCTCATCAGGCCAAAAGGACGGCACGCATCATTTCAAACCCGTGGCGTTATCCCCCATCCACCCCAAAGCATGGCCCTCTGACCTCATCTCCCACTGCTCTTTTGGCAAACTGTCAGAGCCATCATTCACCGTGAAAAGACACGAGAGACACTTGACTCCTTTACTCTGCTGGCGACTGACTTTCACAACTAACGCCCACCCACCCCCTCCACCGTCCCCTGCAGCTCTTTCACCCACAACTCGCTCTGACTGAGATGAATACAAAGAAAACTAGGCTTGAAAAGGAGAAAATATAGTGCAAGTAGAGCATCAAATATTTCAGCACAATCAGTACATGAGCAGATCCCTAAATATACTGTTGTACCTCAATAAAAGGTCAGAAAAAAGTAGTTAAGTGCTTTGTAGAGGAAGAAACATTAAAAAAAAAAAAACAGTGTGCAAATTAGTTTTTGAAAAGTGTCCCGGTAAAAGGTTTCCCTGCCGCTTGTCGGTCTACATGTGGATCTAAAGCTCAAACTACTCCCGAGTTAGGAGGCCCTCTGGTGGATACAATACCGCCATGACATACACACCCCTGCACACACACACACACTGCCCACGCTGGACCGTACGATGCTCCAGTACGTTCCCCTGTCTTCTACACTCTCTCTCTCATTCACACACGACCCTTCTCACATGGCCTCAACGTTGGTGTACAAACTGAAATGCCAACACAATGAATACACTGAAATGGAAATTTAAAAAAGAAAAATAAACTGCTCTATGGTAACAGTAGTCTGCAGGTAACAACTACAAGCGAAAGATGCCAACAACATAAACTGGCGAGAGAATTTAACTGCAACACACACCTTATAATATAAACAGTATTGTTTTCTGCACACATAAAAAATAAAACACACACAAAACAATATAATTCACTGTGCATCCTGACTATGTAGAACACCCCAGAGCCGCCTGAGCAGAGAGCACAGCAGAGCAGAGAGGGAGAGCCAAACAGAGTGAGAGTGAGACAGAGCGGCAGAGAGACGAGACGGGGGAGAAACACAACTTACCTGCTGTTGTTGCAGATGCAGCAGCTCGACTGTGCTTACTTCGCTGCTTGTGTCACCAGCGCTTGATCTCCCATCTCTACTGCCAGCCTCTAATTGGCTGCTGCTTAGGGTGCTCATTCCATTTTGACTCATTGAACTGTTGCTTATTGTCTCTGTGGCCGACTCCTGCATCATCATGATTTAAAACCTAGAAGTGATTAAGAAGCACCGGTTAGGGCTCTTCTTGTTACAATTCCCCCCTTTTTCCCTCCTATTTTTTTTTCTTTTTCCTTGCAAGCTTCCATTATCAAACCCTGAGTCCCCCTCTGCAAATTAAAGCATTTAAAGAATAGGGAGGGGGGGAGAGAAAAAGGGGGGGATGCAGGAGGAGCAATTATGCATTCATTGTGTAAATGAAGCAATACAAAGAGATGCATGTCCTGGTGCTTTTCTGAAGGGTGCCTAAAGATTGCAAATGCTTATAGCCGCTAAAATCTGGATATGAATAAATCTGAGCACCTAATTTTAAAAATATGCTTTTGTTTTTATAAGCTAAAAATTAAATGCACAGATAAGGAAAATTGCTTTAACAAGTATTTGATTGTAAAATGAGCATATGCTTGATTCTTAATATCTGCTCTGCAGATGGGAAAAAAAAACAACAACCATAACTTCGTAGGAACTGCCCATCTTGAAGCCATCACATTTTTTAGTCTGTTTCTACCTCTGAAAGAGGTAAAGCCCAATGGTGTAAAGCTAATCATGCAAAATTAAAATTTGGTGGCAGGGAGGAGGGGGAGGCATGGTCGCATGCGCTGGTGATGAACACTATAATGGGTTTGTCATCCTTGCTGTGGCAACATAAAATCTGCCTCGCAGGCTTCCATAGAGGAAGGATGCTCATATGTCATTTACTGGCCCAAACCCCCTTTTTTTCTTTTCTTTTTTTGTGTGTGTGCCCTTTTCTTTAATCAAACCTCAAATAATTGTGTTTTATGACACTTAAAAATTACCTCGGCTCTCATTCCAATTAAACCATATGTTCAGCTGTAATCTAACTTACTGGCAGGAGATTTACAAGCCACAACAAAACAAAAAATATTAACAACTGTAAATAAATATTAGAAACTGAATTAGCAGTAAATCTGCCGTCTTTTTATACGGAAGACTGGTGGGACTGAGGATGAAAAAAAAGGAAGAAAGGGGGGAAAATATTCTATCACGAATATCACTAATGATTGTGCTAAAAACAGCATAAATTATGCATATAACCTCCTCTCTTTCCAGTAATAAATGTTTTATCATTACCCCTGCATTTAATGCTCCGTACCTTCGCTGGGGCAGAGAGGAGCCCCACCAGCGTCAGACCATATTCTCACAATAAATAAAAGAGTCAGAACCAGCTAATCTCTGGCTCACACTGCTCTACACAATTATGGATTCAATGCCGTCTCTATTTGGAAAATATTCCTAATGTTTGAAATATGAAAAACTGGGGTACAATTCATAAAAAGGGTTAAAAAAGAATTTGCTTTAAAACCCATAAAACACACTGAGATTTCAAGTTACAGTGCAATAGCAGTTTTTATCATAAAACACTTTTTTTTTCACAGCCTTTTTTTTCTAATCTGCAAGAACAAACCGATATCGAAATATCTGCGCACATGCAACAACAGGATGACGGAGGATCGTCACATGTGCATGGGTTTTTGTGTGCATGTGTGCCCGGCTCACATGGGTGCCGTGTGTATTCTTTGGCCTGTAAATACCATTTTAATGGAAGTGTGTACACGTCCGCTGCTGTGTTTGTGTGTGTGTTTGACGAGTGGCAGACACAGGACAGGCCTTAAAGGATGTCCACAGCCAGGATAAACAGGATCCAGGCAGGGAGAACAAACAGGGCTGAGCTATTACACAGAGCAGGGCGACAGCTGCCCAGGACACAAGTAAATAGGGAAGAGGCCGGGACGAGGCATGCTTGTGAACAAACAGGCCCCTGTTTAACACTGCGCCGCTCACCTCTGATAGAGAGAGACACGGTGAGAAAAGACAGGGGGAGAGAGAAAGACAGGAGGAAGGGAAGACGGGGTGGGGGATGACTGGAAGACAGTGGGAAAGAATAAGAGAGTGAAAGAGGGTGAGAAGGAGTGGGAGGAAGGAAGGTGGCGGTGGAGGAGGAGGGGGTGGGGACTGGCACAATGTGACATCCAATCCGGTGATGAATCTCAGCATAAGAAACTCAAGGCTGTAGCCAAGATCAGCCGGCTAATAAGTATTCAAATTAGGCATAAATTTTACATGTCCAATGTTTAAAATATTCAGAGAAAGACTGTCTGATTGCCTTTACTACAATTTTATGAACATTCTAATGGAGCTTGGATATCTCTTTTTTTTCCCGCCGACTCTCCTGGACCTGCGACGGATGTTCGCAAAACTTGAAGATATACGACGCAAGAAAATAACAGATTTATAATAACATTTGACTGCAGTGCTGTGGAAATGCATCACTACTATTATATTACTAACCAATGTCATCTTCTTATGTGTTTATGTGTGATTAGTTAATAAAAAGTTAATGTCATGTAAAAAAAGAAAGAAAAGATTAAGATACTAGAGAGAATAATTAGATTTTAATGCACAAATAATATAAACCCACTTCCCAGCTTAATCTTAAAGCTATAATCTTCTCTCTCATTTACAAAAATAAAATCTATGCAATATGTCTGGCTGTGGCATGATAATGCAGATATATGCAAAGTATATTCGCAGAGATCAGATGGTGCTTTAACCTTAATGACAGCGGTGAGATAAATTAATTAGCCATCTAAAGGCGGCATTCAAATCTGCCAATTAGAATGTCAATTAGAAACACAGCCGGGCTGCAGAGATGAGCGGCGGGGTGATGGAACTGTCACAGCCACAGAGACGCACACTCGCACAATACTCAAGAGAGATGGATAGTGACAACACTCAGCACCTGAGGGTGTGACTGCATGGAGCGTGCATCTACATTTGTGTCTGGATGCGCCGACCACAGGTCCTCCAGTGCCCTCTCCCCGAGGGGTACCAGCCCTGACCCCGGCTCTGCCTCTCCTGAACCAACTGGGCTGGAAAAAGCTTTGCCACCTACAGCTACGATATCTGCTGGGGCCCTTGTTCCGATCTGTGGCGGTGCAGGGGGTTTTAATGCCGCGTGAGTGAGGCTGTGGAGTTGCCCACATGTGTGTGTTTTACATTCATAAATTGCTAACGTGCTGCATTTCAACACACTTGCTATTTGATGCCGCTTCCTCAAGCCATAATCTTCCAATGAGGGAGAACCCAGACCACTTATTATCACGATCGGAAGCAGAGAGGAAGGTCGTTATTACCTGGTAATACACTGGTAATTCTGTGGATGTATAGCTTACAGAGAGCGAGGATAATAGTGATATAAAGCGTTTAGGTTGTGGGCTGGTGTTAAGATAGTGAGAGATGGCGATAGCTTTATGCTCTCTAAATTTACTGTTGTCAGTGACCGCTGATGGCTTCCTTTAAGGTGAAGACTCAATAAAGACAAAGACATTTCCTGATGAAGCAAAGAAAGACAAGTCACTTTATTTGCAAAGCTTCACACCGGCACTAGCTTTTGTCTCATTCCTTGCACAACCTCACAGTTACTTGCCATTCCTCTTCAGCTTGTGCAAATATTTACTCTCGAATCTCGCAAATCTATCTGTTCCATCACAACCTGAGAAAGAGTCTCCGTTTGGCCCAGACATAGGGTGAATTTCTTCTCTTTATTCCAAGAAGTGACACAACAAAGGTGTAAGGAAGATTGAGCCTTTCAATGCCTCATATGCACACTCTTTCTCCTTCTCTCTCTCACACACACACCTATCATTAAAGGGGAAAGAAGCAGCCCTCCATCTTTGTTTGCGAGCTCTAAAAGCCCTTAATGTAGCCTCATTACCTGGCCTGTCTCCCGCTCTATCATGTGCAATAAACACACACTATGACACTGGCCATCCATCTCCAGGGAATACACAGCTGTCTGTTGTGCTCCAACACAGCTTCGGAAACACTGAGGAATTTATCGCAACACTCTACCGGCCTGACACGGGTCTCATCTCCAGGCTATCTATTTTCAGCGTGAGGATGTTCTCCTCTGTGTCTCTGTCTGAAACACTGATCCATTCCCTCATTCTATATGCATGAGTTGCAAAAAATATTTTCATTAAGATGACACAAAAGAAAGGTAAGGGGGAGAAAAAAAAGTGGCTGCTAAATCTATGATCCCAAACGTACGTTCATTATCAGCTCACGTTTCAGCTGGCTGGTTGGAATTCTTTTGGTTTGTGAGATCAAAATAGAAAAAAAAAATAATAATAGAAATTACATTTCACAGTCTGCTGACTCCTCACAGCTCTCTGATCAGGTCGAGATATGGTCACCATTTAAAATAATCACAGATTCTGTGCTTGAGTGAAATTAATTCATCATTGCCATAAGTTACTGTGCATGCAAAATAAAGAAGTAACTGTGCAAGGGCAAGATCTCACATATTCAATACTTAAGATTGCTTAATAAATCAAAATGCCATGTATATGCTGACAGAAAAAAATGTACTTAAAAGAACTGGATTTTAAAGTGATAAATTTACCCCCAAAAAGTTCAATAACTTAAATCACAAGTCAAACATAAGCACAAATGTAAGCCTTCAAAAAACGTTTGATTATGATTATTTGTTTGCTTTTAGGTATGAACTGTAATTTTTTTTCTGTCAGTAAGCTGTCACAGCACAGACACACCTCGAACACACCATTACAGCCCACTTCTTCATGCAGCCAGTTTGAGGCTGGAAATGGAAAAACGACCATATTCGACAAAACCCAGTCTCCTGGATTAAGCAAGGCAAGCCACGCTGCTCTGCCTTAGAATTAAAAGCTTCCTTTTTGGCACTAAAAGACCACCATAAAAGAGCATTAATGACTACTTCTTATAAACCTGTGTATGGTAATGGTTTCTGCTCACAGATAGAGGAATTTCAAAAGTGCTTCACCGGTGAATGAAGATTGCTTTGGGAGAGAAAGAAAGAGAGAAAAAAAAGGGGGCTGAAGAAATCATATTTACAAAATCAGGAGTGGGGGCAAATGAAAAGAGATGAATATGAATAATGGACTTTGCTTTTTTTGTCGGATTAACATTATTCAAAGAAACAGAATCAAATGTGGTTATCTCCTGTCCAATGAGCCCTACATTGAGAAAAACCTCAGTCATATTTCAATTCTTCACTTGAGCCGACAATAAATTGTAGTTCTGTGATAGGAGACATTCAGTCAAAAATGTTCAGAACTTAATTCTCTTCTATTTACAAAGAGGAGATGAGACAGAATAAGATAAAAGACAGACTATTTGCCACAGTGTGCATTTGTCCCTGAATGAGTGTATGAGTGTGTGTCAGAGAACAGAAAAGGGAAAAAAATGACAAAGAAAAGTGTATAAAGTGCCTGTTCAATTGCACAATGTCTCTTCAGAATCAAATGCAAGAAACACTCGTGAATGGTGTGGATGATACCACGTTAGTACAAATTAATGTGTTATGACTGTAACCAGCACTGGAGAAATAATATCTAGTTTCAAAATAATAAGGATTGAAATATCTTAAAATTAAATCTAATTTATTATCAGTTAGACATTTGACTTTTCTCAAAGAGAAAATGAAAAAAAAACAAGACCGGTGGAGAAATAAACACATTTGTTCTTAAATACGTCGCTGTGGCACAGTTAAACCCTCGCAGAGGAAAAGAGGAGGAGAGAAACTATTTTCTCCTGCATTTTTAGGCTCGGCCCATATCATTTACATGTTCTCCCTCAGACACCTCATTCTGCTGAGGCAGGAGACAGCCCTGCCGATGCGTGTGAGCGAGACAGTGACGAAAGCCGATCAGTCAGCTCTCATTTGCATATTTGCCAATTCTGTTAATTAACTCAGCCCACCTAATCAGGGCTAATTGACCTATAAAGAGGGGAGGCCTCATTGTCTCATCCAATCATCTTTATCAGGACTAGAGGAGGTGCGCTGTGAATGTAGGGTACTCCTGACCCAACAGTATTTATAGACCCGAGCGTGGAAGTATTCCACTCACAGAAAATGTTTTATTCTCCGAGTGATTGAGAATGAGACGGTTTGACGTTGAAGCGAGAGCTGGATGTGGACAAGAATTGTGAATTAAAAGACGTAGGAATGGACAAATTCTTTACAAGTGAGCAGAGAACAATCATGGGACCCGGTGACAGTTGGACAGTATGACTCTCCGGTCCTTTCCACGACGGGGCAGATCCAGCGGACAGGCGCGGCGAGCCAGCCGCGGCCGGCGCAGCTACAGAGACATAGCTCATTGTGACGTTTCCAGTTATTTCTGGTTGATTAGGACCATTATGTCTCCAGCTCTGATTTATGTTGTCATTCCCTCTCAGCAGTCCTGCATCGATAGATCTTAATGAATTGGTAAATAAGGGTGAAGATTGCAGTTGACAACACCGCAACATTCCTCATTCATACCAGACAAGATTTATGTAACCAATTAGAAGCATAAAAGCAGGAGGGGGTTTGGTCAGGAGGAAAAAAAAAATCTCCATCCACAAGAAAATTACAAAAGCCTCAACCACGACAAAACAGATAATGAGCGGTCTTTAACCTCGGCTTAGTCACACTTTCTACATACAACAAACAAGGTTTAGGATTTTAAAAACCTCCACAATAAAGACTCATTCCAGCTCATCTCAGAACTACAAAAATATATATATATTTAACAACACATATGGTAGTTAAGCACGTCTGACAGCTTGACTGCACCGCTCCCTTTTTTTTTTTAAACATAGCATCCAAACTGGCATTGAGACCATATCTAAAAACCAAAGATTATCACTGAATCAACAGATTAAAAATTAAGCCAGAGCAACAACAAAGAAGCACTTTCTTATGGAAATGGTTAATTCAACGAGCACACTTTACACACTTCCAACATCCCTGACATCCAAAACACTGCCACTGAAAATACACTAAGTGGTTTGCATCTGTGAACAAAAGTGTGTGTGTGTCCCAAAATTAGTCATTTGAAATATCACTGAAGAAATGGTCATTTGCATTTTTTAATCGTCTCAAATTTCAGTTATTTAATTCTCCGAAATTGTAGTTCTAGGAATCCGTAAGCAGGAAAATAAAGGGTGCTATTTCATTAAAAAAAAAAAAAAAAAACAGATAAAAGTGCTGATCATCAATAGTCAGCGACAGGCTAGGAAGACCCATAGGGCAGGAGTGAACAGAGGTGGAAAATTAAAGCGGAGTGATACGGGAGCAGAGTCCTTTCAGCCTCTCTTCCTTCAAGCACATGCAAATGAAGCTGTGCTGCTTAACTGCATCATTTATGTGGATAATAGCGGCATCATCATTACGGGAACTCAAATTAAATTACATCACAATTAGCATAACAAAGTGATTGGTTAAACTTTCAAAACAAATAACGCAGCTCTGCTAATGAACAGCGTTAATTGGCCAGTGTGCATTCTAAATAAAACACGCAGGTAAACATGTGTTTTATTTAAACTATTTCAAAATCATTCTCAACCCAAAATGCTTTTCATTCTCTCTCTTTTTCTTTAAACAAAATGAGATGGATGTAAAAAAGAAAAAGAAGACCAAAAACTGCATACTGCCAGGGGGATTTGTAAGCTGAAGTATAAAATGTGTAGCATTTAATTTTATTGCGCTAAAGAAGCTATTATGTGCCAGACTCTGGAGAACAATGTAAATTATCTGCCTTCAAAATGGAGTTTGGCCAATTCTCCATGTGAGCTAATCACATAGCTCATTATGCATTAGGGTATTAAATTATGAAGAGGAGTCCCTTTCGCATTCCTGCACAAAGCCCTATGAAATGTTAATAATATGCTCACAATAGCCCAATACCATGCCTTGCTCACCCTCATCAATATTTAAGTAAACAAATGATCCCACTCGCCTTTGATAACGATAATTAGTGCTTCACCAATTATCAGTCTTGTGACCTCTTGCCTTTTCAAACTAAACATCTGCTCCAAAGAGTTTTTTTCTTTCTTCTCACATAAAGGAAGAAAAACAAACAAGTCAAACTTTAACGAGAAGCTCTGCCGTCAAAAAGCACACATCTGCAGCTGATGAATATTTGATAGTTATTACTTATGAAAGCTTTTACCATGGCTTTGCCCTTTTTTACTCTCTCTGTCCTCTTGATTTTAATCATCAATGAGTAGTAAAGCCAAAGCAAGTAGCAACATCTGATCGGATGGTACGGAAGCAGAACTGCAAGTTCAAACTCGTGCAGACACATGATCGCAAACCCCCGCCGGTGCACACACTTGCACGCACGCATGCACGCACGCACGCGGTCACACGCACTGAGCCATTCATCAGCACTAATTAAGCGGCAGATTAACAGAGCCCGCAGACCAACGCCGGACGGCTGCACGGTGGGACAACCAACGGGGAAGGAGACACAGACACAGCAATAAAACACAACCATTAAACCCGGCCAAGAAGCTGGAGTCGACTGAGGATGACAGGAGATTGATGGGTGGATGCATGAATGGATGGATGGATTGATGGAGGGATGGACAGAGTGTACCTGACTCTTTTTTTTTTCTTTTTACCTGAAGGCGAGGAGTGCCAAGAGATCCTGACCAGAGAACTTTCCTCTCCCACCGGCGAGGGTGTCTAGAAGCAACAGCCGCAAGTCGACTGGTGTCACCGTGTGAAGAGGCAACACTATCTGTGTCATCACTTCAGCCGTGTTTATGGGGGACGGCATCATAAACAAGCTACCCCCCCCCCGTCCTCAACACCAGCCACCACCAGCCCCCGCCCCAGTTCCCCCTGCTCCCTCTCTCTCTCTCCTTTCACCACCACTGTGCCATTCATGTATACTTAAGTCACCCTTGCCCCATTAAAGAAAAAAAAAAGAAAAAAAGAAAGAAAGTCCAGACGCCTCTCCTGACAATTATTCTATCATTTCCAGTTGTCACCAGGGCAATTACCGACTGGGGGCCCCTATGCAGGTCAGACACATAGGCCGGAAAGAGGAGGCTTGAGCCAGGGGAGAGGAGGGAGAGAATGGGAGAGGGACAGCGGAGGGTGCACGAGTGTGTGTGTATGTGTGTGTGTTTTAGAGGAGGGGGGGTTGTGTACTAAATGGAAATTTATGACGGAGAGACGGTGGCTTTTTCCCCCCTCTCTCCATGTTAGATATAATTACACCATCATTTCTACTACCTGCTCATAAAATTTCAACATTTACTGGAAATCACCACCCATTGTTTCATTTTCTAAATTACTGGAAAAGTCAGGAAAACACGATTATTAGTTAGAGATCTATTTTAATTCAAAATAACCTCCAATCTTCAAAGTTTCCTTATCTCTGTTACTTTTTTATGAAGTGGGATAAAGAAACATTTGTTGAATCTTTGCATTTGGGTGAAATTGTGAAAGTGTGTGTGAGCAAGTGGGTGGGTCCTGTGTGACACGGAGCGAGTGTGTGTGCGTGTGTGTGTAGGTGAATGCGTGTGTGTTAGAGGAGCTTCACACGGGGACTGCTGTGACTCGTCGCAGGATGCTCGCCGGCTCTACTCGTGCACCTCGCCTGCATGCTTACCGGGGAGCTTTTGCCGCTCTAATCACACATTGGCTTCACTAAAAACTCTATTTCTGCCATTCTCTCTCTCACTCATCCATGCGCACACAGAAACACACACACACTTACATACAGCCCGCCGGACTAAGCTCTCTGCTTCGCACTATGTAGTCGGCACGCTGAGAAGGAAACAGAGACAGAAGCAGGGCGAAAGGACGCTGCTAAGAGAGGTGCATTCGCCGCAAAGGTATGTGTGTCTGGCTTTATATCCGTGCAGTTAGCGCTTTTCTTTTCAACTCTGATTGTGTGCATGTCAAAGTGTGTGTGTGTGTGTGTGTGTGTAGAGATGTAGAGAGTCTGAATAGGATTAGTGAAGGGCTCAGCGGCAGTCGGTATCCTATACTGTGCTCCGGCGGAAAGCGTAAAGGGCACTTAAAAACAATTAGCCACATCACATCCATGCATTACCAAGTTACATGCTGTTACAAAGCACTGCTGAATTACCACAAGTACATGTCTAAACAAAGTCATAAATAGTCCATCCCTGCACAAGTGACAAAATGACCTACCTTTTAAACAATGAGGGAAAAATCCACTCTCCTCAGTAAGAAGCATTTGAAGAAGTAACCTGACAGCATAACTGTGTATCAAAAATGGAGAGACGAGGAAAATGCCACTGGTAGAAAACAGAAAATGAAAAAAGTGGGGGGAAAAATAGAGTAACTAGCCGGCCCTTACTGTCAAAGACATCACCGGAGAAGTATTTACAGAGGTATTTACAGTAGTGTGAGGGGAGAGCACCTCTGCCTGGTCACGTCTGAAAGACAGTTGCCGTTTCAGTGCTGCCTAATTAAAACAAGGCAGGCAGCCCCGCTGTATTGTTTTGACGCCTGAGGACCAATAGTACACAAAAACCAGTGGCTTGATCGGGGGGTAGGGGGGCTAGTCGTGGGGAGTGGAGGAGAGGGGGCGGAGGGTGGCGAGAGTTGGCAAAGAAATGGTGGGGGGATATTCTGGAGGAATCTGAGAGGGGAGGGAGACTACAAAGGTTGAAAACTGCGCGGGGAGACCACCACATGCTGACTCTGTGCCATTTTTCTTCAACAAAATGCTAAGGTGACGCTGTGAGACTTCTTTATCATGATGCTATCGCAATTGTCTATGCTTAAAACCCTCAAAAAGGATCAAAGAAAAATTTTAAAAATGAAAAAGTTTTTCTCAACACTTTTTAAGAGTTTTAACTTCATGAGAAGACGTTAAATACAAACGACCTCAACAATATTTTTTAAATAGCTGTTGTATCTTGGTTTAGCACCTAAAAAGACTAAATTAATCCTTGAGTTTTTCCAGGATCTCTAATTGAATCTGCAGCGAGCTGAATTCAGCCCTGCTGGGTTCAGACGGGCTGCATCTGATGCACTGACATGTTTCCCTTTCTGTAAACAATGCACAACAACAAATGAGATGCAACATCTAAGACTAATAGTCTCTGTCAATCCTTTTGTCAATGTTTTTTATTCCTTCCTCTCTTTTTTTCTCATCCTCTCTCTCTTGCATGCCACAGATGTTTTTCTTAGTCGCTCCAACAGTCAGGAATCTACTGGCAAGAAGAAAGCCTCGGTCTTCCCCATGAGAGAGGAGTACAAAGCCCCCAGTCTGCACACAGCAGATGCCGAAAGCTAGTCCATCTGCCACCAGCTTGCCGTGCCACATGGGCCTGAGAGAGTCAATACACAAGGGGACGAGTATCCATTTATTTATTTACCGGCATAAGTTTGTGCCACATACACAGAAACAATTAGAAACATGTGTTTAAATCCAGCCGAGGTACAAGCCTGAAATTAAATTGTTAATAGACACAAACGTGTGCTGGAAGACAGGCACCCACAGCGTGAGGTTATAGGGAGTACGAGAACTTCTAATGTCTTAAAAGAGAGGCAGGCAGGGCAAATGTGACAGATTTATTTAGGAAAAGATGCAGCCCCTAACGTGGGGTAAAGACCACTTGAACTCGCAGCTCTGAGCGGCACACTGGTATGATTTAACAGGCTCTGAATAGCACATTATCTCCCGGGCTCCGCTGAAGCATATTTCAGCCGTATGATATCATTATTAAAGCTCACAACGCAGACCAAAAGACATAGTATTTTCATTAGTGTCAACTGTCTGAGCTCTGCTGAAGGGTGGGGAGGGGATAAACACTAAACAATCACAGCAGAGAGAAAGAAATGTGAATGCAAAAGCAAGAGGGAAAGAAAAAAAGACAGCAGTGGAGAGAGTCAAAAGGGACTGAGATTAAACAACTGCTGCTAATTGCTGTAAGCGTCTACATTATTCCAGTAATTTCTTCTATTTCTTTTTCTGCACAAAAGGCTTCAGGGTCGTAAGCGCCTTTTAATAAACTACTCAAAGACTGCCTTACTGGAAAACACAAACAATAGGCCCCTGGCCTTAGAAACATTTGTTTCACCAGAGAACGCTACGCCCGTTTCTCCACATCTGAGACAATCGTGCACCCTCTCCCTTCAGGTTTTTATCCCCGACGTCTCTTCTTTCGGCGCCTCCAGTGCTTTCTGCTGCCAAGGTCAACCGAGACGAGCAGGCCCACCAGCGTCTTGATGAGGTGGCAGCAGAATAGTGAGAGCAGAAAACAGGAGAGGGAGGCACACAGACATGTGTAGTGGGTACGGTGGGGAGGGGTGACGATGGCAGCAGCTGGCTACCAGCCTTGGTGAGAGCGGCAGATCCACTGCTCCCCCCGCAGTGCAGCGCTGTGACAACAACGGCTGTGGATGTTGCTTCCCGTCGCTCATATGAGAAGAATTTAAACAACTCACACATACACGCAAATTTCTGCTAACTAGTCATTCTCAATTAAAACTACAGTAGTGAATTAGATAAATATAAGTGGCCCAGATTTCCTCATTTCTACCTGCATCACTTCAGCATTACGAAGTACGGCCACTGCCACAAGGCTTTTCCGTCACTGACAAACCAGCAGATGGTCATGTGACCTAAATGAGCTTCATCCTAAATGAGTACAATTTAAACAAAGAAAAACATTTGGTCCACTATTAAAAAAATAAGCACGATCTTTTAAGTATCAAAAAGTGGAAATAAAACAAAGAGGACAAGAAAAGTTTTGAGAGCCAAAAACTTTGTAAATTGTCATGATTTGGTATGGATTTCATTTATTGAGCCCCATTACCAAGAGCATCAACCATATATATATACAGTATGTACTTAGAATGGAGCTTATCTGTTCAACTCCCCTCCTTCATTCTCTCATCAGAGCCAATAAGACAAAGTTAAGTGATGTCACTACCAGTGCAACTAATCTTTCCAAAGAGCAAAGCACCACATGCATGAAATAAAACACACACCTTCAGCACCAATCATTACTTGTCACTGAAATGTTCCACAAGCACAATTCATGATCCACAAAAGTCTGGCCTACAAACAATAATAAGCCAAATAAGACATAATTATGGGGTTGGGCTCTTTTTAGTCCTGGGCAATGTTGCTCACACGACACACCGCTTATGGCCGCAGAGCACAGACCATTATGGACCAGTGATTATATAAGTGCTTAGAAGGCAGCACCATTTTAATATACTGAACCTAAGCACCATGGTATCCATGGCAACTTGCCTCGCATATGCATTCAGAAATCCCTAATGAAATGCCTATTAAGTGGATGATGACAGTGTCCAGATATATTTGCATATGCATGTAACTGCAAATAATTAAATAAAATAAAATTCTTCTTTTTTCCCTTCATGTAATTATTATTATTTTTTTGGATCAGGAATTGATTTAAAACCTGGACAACTGGTCTACAATTTTAAATGAATTGTAAATAAATATTGTCGTGAATCTAACTTAATTATTGAGGGTGAGGGTGTGAATTGAGGCCTCACTGCCTTCCTCTGGGAGTCTGAACATGTGACTTCCATTTGCGACTTTGGCCAAGTTCCCAACAGGACATCCCTGAGAGAGTGTTTGCTTGACTCAATATCAACAGCCCGAGAAAGCAGCTGGATGTGTGTGTGTGTTGGGGACGGGTGTGTGTGTGTGTGTGTGTGTCTGTGTGTGTGTGTGTGGAGGGGGGGGCACTCCAGCCAAGCCCAGCTTCGGGTTCCTATTGAAAATAAACCAGGCTGTACATTCATTGGGCTCAGAAATATCAACACGCGCTGCAAGGAGCCACGTATAGCACTCAGCAGTGTTCTGCTGGTGCCTCTCGAAGCCTTAATGATACCTGCGCCTCCCCTCCAGCTGCTTCTGCCAAAGCGGCTGCTGCTCACAGTCGGCAGGCGGGCGGGAATTAAAGTATACATTACAGCAGAAAAATAAAAGAGATCGAAATGACAGAAGTCAGCCAGTTCAAGCTGATCTGGCCTCTTGAAACGAAGGAGCTGGTAGTCTAGTGACAGACACTCCAGGTTAAATTGGCACTCCTGCGCCTCCTCTTATTTTCCCCACCACCACAGCTGCCTCCAACGCTCAACCCCCCTCCCAAAAGAAAAGCTTTTCTTCAAAAGCATATTTGAATTCAACGAGTTGCAGAAATCAAAGAGTCAGCGGAGATGGATAAATTTAAACAAGCAAGCGCAGCTCACAGCAGTTTACCTGTTATATAGCAGATTGGAATTAGATGAAAGAGCAGAGCATGGACAACTTCCCTTTTTTCGCAGTACCAGATATTATCATATGGTAACGACAGCGTCGGCTTAATTAAATTCCTACTTTGTGAAAAGTAAACGTTAGACGGTTGTTGTTTTTTTTTTTCTTTTTTAATATATTGCTGGCCTCTTGGATGTCATCGTGATGAAAAGGCATCTAAAAAATGTGAGAAGTTAAAGTCGTTTCATCCATTCAGATTTCCTGTTGGGGTTGAATCTGAAACCCATTTATGACAGTGATCTGCAGTGTCTGAGGATCCCACAGCTCGAGCTCTGCCAAACAGATTATCATTCCCAGAACCACAGCTACACAGTTGAATGGCAGCGAGTCAAGCTCCACTGGCAGTCAAAAGAGCACAACACCTGTATATGCTATGCAACGCTCGCTACCTTACATCCAAGGAATCCTGTCCATGAATTTATAAGTAGCAATGAAAAATACTCTCATGCTGGATTAAAAAAATTAAACACCAACCGTGGTAATAAGGGAAGTTTAGTGAGTCATCTCCAGAAGCTATTGAGACGTAGACGCTACGGTTCCTAGTGCCGGGAAGTGGACCTCATAGTCGTCTTATTACTTCGGCCTGCTGACATGGCGGCTATCCATTCTTGACAAAAACACCATTCAACTACATACCAATTACACCTTAAAAAAAAACCCTGATAAAATTAATTCAGGAAAATGGCATTCTAGCAAAGAATAATAAACTCATTACATGGAAAATTCAAACTCTCATCTTCTGCACACCACGGCTAATTCAAACCTAATTTTTACTAGCCACTAATTTGAGGGTGAAGGGCGGGGGATAGGAATTACATCTGGAGGTAATTGAATGTGTGGAACTGAGCCCAGTGGAGGGTGTGATCCCTCCTCCTCCACAGAAAATTAAAAAAAAGGGAGCAAGACAGACAAGACATAAAGGAGGAACTATTTAGATGAGTGGGACTTCCAGAGCTCTGAAACGACACTTTCCACAAAAATGTTTTCATTGTGCTGTCACCAGACGCAGGCTGGAAAGGATATAGGGGCTGTAGACACAGGCAGAGAGACAGACAGAAACACTGATAAATGAGAGTGGGAGGGAGACTTCTAGGAAATGTGGGACTTTGGATAAGGTGCAGGCTTCTGCAGACACCAGCACTGGTTTGGGATTTGGTAAATAGCCAAATATGTGGAATTGGAGGAAGGTTGGGGGGTAGGGGGGTTAATTTTGACTCCACAGTTGTGCCCGCTCTAAAGGCTCAGAGTTTATGAGGAAGTCTGCCTCTCAAGTGACCGGCTACATCTGGGCAGCCGAAGTGGGCTGCCTAATAAAAGCACACTTTTTCTTTTTTTTCCTTCTTTTTTTTCAATGATCTGCAGTTTCAAAGCAGTGACTAAAGGGTATCCAGCTGTATCAATTTCCCTGTATGGATGCTAACTTAACAGCTATTTGCTGGGATTATTCACGAGGACAAGATTAGAAGCGGTTATGTCTGAAAGATTTTTCCTGACTACTCTGAGAAAAGTCCCACTACAAAATTTGAGAGATTGAGAGAGTAAAATAAAGTTTGACTCCCAGCAATCACTGCGGGAGGACATTAACATGTAAAGAAACTTGCCTTAGTCCCTTCTACACCAGAACCCCCTGCTTTTCACTTAAATCCTTCACCATCCCTTCAACGCTAAATGTGTTTTCCAAATGAAAATAAACGGAGTCCGACTGGTTTGAGGCAGTCATACTCTGGAATATGAGATCAAATAAAGGCTTCTGTGAAGGCTGAATGGAGAAATGAAATGGCTTCTGAGAGGAGATGTACCGAGTAATAAAATTACTCCTTTATATCTTCCTAAACAGCATATGTTCCCCTGGAGTGAGAGAGGGCTTCATTTTGGTCAAAGACAAGCATGCAAGTGGCAATTTTTCCTTCAGGGAAGATTCCCTGATACACTTCTTGAAACTTGGCGCACTGCAATTTTCTTGAAAACGAGAAACTATTTCAGCAACAAGTAAAGCGGAACTTTGGAAGTTTCACTTTGATGATGTGCTGCCATTGAAAGGTATGTTCCATTAAATTGGAACAGCAAGATTCATGAGCCTATTGCTTTTCAATGAGTTCAAACTAGGCTGAAATTTTCAGCTGAACCCTTCTCTTTTATGCTAACCCATGCAGCTTACTTAGAACTGACCGTGATGTGCCACAAACAGCCATTTCCAGGACGAAAAATGCCACTATTTTGAAAATGGTTTGCCATTCCTGCTGTACAAGCACCATCCTTGATTTGTGCTCCTGAAAAAACTGGATACAATAATATTCAGATGGACTTTTCACCACAGCAGAAGGGCTATTTTAAAGGAAATTTGAAATTGTAGAGAATTCATTATAATTCATTATACAGTAGCTATTAAACCTTCAGTAAAAATGCTTTACTACAAGGATTGCGCCACTTATCAGACCTGCTCGCTACCTTTAAAAGCTGCCCATGTTCAGTGTTCTGAGTGGCAAAAAAGCAATTGCTGATGACTTTGAAAATAGGACTAGATGTACAATTTAGAGCGCTGGCAGGGGATTTTAAGAATCAAAGCTTGTAACTGTTTATACAAAAAAAATTATCAAAAGCAAGACGAAAGACAGTGGTTTGTCAAATTAAAAATAAAATATAATAAAATCATTTGGAAAAAAACACCTTAAATAGTTGCTGGATTTATGCTGTCCTCAAAACAGATTTCAAAATTAAATAAGAAAAGACCACTTTAGTCTATACTGACAGTATCATATCCTTTTAAAAAAATGTGTACACCTTTCCAGCATTTTATTTCAGGTTTTTTTTTAAACAGCCTAACAACAAATTGAAACCATCATTTCTATATGCACACAGATGTCACTGTTTCAGTTTGTGTTTACGCAGTCGAGGCATCTAATTAAGCAGTTTACACCAGATTGATGATGTTTGTGCTGTGACTGTGAATTAATTTATGTTCTGAATGTAGTGCAGAACTTATTTTCTCTCTGACAAACTGGAAGACTATTGTTTACAAACATACATAAGTAGAGATCAGACTCATTAGTGATCTCATTACAGTCTGTCCCCAAAAATAGTAAGTGCAGCCTGTATGAGTGGTTTTCAGTTGTCAAGCTTTCATCACAGTTGACTCTTAAAGTTACAAAAAGGCACCTAATTATCTCTGGAGGCAACATTTTTACAACACTTTTGTTAACTTAGGGAAACAAATAACTTTGTTTCTGCATTGTTGTAACCTGCTGCTGCTGTGTGTTGGAGATGACAAATGCCATGAGGGTGTGCTTCTGGCAGCTTAAAAATACCCATCAGGTGCCTGTGAGGCATCTCCCTGCACATCCATCCCCAAAACTCCCCAAACAAACAGCAGGCTCCACTTCAAATACATAGCAGGACTATTAGGTAATCTTCTCCTTTGTTCACTCTCACTGAGCCTCAGTGACTAACCTCAATCTCTCCCTGGTCCACCTCCTGCCTTCAAGCTGACACAAGTATAGGAGTGAACAAAAATGAATGGCTAAGAAATATACATATACTATCGCATGCATTCACAGAAGCTATATTATAACTATTTAAAAAAAAAAAAGGAGCACAGGGGCTCTTTGTTTTGGGATGGGATGGATCTGAGGTTTCCTTTTGGATATTCAATATCTTGCAAGGTACCAAACAGAGCTACAGTAGTCTAGTGTCTGAGTTTTCTTGGAGGGGAGGGGTTCAGCGACTTGCTACGTGTGTCTGTGAATTGTTGCATGCTCCTTAGTCAATTGCTGTGTGGCTTGCAAGAGTCTTCCAACAAAGGCTGGGAAATCAATCAATCTCCAAAGTAATACCTCTTATGCCAGATGTGGCACTTGGGAAAAAAAAAAGACTTAAAAAGGCTTGGTGGTATTAGGGACTCTAAGGGTCCAAACAGCATAAAACCAAGATGAAATGAAAAATTTATTACAGAATCAGGCTGTCAAAGTGCTACTTACTCCTCTTTGAATTTCTGCTCAGTTATTTAAGGTGGGTTCCTGAAGGTGTAGCACGTCCAGTCTTCAAGCGTTTAAAAATCACACTCTGAAATATATCTCCGCTATTTACTTTACAAGTTGCCAAGGAGAATGAAAGACAAACGTTTCATTAGCAGGTGACTTTTTTTTCTTTTTGTGTTTCTTTTACAAGCCTTTAGTAGTTCCGTTCCTCGACACATATACACCCACTCCTGCATACAGTGAGCATAATTATAAATGCAAGACTTGCTATAGGGAGCTGAACTTTTCACACCTTTCAAAGCCACAAAATTGGATGGTTTTGTGGTTGTGCAGCTGCCGCTCCGCGCTAATGCAAGGCGGTGTCATATGAAAAATATTCCTCTCCCCAAACCACAGGGCTGGTCATTAATGAAACACAGGCCGTGCAGTGAGGTCATACAGAGTCTAGATTTCAGCAGCCACACTTAAAAACCGCTCAGAGAGAATAGAGAAACATGAACACAAATCAGATTCCAGCTCCAAGGACGGGAAAAATAAATAAATAGAGAAAGGCACTGGCCCCTCTCACATTTTTTCCCCCAGCGCTCTGCAAACAACCGTCAACTGCAGCTCAGAAACAGCTCACAATGAGAGCAGACTAAACAATCTGGTCCTGGCCAAGGAAAATGCTAAGCAACTCTGCACACAGGATGTCTCACCCTAATTGCCAACTATCAAATCTCACAATGGAGTCAATCCATTTGGCAAAATCTTCACAGCAAACTTGGCAGTGTGCTTTTGCTTTTAAAAGTGTCAACTTCTGCGATGAGAAGGCAGGACAAATAAAGATGGGGAAATGCAGATGTCTAGAATTTCATTTTCTATCTTGGCTTTGCTGGGGTTTGTTGAGCTTATAGGAAAACTAGCAATAATGTGTGCTGAGTGAAAATGACTTTTATTAGATAGAGGTGTTACGGGTCTTGTAAACGAGTGATTAAAATTCTCAGTATTAAGATAAACAGACTAAATAGGTCCCAGAAGACACGCACGCTGAGGAAAGAGAGAGTAAAGGTGAGCTCCAGTCAGCAGGACGGACTGACACACTGTTTTCCCAGATGGGGGGCATGGAAGCGTAACTGGAATCCTGGGACTGGTATAAGACGTGGGGTTACTGGGGGGGACTGGGCTCTAAACAGGAAACTAAAGGGACAGTTTCCACCGTCCACCATGTGGCATTGTATTTTCTAGCCAGTCAAAGCCATGCTCACAGAGACTCCATGACTTCAAACGGCCAAAATAGCAGCACATTCATGAAACAGAACAGAACTACTGGGAATTAAAGAAGGCAGAGAAAAAGGAAAACACACACATACACACATGCGCACACACAAAAGGTAGCAGACCTCGACAGCAGATGGTAAAATTAACATTTCAACAGTTCCTTCCTTTCATGTAGGTCTCGGCAGAACTTTTCCTGTTTTGAAAAAGAAAAAAAAAGTAAGAGGGGCTTGGGTTTTGGTAAGATATAGTGGTGTAGAAGGCATCTGGAAAAGGGGAAGAGGAATATTGGCTTATTGCTCCTGATGGTCCACCTCTATGAAAAATTAAATAGGTCTGTTTTGCAGGTTTTCCCTCTCCAGAGTGCCCTAAGCTGTGTTATGGAAACATCATCTTGGTAATTTATACACCAAAGAACACCTGGTGATGAAAGAAAATAAACTATTCTTGCTTTCTTTCTCTATTTAAGACCCAACACTTTAACTTTGTGGTCTTCCCCTTTTATTTGTTGTTTTTTCTTTTAACGTTCAACCATTTGACTTATCTTGCAAGAAGTTAGCATCTATCGTACAGTTAGGTCATTCACAAAATGCTTGTCAGATCTCACTTTGAAGTCTTGATGTACACTTCAAAAAGGTGCTGTAAAAAATGCTATCATGGAGAGACGAGAGGGCCGGTGCATCTCTAATAAAGACCCAAACAATGGACATCCTCTCTCATTTCCAACCCCGTCCGACGGAGCGTCTCAGTAGTAGCCATTAATTTGGACACAGTTCTGGCTAAATTACACATGTTCCACCTCTGTGACATTTTAAATGCAATTAAAAGCTGGTTATGGAAGTGTGCATGGACTTCCCTGTGATGAAGGGAAATCACTGACGTGATTAACATGCAAACGAGCTCACGCTGGCAGACTAGATTGGGGTTTGAAAACCTCAATTACTTTTGCGTGATTATCTATTTACCAGTACACAGATTTCCATTTCTCATCTCCAGCCGGGTTCCTCATGCACGAGCCGCAATTACACATGACACACCTTTATTTATGATGCCCACAATGCTCCAACATGAGCTCTAGTTATATTTTTTACTATGATGTATTATTTCTTTACTGCCTACTCATGAAGCCAGACCACCAGACCAACTCAACCATTTCCCTTGTGAGAACTTAATATGATCTTTACCCCCTATCACCTTGCACTCCCCCAATCCATCCATCCAAGCCCTCTTTAAACTCAGTTTAGTTCCTTCCTAGAAAACAAGAATAATAATTAAACGCCATTTCTCCCCTTCAATTCAGCCAAAACTGTTGCACTGCCAGCAATAAAAATGCTTTTAAAAATTGTCAAACTAAATCTATTGCACTAAAGCTGATGGTGAAGATCAAACTGCAGCATATAAAGATGCAGCTGAGGAAAAAGTATAGATTCAAAAGGGACTCATTTATTTTATATTATTATGCTTAGAGCATGAAAAAAAAACTTCAATATCAAATTAGCCACAAAAATGACAGAATTCCATTAATTTCATCATTTCCAAGAAACTAAAAATTCAACCAAAACAATAAACAGTGAAAAATATACACAAGTTAATGAACTACTTTCCATTAGTTGTGTCAATACTTGTGTTTCAGTCATTTATTAAAGTATAATTCTTATTTTATTTCTTTTAATACAGTAGTGAATGACTTTATTGTCAGTGCTCCTGCCAGTCTCTTAGAGCTCAGGGACAGGAAGAGAAAGGAAGACACACATATCTGTGGCACAGCCAGGCTTTTCACGTTGTGCCCGGCATACATAAAACATGCCCTGTTGCTTCAGCAGGAGCAAAAAGGAAAACAGTGCCATCAAGTGAAATTTCTGAGGATTCCTGAAACACCTTAGCAGATAAAATCTATCATTTTATCAAAATGAAGGCAGCAGATACTGATCTTTTTATTATTATTATTATTATAATAATGTCAACAATGTAAGTCACCACCATTGGTGACTTATTTATTTAACATGATTCATTTTGAATGTAAAATTCCAGTACATTTATATAGCTTTCAGTTAAAATAATCAAATCTCTATCCTGACTGGTAATATTTGACTATGTAGAACTGCAAAATTCCAGGAATAGTCACACAGAAAATTTTCCATTGTTATTAAGAAAAATAAAAGGGGACTAGTGGAAATAAATGGTAATAATGGAGAATATATGGGAGTTTTTGAAAATAAATGAAATTTTCTATAAAGCATGTCGTCTATAAAAGAAAACGTCAATGTAGATGTTTTTTTGAAAGCATGGTCTTGATTAAAACAAGTGATTCAATGTAAATTCCTTAAAAATGTTACCTGGTGATTTCTCCATCACATGCAGAGATAAATTAGAATACAAGGACTTTTAAGCTACGCTGTTTGAGCACAAAGACTATACACAATCAAGTTTTTATGATATTTTAATCACCAAGGTACATAAACACTTGATTTGTGGTATTACAGAAGTTTAACCAACAACTAAAAATGTGTTTACACAGCAGTTTGCTAGCCAGTACGTCAGATATGTGAGTATATCAGAGTAAGCTAGTTAGCTTGTTAGCCCATTGTTGTGATGTCGTTTCTGCCTTCGGCTAACATGTTTTCTGTTATAAGCCAAAAAGGTAAGTTACAGTTTATTTACAGAACTCACTCCTCATCTGTTCATAGCCTCTTTCTACTTTGCTCAGCAAATGTAAATTATGTAAATTATATTAAGAGCATCTGTTTAATTAACTACATATTTATATCTAGCCATGCATTAGTGTATTTGGTAGTCATTTTCTAACATTATCCTACAGAGCAACACCACATATATCATTTGATTCCAAATTGGAGCATTTCCCAAATTTTTTAACCTAACTTCCCATAAAAACTTTCTGGAAAGTTTCCGTAAATTGCCAGAAATTTGTCACACCTTTGCAACTCATCACCCATGAATACCTTCATCTTCAGAAGTGAGATGATAAGGCAAGGAAGGGATAAGGTGCTTTGCTGACTTTATGTCCAAAAAGCTGTTCAAATGACTTCAAGAACAAAGAGAATCATTATTACGATTTGAGCTCGTTTGCCAGGACTTGGGTAGAACATTGATTTAAGGTTGCAAAAGTGTATTTAAAAAAAAGAAGAAGTGGGTATAACACATTGAATGAGTAAAGCTTGTGGTGATGGCCAGAGTCATGAGGGAGAGAGAATAAAAGAGAAAGAGAGAGGGAGAGCTTAGATAATAGTAGATAATGGACAATTAACTCAGGCTAGTAGTGCTTGCTGCAGTTAATAGCAGCTTCTGGTGCAGCAAGTCCCCAACCACCACTCAGCCATATTCACATTGGGAATACAGGCGATATCAAGCTGTAGGCTACTGGGCCTCAGAGGTGTACATGTTGTATTAGCAATCTCCACACTGCCTTCAAACAATGCTCGATAGCAAGCATCCCAAAGTGCCAACGCAAGCACTCTGCTGATGGGATGTCTGTGGTGCCATAACCTTGTCCATTGTTTCATGTCCTTTCACCATCAAAATAAACCCAAAAGCTGTAAATCCCTTTTAAAAAGTGACATACTGCCGCTGCTGCATGCAGACGGATGAATTAGCATAATTAAACCTATATAAAAGCTAATTGCACAAATACGTGTGTGGATGTCACCACTGTGCATCACAGAGACAATGCATGTGTTCATATGAGGGGCCTCAGAAGTGATTTAACTGCCCACCCAGCCCCCAGTCCCTTCAAGCTCCATCTAAATCTATTGATCTGTGAAACACAGGGACCCAGGGGAGGCAATTCACTTAATATCATACATCTAATGATGAGATGAATAACGATTATACCATTTGGTAATTAAACGTCTTACAAACCATTTAACTGACTGCACGTCAGAAGGGGTCGCTGGAGGTCGCAGCGATTGTTTTTCATTTCTTGCACAACGCGAAAGCAGATGAAAAAAAGTATGGGTGTTACGGTTTGGGCTTGTTGGTGATAGTAGAAAACGTGGCACGTTCCATGGTGAAAACACCCTGGTGATTGTTAGCAGCGATGGCAGTAATTTACAATGCCGTTGAGGCTGGAGGAAAACATTACAGCTGATGCAAAGGATATGGAAGATGAAAGCAAATAAAACTGATTGGCTTCCCACTTACGTTTGTTTTTGTTAATTTCCAAAATCTCATTAGCTTGTCTGTGCTTTTTAAACAAGGAATAAATGAGAGAAAAATAGGACAATTTTGTGAGGGGTGAAGTGTAAATACATACAGTAACAAGGGCCAAAAAGAGTGTTTATGAACAAATACCTTGCTTTTCTGCAAGACAAGACAGGTGTGTCAAACAAATGATTTAAAAGCCAATTTACTGTCAACATTCACAATCATAATGCCTTCTGGCAGACCTTAATTATTCAGCGTTGTCATGTCAGTGCTTAACACAAGGACAAACAAACCCTATGCACTTGCCATGCATATACTTTGCATGTTTAACAATGTAAGTACATGAGCATAAAGTCAAATGCAGTTTCTGAAATGTGTCTGATCTTGCAAGTCACATTGGAAAATGTCCAGACACTTTGAAGAAAGAGCCTGTGCTTTCTCCTCAGAGAGCTAACAATGCCTCTCTGCAGATGGCTCTAGCTCATTCGCTCAGCATTTCCACTCAGAGGGATGTGTGTCGGGCTCTGGGCTCCTTATTGAATGATAGCTAGTAAACATTGTCATTTCAAAAAGAGACAGGATTGAAGCCTGCTTTGCCCATTGAAGGGAACAGTACCCAAAGAGAGAACAGGGACAATAGCCAAATGGAGGACAGTATCACAAGGGTCCAATGTGTGCTGTGATGAATATGTGGGAGATTATAACCCATTCCATCATTTCCACAATGCAAAACTCTTTTTCTTCTTCGCCCACTGACTATTCACTAAATAAATGAGAAAACTATCACCCGCGCAGAAATGTATGACAAAAGGCAGAAGTGAGGGAGTCTGAGATTTGAATGACCTCCTTGCCTTTGACAATGCGACCGCTGTCCGAACACATTCAGAG
Organism: Zenarchopterus dispar; assembly: GCA_028564865.1. NCBI lineage: Eukaryota > Metazoa > Chordata > Actinopteri > Beloniformes > Zenarchopteridae > Zenarchopterus > Zenarchopterus dispar. Next base: position 2,019,001 of record JAOWBL010000016.1, read on the forward strand.
GCAACGGACTGAGGAAGACCTGCTAGAGTATTTATCGTTGGGCACAATACAAATGTATTACCATGTCACCTATACCACTTTAAGGAATGGAACTACAATGAATGCAAGGGAGTTTTACATAATACCAGTTGGAAATAGGATGGCAGGGTTTGCGTGATCCTTGACTTTACTGCCGCATGAGCACATTAAACTGAGGAATCATTTAGTGGACGATAGTTTTAAGCTTTGTAGTCACAAAGAGTCGACTCTCCCATCCAACTAGCATGTTAACTAGCTTAGCTAAGTCTTTTGAACAAAAAACAAAGTTCATAAAAAGACAATGAGAACTGTCAGTAAACTATCATGTGGTTAGGTATGACTTCATGAAAACTTTGCATGATCACATCTTACCATGCCTTCGAGTGTCCGCTTGACTTCAGATCTTGGAGTCCAATTGTTACTTTTCAAGAGAACTCCTCAAAAAACATTAAACTTGTGAAAACTTCACAGCTCTCCTCAAACCTCAACATCACTGACATCTCTTCAGCCATCCCCTAGATGAATGTGTGTCTATTCATGGGTGTGTAAGTGAAAAAGCCTCTGCAAAGGCTACATGCACACACGGGTGTGTGCGTCATCTGCAAGATTCCTGCAGGCTATTCCAGGGATTTCTCCCATGGCTGCCTAGTTTATTTACTTTATCTGCAATATAATGCTTCAGTGAACATTAGCAACTTTGAGACACAAGTTTCAATCAGTCATCGAGGAGCAACCTTGTGCAGTAAAGAGATGAACACTGCCACCGAAGAGATGGCATGGCTTTAAACTGGAAAACTAGCAAAAAGGTCTTAAAAACACAGCAAAATAAAAATGGACAGTTGAAAAGAGGAGGAGATGGGAGGCAAAGAATAGTGGTAAGGGAGAAAGAGGGAAGAAAGCCAGAAAAAATAAACTGTACTAGACAGCAGGGAGATGAACTGAGGGGAAAAGAGTGTTGGGTTTGAAAAATAAAAGAGAAAAGCTAAATAAAAAGTGATATTGTTTTGAGAGCTTGGGAGAAAGGAGCAAGACAGACAAAGGTAATGATAGAAAGAGACAAAAACAAAGTGGAAGAGAAAGCATGGGAGAGATAAAGAGCGAAAGAAAAAGCAGGGAGACAAGATGTTCTCCCTGGGTAGCGTGGAGCAAGTCTTGTCCAATAAACACAGGTGAGCAACTCGACAGGCCAGGACCACCAAGCTGACTGACAGGTGAGAGCTCTCACTGACCGCCAGCTTTATGTTACATGACACGAGGAGTGCAGCTCAACTGACAAAGAGAAACTGTCTGAATACCACCCGTAAGCATGTGTGGACGGCTGTTTAAAGCAGCCTCCACGCACCACGGCCACAACGTTGCAAACACACAACTATCCACTCTCGCCCGCCCAGACAGAAGTAGAGCAATGCCACTTTCCTTCACAGGTGAGCAGAAGAAGGAAACACTCTGCTGCTGCAGTTAGTTAGTGAGAGAAAGTGAGGAGTTGTCGGGTGGGGGGTGGCATGTATGCTGTGTGCCGACTGAATCTTTTCCACATGACGGGCCTCGGGCTGTTTTTGTCAACTGCACTCTTGAGCAGCAAGGAGTCAGGTAGTGTGACCACATGATTGCCCAAGAGGGGGAGAGATGGGGAAAGATGGGGAGAGGGAGGGAGTAAGAGGGAAGTGAAGGGCAGAGAGGAGGAGGAGGGAGCGGGATTGGGGGGC